>CP139502.1:339231664-339548018 GCA_021014915.2 Artemisia tridentata subsp. tridentata | reverse complement strand
TGTTTGTGACATAAGACACAAAACATGATGTTACATAAACAAGAAAAAAGTTCCTAAAAAGAGAAAAAGGTCTTAGAACACTCCTATGAAATCCTGTAAATTCCTAAAAGTTCCTATAGAAGGAAACTAGGAAAAGACTAAAAATGCCTATTGCGAAGGATTGATTTGGTTTGATGAAGATATGATGGATGCAAGCCAAATGGATTCTAAGTCCTTAGTATCACGTAAATTAGAGTCCATTGTACTTGAAGAGGAGTTGAGAGGATCAAGTTCCTCATTTCCTTGAGTGTTTGGTTGATTGAGCCACATTGATTCATCAATGGTTTGGAGTGTGGTAAGGAGATCATGGGGTTGCAAGTTGGGTGAATGTTGAGGTGATGATGATTTTCTAACTTGAGATGGTGTGAGTGGTGGTGAGGAATCCACTAATGCTGTTGTAGGTGGTGGTGATTTTGGTTGAGATGGAGTAGGTGATTGTGTATTACCTATTGGAGTAATGGTAGGTGATAGTGACCTTGATGTAGTTGATGGTGTGGTACTTAGTGGAATTATGATAGGTGATGGTGATCTTGATGGTTGAGTTGAAACGGGTGATGGTATGTTAACCACAGGAGTTATGAAGGGTGTTGAAGTAGTAGTGGATATGGTAGGGAAGTTCACATTAGAGATGGGATTTATGAACCAGTATGGTCTTACACTAATTCAAGCGGTCCTTCTGTGTGGTCTAGATGTGTGTGAATTGTTGGATTTGTGCATTGTGAAATTGTGCAGGTATGATTATGAGAATGTGAGTTGAAATCAGCCTAAGGCTTCTAATTTATACTACTCTAAAGTATATGGAAATTGGTGTTTGGATCAGATGTTTAAAAAGACGTTGGTTTCCAAAAACTTGGAGCAAGATAAAGTTGTTTGTCATATTATCAAAGTCAGTCCATAGAGATGGAGTTGACATGAAGATATGCAGAATATGACTCAAAAGCATGTAATGTGATTGGTTCACGGATTTTAAGGAATCCTTATGTGTTAGAGAAGGGTAACCTAGACAAAATTTGAATATTCAAATTTTGGTGGGAAATTGATTCTATTGTTGTCTAATTGTTCTAAAGGTTTCTAAACATCCTAATGATCAGTAGAATACTCCTAAAATGAAGAATCTAAGAATTGATTAATCGGGAAAGTTTTGATTACTTTTTAAGCTTGCGGATCCAATCGACAACAAAGGCGGATCCAAAATTTTGGATCCGCTGAATCCGCAGGTTCAGAACTGGCGGAGCCAAGAGATACAACAGGCGGATCCAAATTTTGAGATCCGCCATATCTGCTGTACACAATTGCTAAAACAAACAGAACATGTGTCGAATTTCGCCTTTCATCTTCAAATCCCAAAAATTCTCCTAAAACAAATGTAATAGCTAATATGTAATACAAATATACTAAATATATAGATTCTAACACACGTATACACATAATTTAATCTGATCATAATATCTTACCATAAAAGTGGTTAAGCCAAACAGTGGCTTAATCTCGAAAAATTGATAACAACAAGTGTTATCGACCTGCAATGTTGAGTCAGTTCATATACAGGTTAAGTACTAACATAATATCTTAAGAAACACATAAGTTCAACATCTCATTGTCTGACATAGACTTATACCAAACAGTCCTTAGATGTCACTTGTTCATTTTCTTGATCATTTTCTTGTGACTCTTGTGAAGTTTCATGATCCACCGTCCTAGATTTTTCATCATTTCCTTTGTTTGTCGAAGCTCCTCAGATTCATTGTTAATGGAAAGAAGTTGATTCAAGTATTCGGGTGGAGGAATCCTAGAGTTGGGCAATCCGTGTTCGTCACTAGCCGATGATGACGAAGATGAGGTTGGAGTAAGAGCACGTTTTCCTCTTGCTACGGCTACCCTATGATCACTAAGAGGAACAAAGGTATGTGGGATTTCGATGTAGGTAGGAAGGAAACCGCTATCATTTCAAGGAATAGGTATAGAAGATCTAAACAGACGGGTAAGAAGCACCCCGTATGGCATGGCGGTGGTACCTAAGATAGGTATATCGGCCATTCTTTTGGCGATATAGTAAGCTAAGTTGAATTGTTGGTGGGTCGATACATAGTAGAGCATGTAGCATAGGCATGCATTCATATGATCCCTATTACCAACAGTGCTAATGACGTTGGCTCTAACAATCTCCTCTAGTTTCTTAAATTTGGGTTTGAGTTCATTAAGTTCCATGGCAAATGGATCTCGATTTACTTGTTTACCTCGGATTTTCTTAGTTGGGTTGGTTCTAGGATTGAAGAGATGGTATCGGATGATTTCTTTGGAAGTGAGAGGTGTATCGTATGGATGGTAACGACCAAGGTTGGATTCTTGAATGGACAATGGCCACTTGTCCGAATAAAAGCAAGTTCCTTAATTTAGAATACCTAAAACTTCTCCGAATTGATTTAAAGGAAAACTGGATTGATTATGGTTTACTTTGAAATGGATGCTTAAAGATCCAAAGTCGTCAGAGCTAAGTTTTACGGAGGCATAAAATTCAAGTATAAACCTAAGAATGATAGGTTCATCTATGTCGAGGAGACAATCAAATTGGATAGCAGCTAATTATTCAAGGATATTGGTTTCTTCTAAAAATGATGAGTCTATGGTTCTACCTTCGTGAACATAGCATTTTTCTAAGATTTTAAAGATTTTTACTTGAGATTCGGTGAGACCTTTGGCTTTGTGGTGTTGAGGTAGGTATTTGATAGTGCCCTTATGGTCATAATTTGTTGCAGGAGGCATGATTGTCCTAGACACAAGAAATTTCTTAATTTAGTTAAGACGACCGACCATACGTATATTAATTTCTAGTGAGTGCCTACATGGGGACAATGTGGAGGTGCGGTTATCTCGACTTCTTTTGATGTATGAAGATTCATTTATGTAGGATTTATAACGAAAATATGAGATAACCCAAATGCTCCTAATTTAATGTAGCTATGTTTGAATGTATCCGAAAATACATATTAGTTATGTATTCCCTTTAGCGTTCAAGAGACATTATGCAAGTGATGTTTAAAACATAATGTTTTTGTATTTGTATGAACAATGATTGAAAATCGTTCTTCCTAATAGTGAGAATATTTATGAAAATTTCTCATGGGGTGTTTAATGATTACGGTATCTAATTCCTAATTACAAAGAACATGATTTGTTATGCAATTTTTAGTATATTTCATGATTTTACAAGAAGAATGTATAAACCCCAAGTTTTGATTTTGTGCAACAAATCGGAATCCTAGACTCAGATTAGAAATTAGATAAGATCGGGATACTTACAGTGATGAATTAAGTACGAATTGGTTGTGGAGAATGACCTAATTTTTTAGTTTGGTGTGATAAGGGTTGAATACTAGTGAGATGTGTATTTTTGAGGAATATGGTGTACAGTAAAGGATGTTTGTTTTAAAATATTAGAAACTGTCTCAGCAATCCACGGATCCAGCAGATCCAAGACAAGGGATCCGCCCTTGTTGTCTTTTGGATCCGCAGGATCAGAACACCAATTTTGGTATTGTCTGTGTTTAGTTAATCTAAGGTTCGAGTTAACGTTAAATCTACTCACTAGGTTCCATTAATCCTAAAGCAAGTCTAAGATAGTAGAAAGGTTCTTTTTTGTGAGATTTTGTGAGGATATCGACAATGTTGTCCTCTGAGGAAACTTTCTCAATTGAGATGTTTCCTTTCTGAACATTGTCACATAGGAAGTGATGACGTATTTCTATGTGTTTGGTTCTAGCATGTTGGACTGGATTTTTGCTAAGATCGATAACTCCTTTTTTGTCACAAAGAATGGGAATGTCGTTGAGTACAATTCCATAGTCGATGAGATCTTGTTTCATCCACATTGCATGTTGGCAAGCTTTTCCTGCTGACACGTACTCGGCTTCAGTTTTTGATATGGCGAGGGCTATTTGTTTCTTAGCAAACCACGAGGTGAGACAATGTCCTACAAAAGTACAAATACCACTTCTACTTTTCCTATCAACATAATCACCAGCATGGTCTGAGTCGACATACACTATGGTTTCCATTCCCGTCCCTTTGGGATACCATAGTCCTAGATGTGTAGTGCCTTTTATGTACCTAAAGATCCATTTAACGGCTTCAAGATGGGACATTTTGGGATCTTCTTGAAAGCGTGCACATAGACAAACACTAAACATAATGTCCGGTCTACTAGCCGTTAGATAGAGTAAACTACCAATCATTCCTCTATATATAGTGCTATCTACGGATTCACTTTCTTCATCCTTTGTAAGTTTGGTTTCGGCGGACATGGGTGTTTTCATAGGTTTTGAGTCTTCAAGACCAAATTTCTTAAGCATATCCTTGATATACTTTGATTGGTTGAAAAATATCCCATCTTCTAATTGTTTAATTTGGAGACCTAAGAAAAAGTTTAGTTCCCCCATCATACTCATTTCAAACTCATCATTCATGATTTTCGAAAATTCATCGCATAACTCTTGACAAGTTGAACCGAATATAATGTCATCCACATATATATGGACTATGATAATATGTGATCCCTTTTTCTTGGTGAAGAGAGTGTTGTCTACTAGGCCCATGGTATACTTATGGTCAACTAGGAAAGTCTTAAGTCGATCATACCAAGCTTTTGGTGCTTGCTTAAGTCCGTATAATGCTTTCTTAAGTTTGTAGACATGATTAGGTTTTTCAAAATCGGCAAAGCCGGGAGGTTGTACAACGTACACTTCCTTATTAATAAAACCATTTAGAAAAGAACTTTTGACATCCATTTGAAATAGTTTAAAGTCATGTGCACATGCATATGCAAGTAATATCCTAATTGACTCGAGTCTAGCTACGGGTGCAAAAGTTTCATCGTAATCTATACCTTCTTGTTGGTTGTAGCCTTGTGCTACTAGCCTAGCTTTGTTTCTAGACACTACGCCATTTTCATCCATTTTGTTTCTAAACACCCATTTTGTTCCTATTATGGTTTGATTTTTAGGTTGTGACACTAATGTCCAAACGTCATTTTTAACAAATTGATTTAATTCCTCTTGCATCGCAATTGTTAGACCCGTATCCCGGTTACGAGTAGGCCCCACCCTAGATGAAATATGCTAAGGTTGGATGTAATTGGTTGGTCAACGAAGTTACGTGGAAAGTCAAACCCGATGGTCAAACTAGTAGTCAAAGTATGACTCATGTAGTAATATGAAATGTGATGTATAAACTAGAAGGACCTAAGTTGCCAATTGTTAGTTATGTGTTATAAGTTAGTGTGGCCAAAATAGAAGAAAAGAGACTAGAGGGGCCATTATTGCCATCAACCCAAACTTGTACCTAACTATTATATCTAGCAAAATCTAGACATTTCCATATTATTCTTGAGCCTAGGAGAAGGCCGGTTTTCTAGTGAGAAGAAAAGGGAGGGAAACTAGCTAAGTGATGAATCAAGAAAGAAGATGATCAAGTCTTGATGTTTATAGTCTCCCCTAGCTATGATCATTGCAAGTAAGTGTCTATGATCTTATTATTAGTGAAGTTATAGTTTATGAGTTAAGTGGGAAATCATCATATGATGTGGATATGATCATATGATGATAGGGGTTAGAAGATGATTATGTTTTGATGGGTTTTGTTAACCCTTGTTTATGTATTTGATTATTATGTTATTAGGTCTTGATTAGTTATGAAGGATGATGATGATGATGGAAGATTGTATTGTTGATGATGTTCTTGATGTTGTTTAGCTTGGACCAAGGTAAGTAAAATGATGATGGCATGTATTATATGGATGTCTAACATGTATGTGTTATGTATGTTTTGTGGTTAGTGATAAGAGATTGGATATGTGCTTATGTGCTAGGATGAATAAGATCTAAGTGGTGAATTTGGTTGTGATGGTAAGTTGATGTTAGGTGATTATGCAAGAATTAGAGAGTGGAGTAGCTAAGTAAGTGTTTGGAGATATGTGATGCTTATGTGTTTGATTTGAAGTATGATATTATGTGATTATCGTTTTACTTACTAAGCGTAAGCTTATTCTTTTAGTTGTCAACGTTTTGTAGGTTAATGGCGATGAGGATAACTTGGCTTGGATTATAGCATAGGGATTTGGAAGCGGATTCGGGAGATAATAAGCATAGGAGCTAGGTAGAATACCGAGCTTGAGTCAATGTTGTACCCCCGAGAGTCTCTTTTATGAGTCCTATAATGTGTGTCAAAGTCGTGTAATGATTTGGTGGTCTAATGATGTGTCGAGTGTGTTTTAAGTGTTTTTGAGTAATGATAATGGGGTGTTTGGTTTAAGCGTGTTCATACCTATTTTGAGTTGTAAACGGGTCAAGTGCCCTTGGAAAACATTGGGTATGTTAATGTAATGCTTTTGGTAAAGTTTGGGTGGTTAACGGTGTGTCCAAGTGCGTTAAGTGGTTTATAGTGAATGTTTAAGGGGGGTGTTTGGCAAAAGGGTAAATGTACCCATTTTGATGTGTAAACGGGTCAAGTGTATATTGGAACATATTATATGTATTAAAGTAATGATTTTGGTTGAGTTTGAAGTGTTGTGAAAGTCGTATGTGGCTTTTGTCATGAAATGGGTCAAAAAGGGGTTATGTGCATGACCCGTCTAATTTGTAAAGCACCATTCCGGGATGTCAAACGGTCAATGTTTTTGTATGAAAATGATGTTTATGATGTGTTAATGAAATCTGGAAAGTTTCATTTAATTGTTGGGTCATAGAAGTTGTCTTTCCGGAAAATGGGTCAAAAAGGATGTTAAAAGTGTTATGCAGTTAAAGGGGTGTTTGGGTTAAGAGTGTTTTTACCCATTGTGGGTAGTAAATCGGGTTGATTGAGTATGTAAATGATTTTGTATGTTATGTTAATGGATTTGAGTGTGTTGGCATGGATATAAGTCGTCACGGGTCTCTTTTGGTCTTATGTAGACTACTTTCAAGTTGTGTAGACTATTTTCAAGTTGTGTAGACTACTTTCAGTTTATGTAGACTACTTTGGTCTATGTAGACTACTTTGGTCTGTGTAGACTACTTTCGGGTCTGTGTAGACTACTTTGGTCGGTGTAGACTACTTTTGGGTTTGTGTAGACTACTTTGGTCTGTGTAGACTACTTTTAGTCTGAGTAGACTACTTATGGTGTTATCGATATTTAAAGTCTTTTGTTCATGTATGGGTCATGGTTCAAGCGTTTCCGCGTACAAAGTCAAAAAGTTTTGAATTTTTGGTATAAGCGGGCACGGGGTGTTACAGCAATGACCCAAGATTCATATTTTATGGCTTCATTAACATTTTTAGGTTCAATTGTTGAAACAAAACAAAAGAAATTACTTTCATTTTGAGCTTTAGACCTTAATGTTCTTTCATTGATTTTTCCTATCACATTTTCTAATGGATGACTTTTGGTTTCTTTGATATTAACTATTTCTCCTTTTACCGGTTCATCTTCTTTCTCGCTTACATTATTTTCCTGATTATCAGCCATTTGACTTTCAACTAAGTCATCATCTACTAAAGGTGATGTCTTAGAGGGAGGTGGACTTTCATCGAATGTTACGTTCAATGATTCCTCGACTCTTAAGGTTTCTTTGTTCAAAACTATATATGCTTTACTAGTTTGTGAATATCCTAGAAATACACCTTCATACGACTTTGGGTCGAATTTGGTGAGATAATCCTTTGTGTTTAAAATGAAGCACTTGCTTCCAAACACTCTAAAATATCCTAAAGTAGGCTTTTTGCCTCTGTATAACTCATATGGAGTCTTTTTCAAGAATGGTCTAATTAGAACTCGATTTAGGATATATGTGGATGTATCTACAGCGTGACACCAAAACTTTTGAGGTATGTTTTGTTCATTTAACATGGTTCTACTCATTTCTTGAACTGTCCTATTTTTGCGTTCTATCACACCGTTAGATTGAGGGGTTCGAGGAGCCGAGAAATTGTGAGTTATACCATTGGCATCACAAAAAGCTCAAAATTGGATTTCATTGTCAAATTCACGACCATGGTCGGTTCTTATTGACACTATGTTACTTCCTATTTGATTTTGAATTTTCTTGCTTAAGATTTCAAATTTATCAAACGCTTCATTTTTAGTTTTCAAAAACTTGGTCCATGTATACCTAGAGTAATCATCTACTATTACCAAAGTATAGAAGTTTCCCCTGTAACTTTGTATAGCGGATGGACCAAACAAATCCATATGTAATAATTCTAGACACCTAGATGTAGACACCATGTTTTTAGCCTTATGGCTATTATGAACTTGTTTTCCTATTTTGCAAGCATCACAAAAGTGTTGGTCATATTTCAACTTGGGCAGGTTCCTAACGAGTTCCTTAGATGATAAGGATTGAATTAACCTCATATTAGCATGACCTAAGCGTCGATGCCATAGAGTTGAGTTTTCGTCCAAGGAGGTAAGACAAAGCTTGTCTTTAGGTGTTTTATCTAATTTCATAACATAAACGTTATTCTTTAAAACACCTTTTCCTACTGTTATGCCGTCTTTAAGTATTTTGCTTCCATTTTCAATGAAAAGGACGTTATACTTTTTGCGGCACAGTTGACTTATACTAAGCAAGTTAAAACCTAAATTATCTACATGAGCAACATCATCGATAGATAGAGAGTCATGAGAAATCGTACCTTTTCTGATGATTTTACTTTTAAGCTTGCTGCCAAATGTGACATTACTTCCGTCGTACACTTGGTAGGTAGAGAAAAGGCTTTTGTTTCCCGTCATGTGTCTTGAAAACCTACTATCTTTAATCCATTTATCTGGTTCTAGTTCAACTATTATGCACACCTAATGTTCAAGAAAAACTCAAGCGTTTGGTCCCCAATATCTCATGGGTCCGTTTGGGTTAAACAAAACATTATCAAGGTTCATTTAAGGAAATGGTGGACAAGTGTTCCAAGGCATATAATTAGGACCTTGAAAGTTTCTAGACATGTTTTGGTTCAAATTGTTTTGGTAATGATGTTGCGAGTTAAAGTTACTTCTTGGAAAAGGGTGTTTTGGAAAACTAGTTTTGGGTGCTTGTTGAACCGTTTTAACTCTATACTCATTTCTAACTTGACCTTTTCCTATAGAGACTGATGGTTTTTGTTTGTTAATAGTTGTACTAGTGCTAGGTTTTCTAGTGACATTAACGAAATCTGTACGATCTGATTTAATAGCTTTCTGTTCATCTTCTGTTTCCGCTCCATTGGATACAACTGGCGGAACCAAAATTTTGGATCCGCCAGATCCGTGGTAACTAGAAGTTGTTAGAACAGTTTCTTTTTCTTTTGCCATTTGTTCCTAAAATTCACTTAAGTTTCCATTTCTCATAAAATCTGGTTTGAAACTACCATGAGGTATTCTTTGCATTTTCATTATGTCATCTGTACAACTTAAGTGTTTATCAAATCTTTTGAATTTGGAGTTTTGTTTGATAAGACTCTCCTGTGTGGACTTTAGTGTTTCTATTTGAAGTTTTAGTTCTTTACTTAAAACACATGTTTCTTTAATACCTTTACCTTTTTCTAACATTATAGCTTTCTCTTTTAACCGATGAATTTTGTTTTCTAAAAATTCCTTTTTGGTTTTTAAGAACTTATTTTTACTTATGATTTTTAGAGTGATTTCACATAGTTTGTTATATTCTATATCTAATGTGTCATCATTAATAAACGAGTACGACGAGTCAGAATGTACCTCTTCTGTGTCATGAGCCATGAGAGCAACTTCGTCGTTCTTAGGCTCGTCGTCATCTCCTTCACTATCACTCCAAGCTCCACTGATAAAGGCTCTTTGAGACTTGTTCTTTGGAGGCTTTGGACATTCTCCTATTAAGTGATTAGAATCACCACATCTAAAACACTTTCTATCTACCTTTCCTTTCCTATCATCATGGTCTTTCCGGAAGGATTTCTTTTCTTTACAAGGAGGTCTAACGAACTTTCCTCGTCTTCTAAAGAATTTCTTGAAATCTCTTATGGCCATGGCATACTCTTCGTCTTCTCTACTAGAACTAGATTATGCATCATCACTTGACTCTACCCTAGCTTTTAAGGCAATGGACTTCATTTTCTCGTTTTTGCCTTTGACTATTACTGAATTTTTTTCCATTACCATCTCGTGAACTTTGAGATTTCCTATGAGCTCATCCAGTGTCATGCTTGAAAGATCCTTAGATTCTTCAATAGCTGTCACCTTTGCTCTCCACTTCGGATGGAGTGCTCTAAGAAATTTCCTGACAAAATTCTTACTAGAAAAAGATTCGTCAAGTGCTTTAAGAGATGTAATAATGGTATTAAACCTAGCAAAAGCACTATCAATGGTCTCATCTTCAGAGATAACAAATTGTTCATATTGTTGAACAAGAAGATCAATTTTGTTATCTTTAACTTGTGAGTTCCTATGATGAGTGATAATTAGTGATTGCCAAATATCTTTAGCCGTTTTACACATAAAAACTCTTTCATACTCTTTCTTAGGTAAGGCATTGTAAAGCATCATTTTGGCTTCATTATTTTTGGCAATCAACCTCTTTTGCTCATCACTGTGACGAATAAAAGAAGTACCTATATCCAGACCACCTGAAATATCATTACTAATGGGCTTGTAATCACCCTCTACAATAATATACCACAGATCTATGTCTTTTGACTTCATATATGTCTCAAAGCGATTTTTCCAATATATGAAACAACTTGGTTCAAATAGTGGTGGTCTTTGCATAGATTTTCCTTCTTTAAAGTTTTCAAAATCCATTGATCATTTCAAGTTTTAAAAATACAATATATTTTGAAAATCTTGACTAACACTGCTCTGGTACCAATTGTGAAAAACTAGAAGGGGGGTTGAATAGTTTTACCGTTTTAAAATTAATTCGCTTTGTGACTTATCGTGATTTCAAAGTAATATACAAACAAACAATATAAGATTAGTAAGTAGAGAAAGGAATGATCAAACCACACAACACGGATATTTATAGTGGTTCGGCTACAAGGACTCTCTTCCTTGCCCTACTCCACTCCTCGAGCCTCTAACTCGAGAGTTTTTCTTCACTAAGAAACAAACTCCCTTCTCGGTGGAGAAAACCTTAATGCACGTCGCTTACACCTTTTTCCGGTACAAAGCTAGATACCGGGCTCTAGTTTAAGGAAGAACCAACCTGACGTCGCCTAAATGATTACCGACACTAAGCTAGATGTCGAGTTCTTTACAAGGGTACAACTACTCCCATTCACTCTATGTGTTTTGAGGACTACAACACTAACCGGATTCTACTGAATAAAAGATTCACTATGATGCCTAAATTCTAATAAGTTACACAGTAGGTAACTATCAAGTCTTGCAACAGAATGTTGAAGCTTGTTAATGCTTGATCTCTTTTGCTACAAAAAGGAAGATCACTAGGAATGAAATGAATGGTATAGGTTAGTAATATGCAAAAGAAAGAATATATAATTTATGCTATGTAAGTGATGAGTGTGAAAAAGGTAGAAGGGGGGGGGGGGGGTGAATACGTTTCCATTTTAAAAACTTAAAACTGGTTGTATCAAATTTCCAATTTGGCTTGTTCTAATATGAAAGCTGTCTGTTGTAGTTTATGTCTAGCATAAACTAAAGTATGTTATCACACAAGTATTCTCAACTAATCACAACACAAGCAATCACATAATGCAAGCATAAAAGTACAGAGATAAGTAAAAGAAAGCACAAACCGAACACGATGATTTAAAGTGGTTTGGTCACGGAGCTCCTCTCCGCCCTACTCCACTCCCCGAGTACCCAACTCGAGAGTTACTTCACTAGATCAACAAGCTCCCTTTCTTAGGTGGGGAAAACCTTTACACGTTGCTTACTTCCTTTTCCGGTACTAAGCTAAACACCGAGTTCTAGTTTAAGGTAGAACCAACCTAACGTCGCTTACTTCCTTTTCCGGTACTAAGCTAAACACCGGGTTCTTTACAAGGGTACAACCACTCCCGAAACTCTTTGTGTTTTGAGGACTAAAACACTAACCACACTCACTGATACAAATGATGTTTAAAATGATCCATGACATATATGTTCAATGGATATAAATGACTAATCTATATGAACTTCTTGAATAAGAAGTCTTCAATCATTGAGGATGTCAAGTACTCTTGAATCTTCATATGCTGGAATGCTATGGTGGATAATGACTTCAAGATCTTCTAACCTTCTTGGTGGATCAGGAAGTATGCTATGGATGATGTCTCATGATCTTGAGCTTGCTTCACAGGATCATTAACAATGTATGCTTACAACATGATGAAAGTTAGTAACATTATGATCATTATGTAAAGGGTGATTAATGTATGAATCTACATGGTTTGCTACTGATCTAAGTGTGTGAAATGAGTGAGGGAATGTGTGTTCTTATATGTTAATTCTATGGGTAAAACTATGGGCTTCTATTTATAGCCAACAAGAATTATGCCCGGCGGATCTGGCAGATCCCATAAATTGGATCCGTCCTTTATACCAATTGGATCCGCGGGTGTCAGACATAAAATATTTTCACAAATCTTTCCATATCTTTCTATATCTACTATATCTTTCCATATCTATCAAATCTTTCCATATCTACCAAATCTTTCCATATCTATCAAATCTTTCCATATCTACCAAATCTAATATCTTGCTTAAGAATCTTTCCAAAATCAAATCTTATAAAATCTATCCAAGATCTTTCTAAATCTACAAGATTTGTCAATGATATATGCCATGATGTCATGTATATATATATTTCCATTTTAAGATTTAAAATGTAGATAATATAAATGTGTATATGTTTGTAACATGTATCCTAGTGATCATGTAAAATGAGGTTCTGAGTAGAATGATTAGCCTTTTTAAAATACTTAATTACCTAACCGTATTTTAAACATTCTAAATGGTTTGTTAAGGGTTTGATCATAATGCTAAATAACAAACATGTACGAACCTGTGTTGTATCATACGAGGACTTGAGAGGTGTTGAATGTATGTTGAGACAAGATATGATTACAAGTAACTTGTACAATTTGCGCTATGTATCAAGTTACATGTTTGTCATCAATCAAAACAAACAAGATTGCTTACACTAGCAATCTCCCCAACGAGACTGCTTGCACTAACAATCTCCCCCTTTTTGATGATGACAAAATATGTAAACGTGATAGAAAGTAAAATGCAAAAAGTTACTTGTGTCCGTAATTACTTAATTTATCCTTGTGTCCGTTTTTCCGTTTACACCTTTCTCTCTTTTCTCCTTGTGTCCATAATTACTTACTTTCTACGTTTACACCTTTCTCCCCCTTTTGTCGAAGCAAAAAGGGTGTGTCCTTGGAGTTAACTTCATTTCTCCCCGAAATGTCGAGCTTGCATCATCCCTAGTGAAGTTAATTATACTACTCCAATCTCCTATGGTTGTTGCGTCTCCTAGGTTGTAAGCGGATCCATGGATCAAATTAAGACTCTTATCCTGCATCAAGGTTAGTGGTGTGCAACATAAAAAGAATATATATGAAAAATGCATGATGAATGAAAAATGCAAATAGCCAAGGATACACGTGGGTAAGCTATGTTGGACTATGTTGACCTATCTCTTCCTTTTTGTCGAAACACAAAAGTATGCCGAAGAATGAGAATTCTTAAGAATGCGAGCATGCTCCCCCTTGACTATAGCTCCCCCTTAATCAATACTCCCTGTTACTAGGGTACCAACGTATATGATGTAAGGATTATGAATGCTACAACACAAGGATTAGTACATGATATGCTCCCCCTTGATCAATACTTCCCGTTGCTAGGGTACCGACGTATATGATCCAGGGATGAAAAATGCTACAAAATAAAGGTTAGTATGTGATATACAACAATGCGTGTATATGATGCATTCTAAAAATGCTTGACGAAAGCTCCCCCTTGCTCTAGGGCGTCAAGATTAACCTACAAAACAAAAGATTAGTGAACTAGAAGCAATGTCTTAAGTCATATTTGACCAAAGTGTATAGACAATGTAATATGAGTGTTATACTGATTATCCTCCTGGTTTGAGAGCGTTAAGCAGCACCTATAAAAGAAGAAAAATAATCGATGCAAACTTCATCCTTTGATGAGTAAGCTATATACGATCGAGCGTATATGATGATGAACCTACAATGAAATGGTTAGTGCAATATATTTTATCTCAAAGAAAAATATTATGCAACATATTAATAATCTAATTACAAGCAACTTACCTACTATGATCGTCTAATCAAAGAAAAATATGATGCAGCATACCAATTGTGATATCAATCGTGATTATCTAGTAAACCATGTTATAAAGTGTGTAATCTTCTAATAAGAATTAAATTTACAAGAATACACTCCTACAAAACAATGCCTATGATGAGGATATGAAGTGGAGTTAAAGTTAGCGATGCTAGTGTTGGTGTTAGTTTACTAGTGATAAATTAATTGATAACTAAAGGTTGATGCAAGTAGGTCTTTCGCTAATCCATGGGGTTGATGATTAGTGAAAAAGATGATGAAAGGTGGTGGTTTTAATGAATGCAATGAATACAAAAATTCTAATGTATAGCAAATGCTATAAAGGTATTGAAGATGATTAAGGTTATGATATTATCATCTACCAAAGATGATGAATCGTGCCATAATAAGTGCTCGAATGGATTTAAGAGGAAGTGAAGACAATGATCACTTTGGAATAAAGATTCCATATGCAACTACAATGAATACTGGATACCTATATGAGGATGAAAATGTCATCATATAATGAGAGTGTTGGTTGGACTAACGTGTTGAGAATGATGGTTCTGTTTGCACTGACAATGACGTGCTTGATACGAATCAAGAATGAAAAGGATGAGATCATATGATGGTGTTCTAGAAGATGTTCTAGACAATGAAGTTGTTCTAGAGAATGATGATGTGAAACTAAATCCTAGAATCGTTGGTTGTGAGAAGGTTGTCTGTTATGAATGTTTAAAAGCAGAACCTGGTACCTGCGGATTTGGCAAAACCAAATTTTTGGTTCCGTCCTTCTTATCGAAGGTTACCGTGTGACCAAACATTGATTTGGTCATGTTTTGTCGTTTTTGATCAAACGAGGGTTCAAACTAAGGTCTATTCACTTATAACTATGGATTTGGTTTCACTAAAGTCTAATGAGACTTGATGGTTCACATTTAAGAGATTTGTTAAACACATAATGTGTTTTCTCTTGACGATGTATTGGTATAAAACTGTGATATTGGGTTAATAAGGTTTGAATCACTCGGTGATTTTGTGAGCTGATTTTAACTAAATGGTGTGAACCTAAGTGTTGGTACTTGGGGATGTAAGAAACATGAGTACATGTTCTTTTTAATGTGAAGAGAAAGTTATGTGAATGAATTTCTCTCCCCCTTGATCGATGGACATCCATCATAATGTGTGATGTTAAGAATGATGAAGCAAGTTAATGAAAGCAATGAGCTTAGTAATGTTTTTGCGGATGTTGGTTAGCATACAAAGTACTTCATCCTCGAAGTTATGTAACTTTTCTCTATCAATGCAAGATGATCTCACGACGAGGCATGTGGTTTTCTCATGGAAGGTGTATTGTTATAACTAAAGGATGATGGAGATGTTGTTAGGAAAGCGGAAGCAACAATACGATTTGGAGAGAGGTATGTTGAAAGATACCCAAACACAAATTTCAAACCTCTAAAATTTAATCCTATTAGCTTTTAAAGCTATATGCAAGAAAATAGATCCCATAAACATATTATTAGTCTAAGTAGCAATAATGGGACAAAAATTATGCAAAATAAGCATAACAAAGAGAAATAACAAACAATTTGTTGTCAATCTACAAAAAGTCTTAATGACAAAAGATGTGAATATCATAGAAATCATAACATCTTATATAAACAAAAAGAAAAATATTCATCTACTAGAAAAAAATCTACCACATAGCATAAACACAAATAATCATATTGCAAGATAGCATGACATTGTTTTAGATACTACATTGTGAAATTGTTTTGAAGTTAGGCTTAGTCACTTAAGCATACTTACTTATTAATTAACACAATGATCTATGTGTAAAATAAAATGACTTCTAAATGTTCATCATACCAAAAAGCACTTAGACATATAAGTGCACACATGGCAATCAAGTAGTGTGACATGACCACTGTAAGATCCCACGAAAATCCGTTATGATAATCCTCATTAATTCAACATTAAGAGCGTTTGGTGGCAGTGGGCAAATAGAAGCTAACGGGTCAAATGGGTCGAAAGTTGCTTTAGTGCATGCAAGTATACAACCTACTAATTTGTTTGATTAAAAAAAGTTAGATTATTCTTATATATTACTTTTTTTATAATCACAGTTTACATAAATTATAATGTTTGAAATGGACAAAAAATGTTACAAGGTCAGCTCAACCTGGCGATACCTTTTTTGACCCGATATGCAACCCACCAATTTTGCCACGTCTACAATATATTCTGAGTTCCAAGGAAGGCTATTGGTTTTGTATGTAATACTGAAGTTTTTTGTACTTGTATAGGAACCGATATTTGTTGATTCGCATAGAGCCCGTGTGCATGAACGTTTATTAGATCATCAATATGTTCATTGGGTTATCACTGAATTTTTGCTCACTACATACTTTTGCTTTTCAAGACTATCAAGATTCGAGCCCGCGTGCATGGATGTTTATTAGATCATTAAAATCATATATACACGATGCATGACGTTTATTACATTATTAGTTACAAGCATTATACTATATCCTATCATTAATTTATTACTTACTATTCCTTTCAAATACATGATTCAAGCTGTTTGCTTTCGGTTTTTTTTTTTTTTTTTTTTTTTTTTTTTTTTTTTTTTTTTTTTTTTTTGCATAATCTCTTCTAAAAACCCGTGGATTCCACGGGTCTATAAAAGCAGTTCTTGCACCAACTCATGAACAATTTAGCGTTGCTTTTTGTCACACATTTCGTGGGACGGGAGGTGACCCTTTTGGTGCGGCGACTAAGGTGTGGCCGTGGGAAGATGGCACTAATTCATTAGCTATGGTTATGTGAAAAAGTAAGATTTTGGTTCATCTAAATTGTTTATCTGTATATTGCGAAAGCACTTTATCGACTAGAAATGGCTTACATGGTGGTAAATTTTTAAGTTTTATTTAATCACTGCAAAATACAAATCAAATATTTGTTGAAACTGAATTTCAATCATTTTTTTTCCTTTTACAAGGCCTAATGTCATGACCTCAAGTCACTCGGAACCAACTTTAAATGTTGCCAAAGCTATAAGGGCTTATCTGTAGCAGTTTTTGGACTAGGAGCTGTGGGAATTGCTGAGAGTAATTATATACTGAACTCTGTAAAAATGTTATACAGTGTATAATTAGGTGTACATCTGCATCCTAATAATAGTATTTTTAATCTTGATTATATTTTCTATTCATACATCTAACACGTTCATAATTAGACGTACATCTGCATATCGTAATTTAGCATTAATATTTTCTATTCATACATCTAACATGTAACTTTTTTACATAGTATCACAAATCGATGTCTTATATAAACACTGTAAACGTTTCTTAAGGCCCCGTGAATTTCACGGGTCAAACCCTATGCTATCATCTTTATTGTACCTTACTTTATATGTTATATCTTCCATAATGTTAACGTCTTTTTATCATAATTTTTAATTAAAAGTTGCCATACTTTAGACATTTTATCTGATATTTTTATCTTCCATCATGACTATGCTTTCTTAAAGCCATATGAAAATCGACCTCTTATAGAGACAATGTCAACGGTTTCTTTTTGCCCCGTGAATTTCACGGGGTCTATAAACTATTATCTATTCATGCATATAACACATGCTTTTACTCGCATGAGATCACAACTAAGTCGCTTATATAAACATATTTATGTTCATAATAATAACAAAACTACCATTTTACGGTTTTAAATTTAATCCCGTGAATTTCACGGGTCTATAAACTAGTTAATAATAACCTCGAGTTACCATTTAACAAAACCCATTTTTACGGGGAAATTTAAAATTTTTCTTGATATATTATTTTCACCATGTCACGACATCACAACAATTACCAAATAACAACACTAGTACTCGACGTGCTTTACGAAACATAACTATTACATAAGAGTTAGCAGTTCACAAAAATCACCATATACACTAATTATTATACTTCCTACCTACTTACAACTTATATTAATACAAATGTGTGAATATCACAATGGACAAAATTCTAGATATTTTGGATGTCGGTAAAATAGGCATATGTGTCCTCTTCTCTACAGCTCTATCAATGATTGAGTTAAAATAGGCATATGTGTCCCCTTCTCTACAGTTCTATCAATGATTGAGTTGAAAACAAAACGTGTGAATACATTCTATAAGATACCAGCTCACCACCTCTATCACACACTTCCTATCCTAACTCTCTCACCTCACTCTCTCTCATTTCCGGCGAACAAAACCATTCACCGGCACACCACCGCCGGCTACCTCCTCTCACCGCCACCACCAAAATAATCCTTGTGTCTTCCTCATCATTTCCCCGTACATCACGCGCCTCAAAACCCACCCCATCCATTCATTTTCTTTCGGTGACTAATGATTTTTCCGGCATGTTTATCCGGCAAACACAAGTGGAGGTAACGAGTTTAGATCGGGTGTTTAGCGCAGTTTTGGGTCTCTTTTGGGTTGTTGCTGTCGCCATCGTGGTGTGGCTGTTACCACAGCCAACCTCGTCGTCTCCATCATTTTTCCGACACTCATTCTTCTCCTCCTCGTCATGGTAAAATCGAGAAGCCCGTCCTTATATTTTCTTTTATATAATCAATTATTATTGTTGTTATTTTTCGTGGATTTAAACCTTATATGAGATGAGATTTTGAATTCGTGATATAAAAAGGAATGAAACTCGTTAATAATAGTTTGGTATTAAAACCCGGATTTAAAACATGTTTTTATTGTGTTCGTGTGGTAAAAACTTAACTGAAAATGGTGTTTGTTTGTCTACCCGTGAGTCTCGGTTCGATGTCATAGCTGAGTAGTTGTTGTCGTTAAGGTCGTTATTATCGTTGTTATACTGGTTAAATCTTTGTCGGGCTCGAATTTATGTATGGAATAGTTATAGGCTCAGCCGTCTTTTGTGTTGTGAACGAATCGACTCAGTAAGCTGGGTCTATTAGTGTGATGATTGGTTGTTTCGAATTTAGTTTGTTGGGTTACAGAAACTGAGCCGATACCAAAGTGGTCTCGGATATGTTTAAGTGGTTAGATTATTGGTCTCGGTTTAGCCGCAAGTACCAAGGGGTACTCACGTTTTTGAGTCTCGGTTCACAAGTAACAACATAGGGGTGTTTTTGGTTTGCATTTCCAGCAAAAGGGTGCGTTTGGGTTATAGCAGGCCAAGCCCACTTGGTGTGTTTGTTTGTTTAAAAACGGGCCGGAGCCCAATGATTTTTGGTTTGGTTAAATGGACTCATAAGCCCACTATGATTTAAATTGATACACTTTTTAAAATAGTTAAAATGTGTTGGCTACTAATTATTTTGGTGAATATATAAATTGTGTTTTGACATGGTGACAATTGATACGTTTCGAATAACTCCATGTGACTTAATACTTGGTTTTGGACTCGGATAATACTTGGATTGTGAATTTGATTTGAATACGGGTTTGGATTATTATATTTGGACATTGGACAATCGTGAATCGTTATCGGACTTACGATATTAGATAGCGGACTTATTGAACATTTTGACTCGAGACGGTATAATATATTAACTTCAGAATGAACTTAATATATTAAACACGAAATGGACACAAAATCTTCAATAAAACTAAAACTAATATTTACAAGAATAATAACGAGACATAAACTTATAAATTATTGTAATTTCAGATTTGGTTAGTCCAAGTCTCAACGACTTGAGAAAAACTGATTTTAATAGTTAAACTCTTTCCTATTTTACAAGACGCTTATCTTTTATACAAACTATTTGGGATAACGGGGTAAATGTCGAAACGCACAAACTAGTCAATTGATTTGAGGTGTTTGTTTGTCTTTAGCTTCTAAGTTGCCCTCCTTGGTTTGAGTTCTTGTCAGTATCCTCTTGAGTTAGTTGATGTCTATTCTATTTGCCGGGAGTTGCCTGTCGAGTCTAGGTTATCTTACCACACCACACAAAACATTTAAACTAAGCTTTTGATAAGTTTTGAAAACTGAGTAATCCACGAAAACTACGACTCATTGTCTTTTATAGACTTTATTATTGTGCGAGACGTATTTTGAGATAACTGTATACGTACTAGGTCGTGCCGATCCTAGACCGTTGTAATATGCTCTAGATGCCAGTCGTGTCAGTGTGATCTTTGCTTTGCTGTGGCTAAGGTGAGTCGTGGCCCCTCCTATTTTAATACTTGATTTATACTTTTTGGGGGAGATACATGCTTCGAAATATTTTACTCATTTATCAACTATATGATTTTCTTGCGATACAATACTTCTATAAGCACTATGAAAACTCTTATGACTTATCGTGAGTCGTGGCCCCTCCTATTTTAATACTTGATTTATACTCTTTTGGGGGAGATACATGCTTCGAAATATTTTACTCATTTATCAACCATATGATTTGTTTTGCGATACAATACTTCTATAAGCACTATGAAAACTCTTATGACTTACCGTGAGTTGTGGCCCCTACTTTTAACTCTTGTTTTAATAACTCTTTTGGGGGAGATACATGCTTTAACTGTTTTAAGTTACTTATATAAAACTCTTATGATTTACTCAAAATCATCCACTATGCTTTACATGTTTGAATCATACTTGAAAGGAATACATGCTCATTATATGTGCAAATTGTCTGTTTAGCTTAAACACGGAACTTGGAAGATAACATTTTTAAGCTACTTGATGTAATATGACACTGAGACTCATTGTGTGCATTCATGTGACAAATGAATGTACTGCTACTTTAATATGATATTTCTACATTTCACTGTAAATAATTGCCAAGACTAAAATTACGCATGATTCACCTATATTGCCTAAGCACACTTTATTGCCATAAAGTCCCTCGATCATGAGCCATTAATCACTGCGGTGAGCGCGAATATAGTGGACAGCTTCGAAACCTGTTAGAGGCTGACGACCTATCCCACTAAATACTTTGACGGAATGCCTACATGGTTAGTCGTATTTAGTCGTGATGCACTATATTTGAGAAAAATAGGAATTGGCAAGTTACCTATTAACATGAGGGCCATAAAAACCCATCAGTAACCCTGGTGGGACACCGCCGTTTTACGGTACTCTGTTAACGTTTTGCGTGTCATGAGGCTTAGGGCAATATAACTTTATGAATATATGAATGTTTCATATATATCCTAGGATACAGCTGTATTTAGAAGACCACCACTTTACACTGATAGATTTCAGATTCTAGATTATCATTCCCACTATGTGATATGATTGTGAATTCTGTACTTGAACTTTAATTGTTATAATATGTGACTTAAATGAGAATTCTACACAAGACAACCCAAAATGCTTAGTATATCGTTACATTTAAAAGCTGACTCAACAGTCTATATCGAGCGTATAACAACGTAGCTCATCTGCATTTATAACTTGAAACTTATGATTTTGGAGATCATACATGATTTTCTTGTGGATTTTTATACAACACAACTGGCTATTTATTTCATGAAGAATTATTATTTACTTCGACAATCACTATACACCTTTTAAATTCATTGAAGGAAAGTTATGTTCTAACAAACTCCACGAACTCACCAACCATTGTGTTGACATTTTAAGCATGTTTATCTCAGGTAATTAACGGAGCAGGACAAGACACGGAGCGGGCATCTTCTACTCTGATAAATAAACTGGTGTAAAATCAAATATGTCATTCTTTCCAAATTATCACATTTTCTCATGGGATTTTCAAATCGAATAATTCACATTTGTATCAAGAATATTCTTTTGAATGACATATAACTTTCAAAACGCCCCTTCCGGGCCGTTTTCTGAAATTTAAACCTCGATCCTCACCGTAACACCCTAATTACTTTTCCGCTGCCACAAACCAAATTAGGGGGTGTTACAGTTTGGTATCAGAGCCTATGGTTATAGAGAATCAAATGTTTTCAAACATCGAACTATAACCACACTTTCAAAATGAATGATTTTACACCATACCATTTTACGCCCTCCGTGTCTGCAGACTGCCGTGCTCAATACATTACCTATTAAGATTATTTTGCACTAATCTTTACATGCTGGATGTTCACTCTTCACACGTTACCCACTGTATTATCTCACACTTACCGTTACGCTCTTAACGTACGAATTACTCATAATTATTATTTTCGACTACTACAATACCATGTCTTTCAAAACCAGCTGATATTACCAAACTACCCTCCGTACTATTTGAACAACAACTACTTATCAAATTGCTCCAGATACTGAACATCTCTATGTACTAATAACTCAACCCCAGACTAATACGGAACTTACTCAACTACCACTCCTCTCATCACCTACTCATTCACCCCTACGTCAGAAATACAGGAGAACTGCTAAATCTTATTCAGATGAAAAGTTGATTGGTTGTCCGACAACATTCGAGGTTAGACAGAATTCACACCAAGAAACGATTTGGAAAGATGTTGAGCCAAATTCTCCATTACCTACGTTACTACTCCTACCTGTCCCGGTAGTCCGGCATAGAAAAGTCAGGATTTAACACCTTATGAGCCTAAACTATTATTGACACCATTTTGGAGCCACCTCAATGGACTTATTAACAAGATACACCTACGCTTAGTACCGATTGTATCACCATTTCCACTTTACTCCCCTATTTCACCCCTAGACATGATCAGGATAATGTCACCATACCTTACCACCACTACTATCATCATCCCCTCCACTGTCGATTGGACCCGACTACTCGTTAAGACTACTCACCCAGACTTACCTGTTTACATTTCACCAACGGGAGTTGACTCCTAGGGAGAATTTACCCTCTCAGGTCTCCCTCGTCATTACTGTTTCCACCTGCTTTCACTCCTCCAGCCCGAGTCCTCGAGACTGGAGAAAGCTTCAGGACAATAGTTATCCATACGCCTACTCCTCCCACCAGCATGACGCAACTGGAGCGTCATAAAGAACAGATTGATACACTCCAGAACATCATTTACAAAACACCAATCACGACTAACGACACCCTACCTGACCTTTTATCTGACAAGATGGACTTTCAGGACGGACTGACTAGGTTTCAGTCAGAGATATTGAGAAACACTCCCACATGACAGTCCTTACAATAAGAAAGACAGAGGTATATTAACCTGCTGCATGGAACATTAATATTAATAAAAGACCTTGTATCGTTTGCTTTGTAAAACAATCGATCAGGTTGTTAATATTATGATATTTATGGTAACTATAACCAGACCTACCACAATATTACCTACGATTGTTATGATACCCAACATACCATAAGTAGGCTATGACCATAGAATTCTTTTAGACAAAATTTCAAAAGAAAACTTGATGAGTGAAGAGAAAGTTGTTGAACTTCAGTTTTTGTAGATAAAACAGTTTGTTCCTTAGCAATCCCATACCAAGAATTGAACATTTATCTACCATATTACCCAGACACATCATGACTTAGGGTTCACAACTGGTTAAAGTCTCACATTGTGACCACATTATTAAGACTAATATACAAATATCTTGTTACTCGAATTATACTGACATGGCCATTAGGTGAATTTAAATCCGTGTTTCTTGGGATATTGATAGAATATGACCAACATAAACATTACAAATACTCTACTAGCACCAACCACAACCTTGATTCCTAAAATTTTCCAAAAAATTTAATAACCAACATCGTGCCGTGGCACTCGAAGCGACTACAGTAGCTCATCCGAGTAACAACAATAGGACAACCGGAGAAAAGAAAACGACCGTGACTCATAAGCATATCGATGAAAGTTTCAAGAATTGTAAACCAACTCACCTTAAAGGTCCAGAAGAAATAGCTAAACCTACCCAGACCACTACCCAAGGGTTTCTAGATCAAAAGTTAAGCGAAATACTACCAGAATCAGCGCCCAACCCAGAGTACCACTTAGGACAAAAAGGACCAGTGAAAGAGAATGGAAACTCTTTGGAAAACTTAACAATGCCAGAAGATAACACCCAAGTTTAAGCAGAAGATAAATCCCTATTGTGGATAAGTAAACCCTAGTTTAAAACTTTTTAAGTTGTATTTCCTTATATACTTTACCTTAGGTACGATGGATGTGACCTAAGTACAACAACTATCTTTCTACCGTATGAAGACTCTACCTTGTAATATCCCCGAAATAATCATAATCCCCATTATTTCAATCTCTATTCTATTCTCCCTATTTATAGTCGTTATGTAACAATACCCTGATATCATTTTGGAAGTTTAATTGAACACCATTTCTGACCAAACAATAGATTATCACCACATTGTAAGAAATTCTCACCCAAAACCTAAGTTTGTACCAAGGATATCCTATATTCACTTTAGAAATTCCTGAATTATCCCTAGAAGATGAACATTAACTTCTTAATTCTTTTGAAAATAATCAGAGGGTGTCCGACTTTGTGGCGGAACCATTATAATTGAACCATATAAAACACTTTGAAGAAGCATAAATATCACGGTGACTGAGCCAAGCATTACATTATTTGGTCCTCAAATTATACATAGCCTGATCAACTATGTCTAATTTAGGAAGAATCATGTCATGAATGAAACAGTTATCCTTCAGATTTCCTAATAACAACCTCCATCCAAAAGCAAAATCTTGAGACAAAGCAAACGTCACTTTTGACCAACCACAAATAAATACCTGCACATATTACCCACCATTCTTATGATAAGAGACTGACAAAAGAACAAGCATTAGAAACCTAAGAATTCACAAAGACTTATGAAAAGCGCAATTAGCAAGAAATCTTATTAAAATACACGAAAATTAGTACATAACTAGCAACGGTAATGCTAAAGTTACAATTATTTATTCCAACCTCCCTACTACCTATTTTCCATACGCCATATCCACGATAAGGGCTACAATCACCAACGGAATGACAAACGCTAAAATCACGACCAAATATTGAAAGTCTTCTTCCGGAGCGTACCTCAAGTAGATAACCACAAGAATAACGTACACAATCGCTAGCATAATGATGAAGTGCGGCATTTTTGAGATGTGGAATAAGAGAAAAATAGTTTGTGGAAGAATAGAAATTAAAATGAAGTAATTATAGGCTAAATCTAGCCGTTGGAACCAAAACTAGCCGTTGAGGGCACTATTCACGACCGTTAATACACACTGTTCACTAGCCGTTAAATTCCCACAGTTCCTGACCGTTATTCTCATTATTCTCAATCTTTAGGTTCATCAATTAACCAAACATTCGAATTTATTCCATCTAGCATGAATAAATCTAATTAGATCTCGTTTCCTCTATTTCCGGATAGAAACCTCTCGACAACATTTTCCATAACCCCTCACCCTTGAACACCACATTTTGCAACACATATCGTAGACTGAACTTCGGGACGAAGTTCAAACTTTAGGGGTAGATACTGTAAGATCCCACGAAAATCCGTTATGATAATCCTCATTAATTAATAATAACCTCGAGTTACCATTTAACAAAACCCATTTTTACGGGGAAATTTAAAATTTTTCTTGATATATTATTTTCACCATGTCACGACATCACAACAATTACCAAATAACAACACTAGTACTCGACGTGCTTTACGAAACATAACTATTACATAAGAGTTAGCAGTTCACAAAAATCACCATATACACTAATTATTATACTTCCTACCTACTTACAACTTATATTAATACAAATGTGTGAATATCACAATGGACAAAATTCTAGATATTTTGGATGTCGGTAAAATAGGCATATGTGTCCTCTTCTCTACAGCTCTATCAATGATTGAGTTAAAATAGGCATATGTGTCCCCTTCTCTACAGTTCTATCAATGATTGAGTTGAAAACAAAACGTGTGAATACATTCTATAAGATACCAGCTCACCACCTCTATCACACACTTCCTATCCTAACTCTCTCACCTCACTCTCTCTCATTTCCGGCGAACAAAACCATTCACCGGCACACCACCGCCGGCTACCTCCTCTCACCGCCACCACCAAAATAATCCTTGTGTCTTCCTCATCATTTCCTCGTACATCACGCGCCTCAAAACCCACCCCATCCATTCATTTTCTTTCGGTGACTAATGATTTTTCTGGCATGTTTATCCGGCAAACACAAGTGGAGGTAACGAGTTTAGATCGGGTGTTTAGCGCAGTTTTGGGTCTCTTTTGGGTTGTTGCTGTCGCCATCGTGGTGTGGCTGTTACCACAGCCAACCTCGTCGTCTCCATCATTTTTCCGACACTCATTCTTCTCCTCCTCGTCATGGTAAAACCGAGAAGCCCGTCCTTATATTTTCTTTTATATAATCAATTATTATTGTTGTTATTTTTCGTGGATTTAAACCTTATATGAGATGAGATTTTGAATTCGTGATATAAAAAGGAATGAAACTCGTTAATAATAGCTTGGTATTAAAACCCGGATTTAAAACATGTTTTTATTGTGTTCGTGTGGTAAAAACTTAACTGAAAATGGTGTTTGTTTGTCTACCCGTGAGTCTCGGTTCGATGTCATAGCCGAGTAGTTGTTGTCGTTAAGGTCGTTATTATCGTTGTTATACTGGTTAAATCTTTGTCGGGCTCGAATTTATGTATGGAATAGTTATAGGCTCAGCCGTCTTTTGTGTTGTGAACGAATCGACTCAGTAAGCTGAGTCTATTAGTGTGATGATTGGTTGTTTCGAATTTAGTTTGTTGGGTTACAGAAACTGAGCCGATACCAAAGTGGTCTCGGATATGTTTAAGTGGTTAGATTATTGGTCTCGGTTTAGCCGCAAGTACCAAGGGGTACTCACGTTTTTGAGTCTCGGTTCACAAGTAACAACATAGGGGTGTTTTTGGTTTGCATTTCCAGCAAAAGGGTGCGTTTGGGTTATAGCAGGCCAAGCCCACTTGGTGTGTTTGTTTGTTTAAAAACGGGCCGGAGCCCAATGATTTTTGGTTTGGTTAAATGGACTCATAAGCCCACTATGATTTAAATTGATACACTTTTTAAAATAGTTAAAGTGTGTTGGCTACTAATTATTTTGGTGAATATATAAATTGTGTTTTGACATGGTGACAATTGATACGTTTCGAATAACTCCATGTGACTTAATACTTGGTTTTGGACTCGGATAATACTTGGATTGTGAATTTGATTTGAATACGGGTTTGGATTATTATATTTGGACATTGGACAATCGTGAATCGTTATCGGACTTACGATATTAGATAGCGGACTTATTGAACATTTTGACTCGAGACGGTATAATATATTAACTTCAGAATGAACTTAATATATTAAACACGAAACGGACACAAAATCTTCAATAAAACTAAAACTAATATTTACAAGAATAATAACGAGACATAAACTTATAAATTATTGTAATTTCAGATTTGGTTAG
Organism: Artemisia tridentata subsp. tridentata; assembly: GCA_021014915.2. Taxonomy (NCBI): domain Eukaryota; kingdom Viridiplantae; phylum Streptophyta; class Magnoliopsida; order Asterales; family Asteraceae; genus Artemisia; species Artemisia tridentata. Next base: position 339,520,268 of record CP139502.1, on the reverse strand, counting down.
TCCAAGTCTCAACGACTTGAGAAAAACTGATTTTAATAGTTAAACTCTTTCCTATTTTACAAGACGCTTATCTTTTATACAAACTATTTGGGATAACGGGGTAAATGTCGAAACGCACAAACTAGTTAATTGATTTGAGGTGTTTGTTTGTCTTTAGCTTCTAAGTTGCCCTCCTTGGTTTGAGTTCTTGTCAGTATCCTCTTGAGTTAGTTGATGTCTATTCTATTTGGCGGGAGTTGCCTGTCGAGTCTAGGTTATCTTACCACACCACACAAAACATTTAAACTAAGCTTTTGATAATTTTTGAAAACTGAGTAATCCACGAAAACTACGACTCATTGTCTTTTATAGACTTTATTATTGTGCGAGATGTATTTTGAGATAACTGTATACGTACTAGGTTGTGCCGATCCTTGACCGTTGTAATATGCTCTAGATGCCAGTCGTGTCAGTGTGATCTTTGCTTTGCTGTGGCTAAGGTGAGTCGTGGCCCCTCCTATTTTAATACTTGATTTATACTTTTTGGGGGAGATACATGCTTCGAAATATTTTACTCATTTATCAACTATATGATTTGCTTGCGATACAATACTTCTATAAGCACTATGAAAACTCTTATGACTTATCGTGAGTCGTGGCCCCTCCTATTTTAATACTTGATTTATACTCTTTTGGGGGAGATACATGCTTCGAAATATTTTACTCATTTATCAACTATATGATTTGTTTTGCGATACAATACTTCTATAAGCACTATGAAAACTCTTATGACTTACCGTGAGTTGTGGCCCCTACTTTTAACTCTTGTTTTAATAACTCTTTTGGGGGAGATACATGCTTTAACTGTTTTAAGTTACTTATATAAAACTCTCATGATTTACTCAAAATCATCCACTATGATTTACATGTTTGAATCATACTTGAAAGGAATACATGCTCATTATATGTGCAAATTGTCTGTTTAGCTTAAACACGGAACTTGGAAGATAACATTTTTAAGCTACTTGATGTAATATGACACTGAGACTCATTGTGTGCATTCATGTGACAAATGAATGTACTGCTACTTTAATATGATATTTCTACATTTCACTGTAAATAATTGCCAAGACTAAAATTACGCATGGTTCACCTATATTTCCTAAGCACACTTTATTGCCATAAAGTCCCTCGATCATGAGCCATTAATCACTGCGGTGAGCGCGAATATAGTGGACAGCTTCGAAACCTGTTAGAGGCTGACGACCTATCCCACTAAATACTGTGACGGAATGCCTACATGGTTAGTCGTATTTAGTCGTGATGCACTATATTTGAGAAAAATAGGAATTGGCAAGTTACCTATTAACATGAGGGCCATAAAAACCCATCAGTAACCCTGGTGGGACACTGCCGTTTTACGGTACTCTGTTAATGTTTTGCGTGTCATGAGGCTTAGGGCAATATAACTTTATGAATATATGAATGTTTCATATATATCCTAGGATACAGCTGTATTTAGAAGACCACCACTTTACACTGATAGATTTCAGATTCTAGATTATCATTCCTACTATGTGATATGATTGTGAATTCTGTACTTGAACTTTAATTGTTATCATATGTGACTTAAATGAGAATTCTACACAAGACAACCCAAAATGCTTAGTATATCGTTACATTTAAAAGCTGACTCAACAGTCTATATTGAGCGTATAACAACGTAGCTCATCTGCATTTATAACTTGAAACTTATGATTTTGGAGATCATACATGATTTGCTTGTGGATTTTTATACAACACAACTGGCTATTTATTTCATGAAGAATTATTATTTACTTCGACAATCACTATACACCTTTTAAATTCATTGAAGGAAAGTTATGTTCTAACAAACTCCACGAACTCACCAACCATTGTGTTGACATTTTAAGCATGTTTATCTCAGGTAATTAACGGAGCAGGACAAGACACGGAGCGGGCATCTTCTACTCTGATAAATAAACTGGTGTAAAATCAAATATGTCATTCTTTCCAAATTATCACATTTTCTCATGGGATTTTCAAATCGAATAATTCACATTTGTATCAAGAATATTCTTTTGAATGACATATAACTTTCAAAACGCCCCTTCCGGGCCGTTTTCTGAAATTTAAACCTCGATCCTCACCGTAACACCCTAATTACTTTTCCGCTGCCACAAACCAAATTAGGGTGAATGATATAAAAATGTCAACAAAAGACACGAGTTTTCAAGTATAGAAACATCATATAAAAATGACATATCATGAGTTAACAAGTAAATACGTTAATCTTGCGAAATAGCATATAACGAAAGAATGAACATATTATTCAAATCTTGTTAACATGAAGCATATAAGCATGCAGACAATTCCTTTCCAAGGTTTACACATTTGATTATCATTAAAATAATTATCATGATTATGTCAAGACATTTAAACATATCAAACACATAACATGTAATAAACACATATATATATATGTAATGCAAGTGATTTTACTAAGAAAAATCACATCTACTTCTTGATTGATTATTATTCCTAAGACAAGATAATTCACCAATACATGACTTAATGAAACTCAACTATTTCTATTAAAACAAAGGTGATGAAGATGTCATGATATACACGGAAATTTGACAAATATGTGTCAACAGATTTTAATCTTTGTGTTTGGAATCTAAGGTTGAAAGATCTAAAGGGTGACATCTTTTATGTTGAGTTTAAGTATGTGTTATGCAAGTGATTTGATCATCTAAGACCAAGAGATGTGTTTAAGTGTGATAATGGAATATGTTAAGAACGTTCTCAATAAAGTTCTTTGGAACAAGTATCTAAATAAAGTTACCAGAGAGGTGGATATGCACATGTTTTGAGCAAGGTTTGGTTATGATGTACGCTTGAAAGGGAATAGACACATATAGTATCTTTTAACAAGTAAGATTATCTCATAGAGTCATCATGCTTATGAAAACAAGTATGACAAGATGAGGGGAAAACTCTAGTTCATAGAACTTGCAGATGATTGTTTAAGATCATTTAGCCAATGAGGTGTGATTAAGTTTCTTGTAACACAACTGTTCATGTTGGAAGGAGAGAATGATGCATAGGATATATGTTATCCTGTTATCAAGATGAAAACTAAACACATAATGTTTTTCCAAAACATCATGTTTTCCTAAATGAAGATATGAAGCCTAAGTGTTTGGATAGTCCTAAATAACCTTGGGGATGACACAAAGAATTCACTTGAGTTTCTTATGTATATTCCTCAAGAGTCATTGTTACTTGGGGTGCATGAGGTTGTCTTTGAGATTTTGGATTTCAACATATGTTGTTAAAATATTGATTTGAGACATAAGTAGAAGCTTGGTGATATAGTATTACTAATACTTTGATTACTTGTGAAAGTGGTACTACTTAAACCTAGTGTTAAATGAATGTGAGCTTCATGCTCATTTGATGTTGAAGGTTCTAATCCTATATTTGGTAAAGTATGGTTGAGTTGATTCAACGTGCATTTGATTTGGTATGAGTGTTTGAACAAAGGGATTTTTGAGCAATGCACTCAATGGATTCAAATGATGGTAAGAATTGAGGTGTTGTAGGGGTTTATTGTGCTATCGGTGTACTTAGGTTTCTTGGATGTTGAAGACAACAAGAATGGATACTAATTCTTATGGTTCACTAGTAGGTGACATGATTTGAGGTTTAGGGCCAGAGATAGATCACAAAGGTGAATGCGATGTGATGATGGTGAAAGTACAAGAGTACTTAGGTTTCTTGGATGTTGAAGATGATAAGAATAGATACTGATTCTTGTGGTTCACTAGTGGATGAAGTGCTTAGTTATGTTTGTGAAACCTAGGGGTTGAATGTGACGGGATAAAGAACAAATGTTCTAGTTATGATAGGATAAGTGTTTTAACATACGTTGTTAAAATACTTGGGAGTTAATTTTTTCGGATATGACTTTTAATGACTACAATCGTAAGTCAAATATACTTGAATATTTCGGACGAAATACTTAAGTTGTCATTCCTACTTTGAGAAAAGGATGACAAAACTTGATAGTTACCTCTATAACCTGAGTGTGAGAATCGATGTAAATTGTCTTGAAGGATGACATGTTAACCGAGTGAGGCAATATTTGTGAATACAAGATAATATCAGTCGTGAGTCAGGTTTGTAATTTGTGATATATTTGCAAACAGTGAGTCTGGATTAGTTTGGAAGTTTTCAATTTACAAATCAAGCTAATGAATGAGTAAAGGACGGGAGGATGCAGTGAATGTGTGTAATGATCAAAAATACTCAGTGGTTTACCGAAAAGGTACCTTGGAGCATTTTCATGAAATTTGAAATTGTGATTAGATATGATTATCCTATTTGGTGTTTGGTGAGATGTCCTAATCCTAATTTGAGTGAACATCACTAATAAGAATCCTAAGAACTAGAATCATTAATCTAAGGATCGGGATTAGTCGGTAATAATGAAAAAGTTACTGTTGAGACTGACGGATCCAATCGATAACAAGTGTGGATCCCATATTTGGGTTTCGTAGAATCCGCAGGGTGAGGAATGGCGGAGCCAAAGTGTACAACAGACCGAACCAAAATTTGGGATCCATCATATCCGCCATGTGGAAGTCCTAATTCTTAACAGAGAGATATGCATATTTTGCGTTACCCGCTCAAATCCCGAAAATTCTCCTAAAACATATGTAACTACTAATATGTGATAAAGTAAAACTAAAAACACATATTCTAACACACGTTTGCACATAGATCAATCTGATGATAGTAACTTACCATAAATGGATGTTAACCCAAACAGTGGCTTAAACATGGAAACTTGGTAACATCAAAGTGTTATCGTCCTGTATGACATGGTTAGTACACATAAAGGTTTAATAACAAGATAATATCCTAAAGGCATAACAATTCAACACATCATTGTTTCAATTTGTTTGTACCAAACACTCTTTTTCAAAGTTACTACAAGTTTACACATTTTAACGCTTGAACAATTTTGTGTAAGACAATACTTTTCAAAACACTAAACTAGTTTTACTTAGTTATCATTCTTAAGTGAGTTATGCAAGGTTTTCATATAACATATGTAAACAAAAATATATAAGTCAATAAGTGAAACAAACACAGTTTATCAACTTATTGCACAATATCTAGCAAATTTCCTATTATGCATAAAACGAGCAATTGATAAACAAGCAAATAACTTATCATGGCAAAAACTTATGTATTACAAATCAAAAAATGTAATCACAACATTCAACAAGCAAACAACATGTATGCAAATAACTTAGAACAGACAGTCACATAGCATATCATAAATGAAAAGATACTTTTTGTCATTTTGCGTTTAAATATGACGATGTATGCCAAGCTTGATTTGTTTCCTTTATTTTACCAAATACTTTAGTTTCAAAAGAAATCATATCAATGTTCAAAGAAAACCAACTTATATTGCCCGACGTAAAAGTTTAAGTTACTGTGTTAAAATTAAACTTAATATTTTAGACAGGTTGTAAATTTTGATTTATTTTACCTATTTCAATTCAGATTCAGACCGTGATATTATTTTTAAATGAAAGTAGACTTAATTCCCTTCAAAATGATAGGTGGCGCGACTTCTTCGGACTTACGGTTAATTAGTTATGAATTTTTGAAGTTGGACAAAAACTGAGTACTGTACCGACGGATCTGGCGGATCCAAATAAAGGGATCCGCCCTTTATACCATTTGGATCCGCGGGACTCTGTACCAGATTCAACAAAACTCATATTTTGACATAGCGAAAGTGTGTCGGACTTGCTAGACTTAATATTAAACATATATTACACATATTTAACAACATTTCTACTTATGTGACTTGTCTAAACATTTAAGTAGGTGATTTCTCAACTAGATTAATAGTTATCCCAAACACTCCCTTAAAACCCGTGTTTTTCGTAAATTAGCTTTATGCACACAATTTGACACTCAATCCTTTTAAGAAATCCTTTCTTTTGATTTTCCAAAGATATCTTCAAGCTTGTATACAAAGTAACATTTAACAACAAAATTTCTAAGTATACTTAGCGAAACATTTTTCATATTACATTCTGCTTCAAAGGTAATTTGATACATGGATCGTACTCTATTTTAAAAACCATTTCTTTTGAAAATAAGAGCCACGAGGCTCTGATACCAATTGTGAAAAAGTAGAGGGTGGGGGGGGGGGGGTGAATACGTTTCCGTTTTAAAAACTTAAAACTGGTTGTATCAAATTTCCAATTTGGGTTGTTCTAATATGAAAGTTGTCTGTTGTAGTTTATGTCTAGCATAAACTAAAGTATGTTATCACACAAGTATTGTCAACTAATCACAACACAAGCAATCACATAATGTAAACATAAAAGTAAAGAGATAAGTAAAAGAAAGCGCAAACCGAACACGATGATTTATAGTGGTTCGGTCACGGAGCTCCTCTCCGCCCTACTCCACTCCCCGAGTACCCAACTCGAGAGTTACTTCACTAGATCAACAAGCTCCCTTTCTTAGGTGGGGAAAACCTTTACACGTTTCTTACTTCCTTTTCTGGTACTAAGCTAAACACCGAGTTCTAGTTTAAGGTAGAACCAACCTAACGTCGCTTACTTCCTTTTCCGGTACTAAGCTAAACACCGGGTTCTTTACAAGGGTACAACCACTCCCGACACTCTTTATGTTTTGAGGACTAAAACACTAACCGCACTCACTGATACAAATGATGTTTACAATGATCCATGACATATATGTTCAATGGATATAAATGACTAATCTATATGAACTTCTTGAATAAGAAGTCTTCAATCATTGAGGATGTCAAGTACTCTTGAATCTTCATATGTTGGAATGCTATGGTGGATAATGACTTCAAGATCTTCTAACCTTCTTGGTGGATCATGAAGTATGCTATGGATGATGTCTCATGATCTTGAGCTTGCTTCACAGGATCATTAACAATGTATGCTTACAACATGATGAAAGTTAGTAACATTATGATCATTATGTAAAGGGTGATTAATGTATGAATCTACATGGTTTGCTACTGATCTAAGTGTGTGAAATGAGTGAGGGAATGTGTGTTCTTATATGTTAATTCTATGGGTAATACTATGGGCTTCTATTTATAGCCAACAAGAATTATGCCCGGCGGATCTGGCGGATCCCATAAATTGGATCCGTCCTTTATACCAATTGGATCCGCGGGTGTCAGACAGAAAATATTTTCACAAATCTTTCCATATCTTTCTATATCTACTATATCTTTCCATATCTATCAAATCTTTCCATATCTATCAAATCTTTCCATATCTACCAAATCTAATATCTTGCTTAAGAATCTTTCCAAAATCAAATCTTATAAAATCTATCCAAGATCTTTCTAAATCTACAAGATTTGTCAATGATGTATGCCATGATGTCATGTATATATATATTTCCATTTTAAGATTTAAAATGTAAATAATATAAATGTGTATGTTTGTAACATGTATCCTAGTGATCATGTAAAATGAGGTTCTGAGTAGAATGATTAGCCTTTTTAAAATACTTAATTACCTAACCGTATTTTAAACATTCTAAATGGTTTGTTAAGGGTTTGATCATAATGCTACATAACAAACATCTACGAACTTGTGTTGTATCATACGAGGACTTGAGAGGTGTTGAATGTATGTTGAGACAAGATATGATTACAAGTAACTTGTACATTTTACGCTATGTATCAAGTTACATGTTTGTCATCAATCAAAACAAACAAGATTGCTTGCACTAGCAATCTCCCCAACGAGACTGCTTGCACTAACAATGAGGATGCCCAAATGATCAGCTTGCTATTTATAGGCAAACTGAGTCAACAGCTGGCGGATCTGGCGGATCCAAAAAATTGGATCCGCCCTTGTATGGATTTGGATCTGCCATGTCAGACCAGCTAAGGGATTTGAGAATCTTTCCATATCTTGCCATATCTTCAAATGTCAACTCTTTAGCTTGAAGATTTAAACAAAATATCACAAAATTTTTCCAAGATTGTGTTCATGATGCATGCCATGATGTCATCCTAATTTTTAAGAAATAAAGTTTCTAATTTAAGAAATAAACATGTAAATGTATGTAATGTTATTCCTAGTAAACTTGTAATGTGTAAATGTGTTTTAAAAGACTTATCACTATAAATGCAAAAGACTTAATCTTATTTATGCTTTTTCTTAAAGATAAATTTTGTATTTGTCATTAACAAAATTAAGCAAAGATCGTAAAATATAAATAACGTTTTTAGGGCGATATTTGTATTAACAGTTTCTGAGACCATCGCTTGTAATTAGTACCATCAAGTGGTTCCAATTTTCAAAAATCACAAAAGACTTTGTTAAAAGATACAGACATTTTAAATGTTGATAAAATTCGCTTAAAATTTGTTGGTTTAAAATCTATATCTAAACTAATATAAGAACAAAATAAATGAAAGAAGAACAAAGTAAAGAAAATACTATTCGAAACCGAAGTTGTGCCGTGATGTTATCACTGCATTGAAAGCGAATTTCGGCACTACCGAGGTGCAAAAGAAAATATTGATCGCTCCCCAAGGTTAACACAACTAATCGACTAATACGTGCACTCGTAGCAGTCGACTTGAAACTTGCAAAACCAAATGCCCAAACTCACAGAACAGTCTCAAATTATAGATGAATCAAGGATAGAATAGTGTGTGAAGAACAAAGATTAAAAGGGGTTTAGTGATTGATCATGTTTCTGATGTAATTTCTATATATCATAGTGTTGGAAGGTCTTCCCTTTTTATAGATGAAGAATGGAACCCCTCCACATCTGAACCACAACGTACATATCTGTTTTTTGAGAAAACATTTGGAAAAAGTGGGGGGTCATGGTTTACCCATATGACCAGTCATAAGGTGAGCCAAGTCAAACATTGAATATCTCATATGTGTTCCTTACTTATGCACGTGATCAACAACAAAGGTAGTAACATATAATATTTGCTAAAATATGAAAAAAGTAGCAGCCATTAATTATAATATAACTTAAACTAAGTTTCAATATATTATGACCAACAATAACGTCTATGACACATTACAAAGTTCCTATTGAGTGAATGACCATCACTTCTACTTTAATGCTAACAAAACTATAATATTAACTTTAAGGCATTCTATCCCTGTGCGCTATGGTATATAAGCTAGGTAAATTTTCTTTAATTTACCTATGTGGGATAAAAGGTGAAATGGTTTCATCAAAAAGTAGTAAATATATATTTCACTAATCTAATAGGCTGGTTGATACTCTTATCATCCACAACAAAACATGGTTACGAACGTTAAGTAGTTAATCTCGGCAGAATGTCGATTACATGTATTTGAGGATCCGAACACGGGCACTGACCAAACCGATGATACGTTTTGGTACAAAATTCTTGCGAAATACAAGCCACAAAAAAGGATACATAACGCATTCCAAAACCATGTTGACCGAAAAGTGGATTCCCATGAACCGAGAAGTCAAAAAATTTAACGCGATTGTCAACCAAAACGTGAGGCTTAGTGGTGAAAATGATGAAGATTTGAAGGCGCGTGTTGAACTCTCTTATCATGACAACGAAGGGAAAAGTTTTCCACACATAAAAGCCTCTAACTTTTTCAAAGATAAACATAAATGGTTGAATCCTGATCTGCCACATGTAAGAAGAACCTGAGGACGGCCAACCAGATTGTGTAGTATACAAAGACCTAGTTGCAAGTTACGAGAGATGAAGGTTACATGCTATAGGTATGTAATGCCAGTGTGGAAACTGAATCAGACTTTTCTTGCATCTCGCATGTGGAGGTGGCAATTGTAACCTTTCTCAAATTTTGACATTATCATTCAAATTATTACGTCATTTAAATATTTCAATTAGTAAATATTTTCCGAGTTACTTTTTTTATGGAAACATTGTACGAATTATATTTCTACGATTGCTACAACGACCACTCATTTGGTGACATTTATCACCTAATTAATATACTAAGATTTAGTGTATTAATTAAGTTATGACATTTTCATGCGTCTTATATTTTTACCTCGTCCGGTTTTAAGTTTCATAATTTATTTACTTAATGACAAATAATTCCCGAGATCAAAACTACACTAAACACTAGACAAGGAGACATTTAGTTTTCTTAGTTTCCACCTCATTTTCCCTCTCCTCCTCCTATGTGGGGAAGATAAAATGAAAGAGCACCAAGACATAATGTCTTGGTGATACACCACTACACACATGTCCTAATCCTAACACATTTAGTTACTAATCTTATCTCTTACACAAGAGGAAGTAATCAAATTGACTACTCAAGGCCAAATGACTTCTTTACACAATAGGAAGTAACCAATTTGGCTACTTAAGACCAAATGGCTTGATCTCATTCAAACTAACCTAAGATCATCACACCTTGCAAACCTTAGCTAGCAAGTTTTGTAAGTCACATACTCTTGCACGTCCTCAAGAGGTTATAAAAACCCCTATTCCCCCCTCCATTTTGACGCCACACACACAAACACAAACACACTCTCTTTTAATTTCTTACTTCAAGAAATATTCATGTATTGAGGTCCTTCAAAAGCTACAAACAACTACTTGCTCTCTTTAGTGGTATTCTTAAGTTTAAAGACACTTAAGTAACTAAAGACTAGCACAAACTCACAAGAGAAGAAGAAGAGTTCTAGGGTGAAGATTGCTCTAAGCTTGTCCCTTGTTTGTCCTTGTTCTAGTTTCTTTCCAAAACCAATCCTTGTAAGCCCTAGTTTATGTTTCTTTAAACATCATCAATTACTTGTTTTCATGTTTAGGCTATAGTATATATGCTCTCTATATTCGATCATGATGTACAAGTTTATAAAAACAAGTCTAAAACTTAGAAAACTTATGTGCTAATTTATGTCAATTAGTGTAAACGTGATAAACTTATGTACCATTTTTTTACAAAACCAACCATATATAGAGTTGGTAATTTATATATTGTTGTAGACAAGGTTAAAATGAAAATGTGGCAATTTAAATCACCCAAAACGAGTACACGAGTCAAAAGATATGGCCAAATGAAGTTACCAAAACCAAAACTGAAAGCTGGAAAAACTTTCTGTGACAGAATAAAAGAACATGATTTACGAGGCACTTCTGGTCCGATTCATCGAAACGTTAAAACACAAAAGTTGTCCGGAACGACGTTTTCTTTATAATCAATTGAGCACGGGTCCAGAAAACGCATAAAGAAGGCTATTTTGTTTCAAAATCTTAACAGCCCTATATAGCCGCACGGCTATACACTTTGTCACACGGCTAAGGCAAACCAAACGGCCTAAAGGCCTTAGGACAAGACCATAACCGCAACTAAGGCCAAGGCTGAGGTCTCAAGGCCATGGTAGCCGGGACCAAAGCTACAAAAAGGCCATGGCTAAGGCCTCAAGGCTTTCTAAGCCGAGACCATTAGCCAAGGCCTTAGCCTTAGGAAAACAACACAAAACGATTTCATTAATGGACCTACTCCCGACCTCAATAACCTATGAAAATTCACAAATATAATCACATACTTACAAATATTGAGTTTATCAAATAACATCATATGCTCATACTATGGAATGACTATTTTTGTAATTGATGAAAACATGTAAACAACCATTTTTATTCCTATCAAAAGCTAACAAACTTATAACTTCTAAATATTAAAATGGCCAAGATTCATTGGCGGAACTTGTTTTGAAAAACTATATAAGTGAATTAATACATATGACATTGAATCAAACAAACCAAAAATATACATTTTTCATATCGAATGCTACAAAACTAGGGAGCTTCATGTGAGGGGTTTCATTTGGGTAAAGGGATCGATGAGTTACTGGATTTATGATTTAAAGTGTCCTAGCTCCTCGAACGTTTACTACATGACCTCTGGATTGTGATGGCCCGAACGGTAGTACAAGATATATAAACTAAACATGTTTCATAAACCGTTTCTATAAAACGACATACACAACCTACCAAGTACTACATCATGATCAATATAAAGACATATATAGGCTCTTTTATGTTTTCTTAGACATTGTTCCAAACCTAAGTCGCAACATTCTATTTTAGGTTGCACTTAGAGGTTTCCCGACCTATCCATCCGATTCGTTAAGCACTAAAACATCAATAACTTACGGTGAGTTCGCAGCCCCACTCTCTATTGTTTAACTATTTTACAAACCCGTAGGGAGGATACTGTAACACCTCCAATTTCGGGTTAAGCAGTGGAATTCAAGCAGGGTGTTATTCGACAGTACAACAGTTATAGTAATAGAAAACGATCTCAATTTGAGTCGTTTTGAAAGATTTGTCATTCGAATTTTTTTAAATATCAGAGTTTACAAAATGAGGTCCCAGTAGTTTTACAGCTTGTTAAATAAGTTTCGAATGATAATTAGCCTTCTATAAGTATCCGTGCCTCTCCGTACCATCCTCGCTCATTATGGACCTGAGAAAAACCTACTAAAAGTGTCAACACAAAGGTTGGTGAGTTCATAGAGTTTATAAGTAAAACAGTTGATTTCGATAGTCAAAAGTTGAGTGAATCCATAATGTTTGCAAGCAAATCAGTTTAACACAAGTTTCAAGTTTAAGATAATTACAATGAATACAATTATGGGTAAGTAATAATTATTGCTCTAAGCTCATGAAACGCAAACGTTAACATGTTGATCATCATATTAATGAACTTATGATGTAAGTTAACTGGATCTAAACATACGAATTGTGTTGAGGATACTTTGAGTTTTTACTTAGTAGTACGCGGAATTTACTACCAAGTACTTAGAAGAATTTGTGTTTGGTGATTGTATGAAGGAAAACAGTAAGAACACAATATTCAACCAAACAACTAGCTTCAATATATTATGAATGATTACAATGAAAACGTGAAGCTTTTTCAATAGTGCATGTACGTAAAACTTAACCTAGGATCTCCTTTTATAGGACAAGGAGTCCTTTACAAGTAAACTATCTACCATGTAAATCTAACTTTATAAGATATACATTGAATCATTTCCATATATATCTTCACACGGTTTCCATCTTAATCTTATAAGCAGTACTAACTTTCTTCATCAGCAGTACTAACAAACTTAGTACTATTAGTATCTTTTCAGTAACTCTTCAGCCGTACTAACTTATAACTTACAGTATCAACTGTTGGTTTAATTCCCAACAATCCTCCCCTAAACTTATGATTTCTGTGTAAATTAGTAAGTTTTTTAAATTAAACTCCAATATTATATGATGGGGTGGATTCTTTCAAACACTTATCTTCAATCTTGAATCACTTGGGAATTTTCTTCACATATAAGCCTTTGAAGAAACCATAACAGTAAACACAAACACTTATCTCTGATTCTGAATTGTTATCCTCCCCTGAGTTACATAATCATCTTTAACAGCAACTGAACAAACTTATGACTCCTCCCTTGTTTGGAAGAATCTACACCATTAGATTAACTAGAACATATGAAATTAGAGCTCAGCATCTAATATGACAATTTGTACAAGTTACCATCAATGCAGTTGTTAGTTTCAAACTGCTCAACTCCATATGTGTAACCTTCGAGAGGTGAACATAGAGCATAAACTCAGTATGAACCAAGTTTGAACAATCATTACAAACTAGTTGAAACTAGCAGTACAAACTGTGTAGCAAAAATTTTCAGAGATAAAATCAATTTTAATTTTAATGTGAACTTGAAAACAGTTTTGTCCACTTATAGTTTTTAGCAAACTATCAGCTATCAACGGATTTGATATGTCTTTACCAATAGCCGTTTGCATTGGACTAGCCAACTCTTCACAGTTAGATATGGTGAGTCGATAACCATCCAGTTTATGGTAAACTGTCAACCATTAACGGATTTGAGTAGTCTTTACCAGAAACCGTTTGATCTGGACTAGTTGATTCTTATGTGGGTTAGACATGGTGAATCAATTACCATTTGTTGTGTGACAAGCATTCACACTTGACATTCCAAACCACCATACTGTCCAAAGCACAATCCATATCAAAAAGCTTGCTTAACCTGAAATGTTAGTCCAAAACCAAAGAAAATACAATACAAAATATTTCCTTTTTAACAGTTATCACACATGACTAACAAATTGTCCATAAGCAGTACAAAATATAACTTAAACCATACAAACTGTACAAAGAGCAAAACATAGTACAAATAGCAGTATAAAATCCATATTGTAACTAAAACACTTTAAACATAAAAATTTAAGGGTTTAGCATTCCAAAACCTGTAACCAAGTACTGAAATCTTCCCACATCAAAACCTTTTGTTAATAAATCAGCAAAGTTGTCATCAGTATGGATTTTGACAACTTGAACTAATTTCTTTTCAGCACAGTCACGAATAAAATGATGTCTAATTTCAATATGTTTAGTTTCAGAGTGTTGTACTGGATTTTTAATGATACACATGGTACTGCTATTGTCTATGTAAATAATTGTGTTTAAGAAATTGTACCCATAGTCAAGCAACTGATTTTGTATCCATAGAACTTGAGCACAACAGCTTGTTGCATCTACATATTCTGTTTCTGTGGTAGAAATGGCTACCATAGTCTACTTCTTGCACTGCCAAGAGATCAATCTGCATCCTAGGAACTGACAACCTCCTGTTGTAGATTTCCTATCCATACTTGCACCAGCATAATCCGAATCTGAATATGCTACTAGATCAAATGCAGACTCTTTAGGATACCATAGCCCTAAATTTGGTTGACCTTTAAGATATCTGAAGATTCTCTTTACAGTTATCAGATGAGACACCTTAGGATTGACTTGGAATCTTGCACATGCACACACTGCAAACATAATATCAAGCCTAGATGATGTAAGATACATCAAAGACCCAATCATGGAACTATACATATGCACATCCATATCTTCACCACTGTGATCTTTCAATAACAAATGTGTCTCTTTATCAACTGGTGTGCTCACAACCTTGGCATCTGTGAAGTGAAATTTCCTCAAAATTTCACCAACATATTTATCTTGAGAGATAAAAATCCCATTTGGCTTCTGCTGTACTTGAAGACCTAGAAAGAAAGTAAGCTCTCTCATAGAACTCATCTGAAACTGGTCTTTCATCAGCTTTTCAAACTCTTTACACATCTCTTTCTTTGTTGAACCAAAGATGATATCATCTACATAAACCTGAACGAATAGAATATCACCCTTGTCCTTTTTAATCAAGAGAGTTCGATCAATATTACCCCTATGGAACCTATTCTTCAAAAGATAAGAAGCCAGAGTCCCATACCAAGCTCTTGGAGCTTGATGTAAACCATAAAGGGCTTTCACCACTTTATAAACTTTGTCAGGATGCTCAGGGTCTATAAAGCCTGGTGGTTGAGAAATATAGACCTCTTCATCAATAGTAACATACAGAAAGGCACTCTTCACATCCATTTGATAGACTGTAAACTGCATAAAGGATGCATAAGCAAGAAATAACCGTATTGCTTCAAGCCTGGCAACAGGAGCAAAAACCTCCTCATAATCTATCCCTTCTTCCTGAGTATATCCTAGTGCCACAAGTCTTGCTTTGTTCTTGATAACTATACCCATTTCATCCTTCTTGTTCCTGAATACCCACTTAGTACCAATCACTCTCATCCCCTTTGGAAGATCAACCAGAACCCAAACCTTCTGAATTTTAAATTGAAGCAATTCTTCTTGCATTGCCTCAACCCAACTTGATTCTTCTAAAGCCTTTAACACATTTTTGGGTTCTACCTGAGGCAGAAAACATACAAACATGCATTCATGTTCATCTTCATGATGTTTTTCTTCATAAACCATACTGAGAAAGCCATGATGATCTGGGTCTTGAGTCTGCCTTCTGGTCTTGACTCCAGATTGTACATCTCCTATGACATTGGTAAGTGGATGATTCCTATGTACAATTGTATGGGGAGTAGATGGAGCTGCATAGTTGGTAGGCATATTTTGAAGACCATCTCCAAAGAAATCAAAATCACCAACTTGGGGAGCAGTATGAACTGGTGTATGAGTATCTGTCTGACTTGGTCCAGCAATATCAACATTGGGCTCAACAGTACTAACTTCATTCGTACTGTTCTCAGGAATTTCTGTTTCTTTACCATTCAGTCCACTGGTTTCAGCAACATCTTTCTCTTTGTCTACACCACTTGATGATGGAATATCATCATTCTTTGTAGAAGACTCATACAATGGACTTTCCTCCATGATTGGTATCAATATACAATCTTCATCTTCCTCCTTTGAACCTGTATCATGGTTAGTATTTGTACCTGTAACAGGCACATAATTCATGGAATCTGAAAGACTGTCAATATCAAAGATCCAATCTGGACCAACGCCTGCAACATTTTGTTTATTCCCCAAAAATTCTATGTGCAGAGTCTCTTCTACATGCTTGGTGCTTGTATTATATACCCTAAAAGCCTTACTGTGCAGAGAATAACCAACAAAGAATCCTTCCTCAGATTTTCCATCAAACTTTCCTAGTTGGTCTTTGGTATTAAGGATAGTAACATGACAACCAAAAGGTCTCATGAAGCTTAAAGCAGAGGTTCTACCTCTAAGAAGCTCATAAGCAGTCTTATTGTGAGGATGCACAGCTAAAACCCTATTCAACACATAACAAGAAGTGCTAACTGCTTCAGCCCAAAATGAAACTGGTAGCTTAGAGTCAGCTAACATTGTCCTAGCAGCCTCTATAAGAGTCCTATTCTTTCTCTCAGCTACTCCATTTTGCTGTGGGGTTCTAGCTACACTAAACTCCCTCTTAATACCTTTTTCTCTACAAAAGTCATCCATCACCCTATTCTTAAATTCAGTCCCATTGTCACATCTGATTATTTTAACTTTCTTATCAACTAGGTTTTCTACTTCTACAATGGAGGTCTTAAGGATTTCACTTGTTTGATCCTTAGTTTTCATAAAGAATACCCAAGAAAACCTACTGTAATCATCAGTGACAACAAGGCAGTATCTTTTAAAATTCAAGCTATTCACAGAAGTAGGACCAAACAAGTCCATATGCAGCATATATAAAGCTTGAGTAATAGAGTTATGGGCCTTTGGCTTACATGAGGCTCTGTGTTGCTTACCTTTAAGGTAAAAAACACAGGTTTGGTCATTCAGAAAAGTTTTGTTAGGTAATCCTCTTACAAAACCATTTTTAGCAATTTTGTTAATAGTTTTAAAATTAACATGACCAAGCCTTCTGTGCCACAACATTGATTCCTCTAATGTGGCTTTTGCAACAAGGCAAGTAAGACCTTCTTTAGGAACAAGGTTGTTCATCTCAATACTGTATGTATTACCCTTTCTGGGGATTTTAAGCAATACTTGATTTTCATCAGGTAGCTTGAAATCAGGAGAAAGAATAAGGCAGTCAGTATCAGTAAAAAGAACCTTATTCTTTTTATCACATATCTGTGACACACTAAAGAGGTTGTACTTTAACTCTGGTACAAAATACACATTTTTAAAATCAAGATTACCAGTTTTTATGACACCTTTACCAGTAATCCTTCCTCCAACACCACCACCAAAGATAACAGGTCCTCCATCCAGATCAATGAAGTCTGAAAGGTATGACATGTTACCAGTCATGTTCCTGGAACATCGACTATCTGAGTAGCCTATGTCTTCTTCAACATTTGAAGGATGTTCCTGCACACAAAATAAAGGTTTTAGTGCCTTTTGGGGACCCAAACCATTACTGGCTTGGATCTGCCTTGTGCATCAATATGAGAAAATTCATTGAAGGTCATTGATGCACCATTGGGTTTGTTAGATTTCCTAACCCAATGTGCTGAGGCCTTGACAGCATTGCCCCATTTATCCTTAACAGCATTTAAGTTCCTAGCAGTAGGAACTGCTGGTCTAGCAGTATAAACTGCTGACTTAACAGTACAAACTGCTAGCTTTTGATTTTTTACTTTAGATACCCATTGCTGTTTGGTTGATGTTGTTTTCTTTGTAAAGGGTCTTTGAACTGTTTGTTTATGTTTTGAAAACGATTTTGCATATGAAACAGTTGGTTTAGCCTTCTTATTTGGTCTAGCAGTTGAAACTGGCTGAATCCCAGATTTCATCATAACTACTTTGGGTGTCATCTTATGATTAGGATGAGGCAATCTGTGTTGAATTACCCTATCATTAGTGTTCCTATACACCCTAGACTTTCCAAAGACTTGCTTCTTCCAAGGGTTTGACTCACAGTATGCAGCTAAATGATCAAAACTTCCACAAACAAAGCATACTCTATTCATCAAACCAAAATCATCATCCAATTGCTTAGATTTTGAGTGGTTCCAGTTCCTCTTATTACCCTTATGAACTGGTGATCTGCTCTTAGTCCTATACATCTCAGCATATTTAACACTTTTTCTAACTGGTTTTATGTTTTCAGTCTTAACCACTTTAGGAGCATGTTTAACTTCTACCTTAACAACATTAGGTTTGACTTTAACCTTGGCATCCTCATCATCAGATGTCTAATCCTTAATGGTTGGAGCATCTGAGTTCTTATCAAAGGACATCTTTTCCTCAGAAAGAGATTTATCACTAGCACTCAGAAAAGAATCCTCAGGATTGACAAATTTAAAAAGATTCTCATTTACTTTAGCACCATATCCAGGAAAATCCATATCCTTAAATTCTTCTAAACCTGTATGAGCTAAATCAATTCCTGGTGGGACAAACATTCCTCTAATTGGGGGTGCAACAGACTTATACCCTAAACCAGATTTAGCCTTATTGAACACTTGACTCTCTACTATCTTCTGAATTCCTTTTGAAGTATGTTCAAGAGTATCTACACTTAACTGGGTGTTTTCTTTTTCCTTTTTAAGCTTTTCTAGTTCATATACAAGTCCACTCATTTTATCATCTTTTAGTTGTAAGTCCCTTTTTAGAATGCCTATCTCATCAGAGAAGTTTGACTCATTCTGTCTATAAAACACAAGTTGTTCTTCTAAAACAGCTAGTCCTCTTTTATAATTTGACAGACTAAAGCTTACTTGATTAAATTCTACTCTAAGATCATCATACTGTTTCTTATGACATTCATAATCTTTTAAAGATTGACAAGTATTTGAACACTTTTGAACAATATGTACCTCTGAGTCTAAGAAAGCCATCAAACCCAAGTTAGCTGGTTCCTCTTCTTCCTCCATGAAGCTCCAATCAAATCCAGCTCCATCTACAGCTACCATAGCCTTGGAAGAAGGCTCTTCTACATTAACTGTTCTCCTTGTTCCTTGCTGATTCTTAAACCCTTGACCCTGGTTGCTTTGTTGTCTTGGACCTCTACATTCCCTGGCAAAGTGCCCCATCTTGTGACAATTATAGCACTCCACCTTAGACTTATCATATCCAGCAACATCTCTTCCATTAAAGGTAATCCTGTTCCCTGTCCTTTAGTAGTACTTCTTAGCCCTGATGCTTATCAAAGCCAACTGCCACTTTAAATCCATAGCTTCCAAATCATCTTCAGCAATTTGAAGAAGATCTTCATTAAAGATCTGAGACCCACCAGATTGTTCTGACACAAATGCATATATGGTCTCATCAGTTAACCCAGCAGTGCTAGTTTTTACACCAGCAGTGCTAACTTTAGGGCTAGCAGTACAAACAGCTTCTTCTTCTTCATGACTGGTACTGCTGGAAGAAGATAAGAATGTCATACTACCAGAACTAGTACTGGTGCTTCCACTCTTCCTCACCTTCTGCTCAACAATCTTGAGGTTGTTGTAGAGCTCATTCAATGTCATCTTCTCAAGCTCTGGTTTATTACTCCAAACTACAACATAAGTGTTCCACTCAGCAGGTAGGCTATTCAAAAACTTCATATTAAGATCTTCCTGTGGAATCACAATCTTTAACCCAGTAAGTTGACTAATAATCCTTTGAAGCCGATTAAAGATATGGTCCAAAGTTTCATTGCTTGTTGCAGTGAAGTTCTCATAGCTTTGTTTAAGGAGAGTTCTTTGAGCCTTCTTGGTAGCTTCATTTCCACGAAATCTCTCCACTACTGCTTCATAAAGAGTCTTAGCAGTCTCATATTGGCTAAAGTTCAGCACTTGATCATTAGGAATTACCATTAGTAATAAATTCCTAGCCTTCTGATCATTCTTCTTTTTGATTCTCTCCTCATTAGTAACAGGCTCAGTGTTGAGCTTTATGGTCTTGGAACCATTAGCATGTGTTTCTTCAGTGGGAATTGGTTTGAAGGAATCACCATTGATAATTATATCCCATAATGCATAGTCTTGCACCATGAAATATTGCTCAATTCTGAGCCGCCATAGATCGTATTCATTCTGCTTCAGCATGGGAAGTTTAGCAAGGATTGAGGTTTGTGGTGTTTCCATGTCCATCTTCTTGTTTGCAAGAGAGTAAGTACTTCAGGTTCTCCTAATCTCAAAGTATCAGAAACCTGGCTCTGATACCACTTGACCAGATCTAAACACACGAATTGTGTTGAGGATACTTTGAGTTTTTACTTAGTAGCACGCGGAATTTACTACCAAGTACTTAGAAGAATTTGTGTTTGGTGATTGTATGAAGGAAAACAGTAAGAACACAATATTCGACCAAACAACTAGCTTCAATATATTACGAATGATTACAATGAAAACGTGAAGCTTTTTCAATAATGCATGTACGTAAAACTTAACATAGGATATCCTTTTATAGGAAAAGGAGTCCTTTACAAGTAAACTATCTACCGTATAAATCTAACTTTATAAGATATATATTGAATCTTTTCCATATATATCTTCACACGGTTTCCATCTTAATCTTATAAGCAGGACTAACTTTCTTCATCAGCAGTACTAACAAACTTAGTACTGTTAGTATACAATTACTGTTGTATCTTTTTAGTAACTCTTCAGCCGTACTAACTTATAACTTACAGTATCAACTGTTGGTTTAATTCCCAACATAAGTTACTGACATAATTAAATGAAAGTAACCAGGCCCTCGAGTAGGAGTTTTCCAACTCTTTGTTTTCCTCAAATAAAGTACATTTGGTTAACTATCCGGCTAACACAAATGGGTCATCAATTCCAATAGATCTATTCACTATATTCGCGTTCACCCGTAAGTGATTAATGGCTCATGATTGAGGGACTTTTAATGGCAAAAGTAGTTAACTTAGGCAATAATAATCAAGATATCATATAGAAAGTTACTTGTGTTTAGCATGTAATAAGTTTCAGTAAGCAAAAAGAGTGTTTCATCAATTGAGTAAAACGAGTAAGATTTATAAGTAAAACGAGCATGTATCTCCCCCAAAGATAGTACGAAATAACTGAAAATAGGGGCCATGAACTCACCTTAGTAGTCTGGATGGAAAACAAATCAAGTATAGCGAATAAATGCTCTGACACGCATCCTAGGTGAATATGTCAAGTTTCAGTATTCGTATTCAATATTTGTGTTTTAATATTTTTATCGCAGTGTTTTGTTAATGGTAAATGTTAAATGAGACAACATGAAGTCTCTTCAAAAGTTGGTGGATGATTATATTTCATATTTTCATGTTTAAGGTTCGTTCGTTTCTCGTTTACGTTTCAGGTTCATTCGTTTCTCGTTATATAATTATTTCACATTTTAGCATATAACCAGAATAATGGTTTGCATAATAGGGTTTTCTAGTTGTCTTTTGAGAGTCATTTAAAGATAGATTGTTCTATTATAGGTTCGGATTTCACTGATATACTTTTATGTGATCAAGTGCTTCATTCAGTTCTATTTGTAAGCATGCAAACACTTTTGGTGGCGTTCTGTTTTGTTTGAAACTTATGCTAATGCATGCTTTCTGTGTACAAATATCAGCTGAAGGAACTTGAAAAGTTGGGACCAAGGAAAGGCGTCATTAGTCAATCTGTCAAAGACGTTGTCCAAAGTCTAGTGGATGATGACCTGGTCTCAAAGGACAAGATAGGAACCTCGGTAAGAAAGGCCTCTGGACGCGGTGCTAATTAGCAACATATTCATTTTGAGACATCAGAATCTGTGTTTCTGCTTCTTACTCCAAGTAAATAAAGTAATAGCTCTTAAACGACAAACCTTTATTAATCTATTAACATTTCAGGTATACTTTTGGATTCTTCCTAGTTGAGCTAGAAACCAGGTACATTAAGCTTTTACTTCGATATTTAACTAAATTTAAATAATTTCTGTGTCCATACCATAAAACTATCTTGTTGAATCATTATGGTTGATATTTTTCTTGCTTCTTCGCGCCTTTTTGTTTAACCGCTAAGAAACGTGACGAAGAAACTTGAGTCAGAGCTTCAAAGCAGCAAGAAACGGTATGTAGAGCTTGTGGAGCAATGTGAGTCCCTGAAGAAAGGCTGTGAGGATTCGGTAAGAAACAGCCCCTTAATGGTTTGTTGGAGGATTATTCAATTAATCAAAGGTGAGACAGCCCAATCTGACGATGATTTAACTTGTGTTTGCAGAGTAAACTGAAGAAAAAGAATAACTGCAATGAGTTTGAGATGCTCATCAAGAATGATGATGTTCAATCAGGGTAATTTACACGTACTCAAATTATAAATATATATCAACAGTCGCGAGTCATCATGTTCCTCGACTCCTCGTATAACCCTTGATGATAGTCTTTTATTAGGATATATATATATTTTAATTATAAGAACTTGTTGAAACCTTTTATTTAGTACTTTAATAATGCACCCCAGAAACCTGTCTTTTGGCCACTTGTTTATTAGAATACTTACACTGTTAATAACCAGACTTGCCATACACTCAAACATTCGACTATTTACAACCTCAAACTCTCTCATATTTGTCACTGGTTTGAAACAGATATTCTGTCCATATATACTAGTGTTTGGCTATATCTTTCACTTGGGAATACGTGCCTGCTACTTAGATACCATGATCGATCAGGTACAGACAGGGGTGGATGCATGTATATAATACTGGGGGGCGGTGCCCTCCATGGCTAGCCCAATAAGAAACGGCATGTATACCATAACCGTTTATAAATCAAAATTTCAGGCAGAATTGGGACAATTTGCAGACAATGATCCAGCTACATTTGAAGCAATGAGTAATATAATGACTACCTTATTTCCTTCATTTATATTGTTTCTTAATCATTTAGAAGACCTTTATTTGAAATTAAAGTCCGTATATTAACTAAACGTGCTGAAATGTTAATCAATGATTTCAGAGGAAGCTACTCCCTCCGTCCCAAAATTATAGTCCACGTTTGACTTTTTCGGTCTTTATTTTTCAACTTTGACCTTAAGTATTTTTGTTTATATTACATAATACTTTATGCAAAATATATGAATGGATTGAGTTTTAAAATGTGCTTTTCATTCGTATAATTTTCATCATGTATTGTATAACATATACAAAAATATTTAAAGTCAAAGCTGAGAAAGAAAGACCGAAAAAGTCAAACGGGGACTATAATTTTGGGACGGAGAGAGTACTAAAGTTGCCCATGATGCCGCTAACAGATGGACAGGTTTGACCTCCTCGCATCTACACATAAAGTTCTAGTTTCACCTCAGCTATTCACTTATTCCTAATAGTGCCATACGAATATTCTGCAGACAATATCTTCACTATGCGTCAGTGGTGCTCAAAGAATTTCCCTCAGGCCAAAGAACAGCTTGAACACTTGTACAATGAGGTATATTATAGTTTCCCTGAACCATCTTGGAACGCAAGTAATTTACTATCTCACAATTCATTTGATATCACTGCTATTTCTATATACTACCTTATAATTATGAATAACTAATAGATGTCCATAAGGCAGGTAAACGGGCAGATCAGGTGTCTGTTGGGTTTGGTGACGGTGGTAGGGGTTATAATGGGTAGGCTGGTTTGACCCATCACACTTTTTTGTGCTATTTTTGAAACCTTTTATAAAGACTTACTGTTTTTAAATATGATTACAACATTATATTAACTTACTAACAATTTATATTTATGAATTAAATGATTAGGCAGTTTTATGCTTTTAAATACATTTTGGGTGTCGATTGGACCAACCTGTTGACCCGTTTCCTTTTGAGTTTTGTACACATTCAGCCCGTTAAAGATAAGTCATAAGTGTAACCCGAATTCACCAGTTCATAAGTATAAGGGTCGGAATTGCCACCTATAGTTTTGTGTACCCTCGTTAGAAAAAAAAATCCCAATAGGAGCTTCATTGCTGTCATTTTTTGCTGCAATCCTGATGCTTACTAAAACTAAACTTATCTATATAATTGCGAATAAGAAATAAACAATAAATTAGAGTATAATTTGTGAAAATGTATGCTGCTAACCAGGTACTGGCTTCACGTGTGATTTTAAGGTAGGGATAACAGAGGATCTCGACTATTTGGAGTAACCAGCAGTAACACCTATCAAGCAAATCAAGGAATAGATACTAGAAGTGCATGGTAGGTATCACAGTTACTTCAGTTGTCTTATATCATTGCTTAAGTCTTTTAACATAACTGGTACAAAAAGTTGTCATTACAATGAAAGCTTATTGCATTTGTAGGGTGACTAAAAGTTCAGTTCGATGCAAGGGCGAGTTGGATACAAGGGCTGTTGCAAGTACTGAGTTAAATACAAAGGTTGTTTGGTACTCAGTTTTTTTCAATTTGTCATTATTGAAGGTGGATATGATTCAAGACACGATGTTAAACACTTGAACATTATGTTTTTCTTTTTTGTGGTTATATTTGTTTCCTTTGATTAGCGAGATCCAAAAAATTATATGTTAAAAGAATCTTATGTTATGCAATCATAAGTAATATTTGATATATTTGTTGTTCAAATCCGCATGTTTCAATTTTTTATCGCAGTTATATATTTTGTGAAATTGCTATATCGTTTTGTAATTATGTTTGAATAAGTGATCACCTTTTTACATTTGAGAGTAAATAGGTGGTGACCACCGGTTGGTCTCTAAATTTAATACGAAGTGACCGCACATATCGTCACTGATGGGTGTTAACGGTGAGTTAACGGGTTCGTTATCTTTAACAAATCAGTGACCACTTTCATGACAATCGTTATCGGTCACTATCTATCAATTCAGTGACCACCTTCGACTCATAGTGACCAAAATTAGTGACCGAATATATCGTCACAAATATAGTGACCACCGTATTATGGTCATTGGTTAGAGACGGATTTTAATTTTTGGTCTCTAATAAAATTATTGACGGAGTTATAGTGACGAAAAGTGACCACCCAGGTTTTGGTCACTAACGAGTGTTAGTGACCGATTTTATACTGATAGTGACCAATATCATTTTGTCACTAAATCCAGTTTTTCTTGTAGTGCTTTCATCATATTTATGACTTGAAAAGTTTGTTGATAATATATGGCTGAGGCTTTCATCGTATTTATGACTTGAAAAGTTTCTTGATAATCTATGGTTGAGGAGTATTGATGAACGTTGACGTTGATGAACGTAATACTTTTCGATCAATTAAGGCCACTTAGTTCTGTCCCTTATCTATGAACATTGACGTTGACTAAATAACCAGACTAGTCTATAAACGATTGAATGCATATATGCTTAATTAAGAATTACAACTCAAAGGCATTTCAGTTTAAATTGATGCAAACATAATAATCACTGCTTGCTCGATCTGACGCAGAGGTATAATCAGTTACACTAATTAAATCCTCTAGTAAAGTCTAGTCATGGCGTGAAACAATTTGGTTTTAATCATTTTTAATGGTATCTCTGTGCAGATGATGAATCAGACAGACTCACAATCAGACTCCATCAATGAGGAGAAACCCTTAAGCCTTG
Organism: Artemisia tridentata subsp. tridentata; assembly: GCA_021014915.2. NCBI lineage: Eukaryota > Viridiplantae > Streptophyta > Magnoliopsida > Asterales > Asteraceae > Artemisia > Artemisia tridentata. Next base: position 339,494,323 of record CP139502.1, on the reverse strand, counting down.
ATCAGCAGCAGCAGCAGCCTGAAATGAACAATGCGGCTGATTCACATGCCAGCTCATTTTTTACTCCTTCAAGAGGACCAAATCTTCCTAACCCGACTCTATTAAGAGGTAATTTTTTGTACCTGTTTACCTCCTTCATTTTTTTTTTTTTTTTTTTGGTTGCTGCATGTAGATTGCCACTTGGCTAAGTGAAGAACTGTTGTTCAGTTGTCATTATCTTTGGACAAAGATCAGCGTTCTTTTAACTAACTATATATTTGCATTGGATCACTATTATAAAGGATCTAGAGAAGTCTACCTCGAAATTGCTGTCCCTCTTTATAAAGCATCTGTTAAAGGTGACTGGGAAGCTGCTGAAGATATTTTTGAAAAGTACCGAGGTGTGGAATTGGTACGATATAGCATCACTGAAAATGGAGAGACATCACTACACGTTGCCGCATCCACAAAGAGTAGCAAAAAGGTGGAAAAGTTTGTGGAAAATCTGGTGAATTTAATGCCAAAGGAAGACTTGGCACTTGAGAATAGAAATTTCAACACGGCCCTCTATTTAGCAGCTACACGTGGAAACATTAAGACGGTTAAGACTATGATGGAAAAGAACGAGACCTTGCGTGCAATCCCTGGTGGTGGTTCTGAACAAAAACTGCCAACTTTGATGCCATTGTACCCGGCTCCTTGTTTGGAAATTATGAAGTAGTCAAGTATCTTTATGAAAAATCTAACGACTTGTGTGATGACGATGGTTGGAAACCTGTGACGCGTAGCTGGTTTCTTGAGAAATGCGTGGAGGGTGATATGTTTGGTAAGCATTTTATTACTGTATGTATTTTTTACACCTACTATTCACATATTCTCAGTTTTTGTAAAACCGTAAAGAAGTTAACGCAAACCTACGCGGCTACGCCAATTCTATAAATATAAATTTGAAGTTAAAGCAAAACCTATTATCTATAATAAAAAGAAATTAAGAAAACCAGATTTGAAGTTAACGCAAAACCTATTAACCATGTTTTTTGCTGACGAGAACCAGATTGGTAAGATAAATTCTAGATTGCTTATAATTATATTACGGAGTATTTAAATTAGTTTATTATGTTAGTTAATTGAGAATAAAGTGAAAAAAGTCCATTACTCGATGTAATAAAAAAGTACTGTAATGCTTTCTGGTTTTTGCTTTCTTTGAGGTTCTTTTGTATAATATTATTCCTCACAAATTAAAGCATTGTCGAGTTTAGATATCGCGCTTAAGGTTGTGGATAAGTATCCCGAACTTGGAAGTGTAGAGAGTAATATCTTCGGATGATGGCTCAAAAGCCTGAAGCTTTTCAGGAAGAAAAATCAAACATAACAGAGAGAATCATCAAGATAGGTAAACATCTCTACTCTGCGGTATCAACAATTCCTTCTTATATACAGTATTTAAAAAGGATACTAAGGCTACGAGAGATAAAACTTATACTCGTATTTTGTTTTATTCATCTAGTTGTAAGTAACCATAAAAGATAAAAAATTAAATAAAATAAAAATCAAAGGGTCCGCTATACGAGTTATGTGTTTTATCCGATGTTTTGAAACCTCGGTTGAACGGGAACCGGAGTGATGTCCGTTTTAAGCCGGGTTCTTGCTAAAATTTAAACCGGATTGAAGCTTGGTTTTGGTCGACAAAGTCAAACCGCCTGCCAGAAACAGGCCAGTTTAAACTATATGAATGGAAAAGAAAGAGAATGATATGAGATAGATACTGTAACGGACATGTTGGCTTTGTAATAGCAATCCGTAATTTAGTTTTCAATTGCGGGACTTTGTAAAGATATCTTGTACCATCAATTTATTTTTTTTGGTGTTGCTTTCAGGTTTTTCTGTCATTGGTTTAAAAGCAGGACCTCTTGAAAAAGAACCTAAAGCATTACAATTACTAGAAATCATTTGGAATGATATTGTCAAAAGGCATAGGAGGAAGATTGATGATATAATGAGAGGGCAAATGGAAAGAATTAATGGCAGGATGGTATACCCTTCTCGGATACAGTTTGTTGCTGCAGAACTGGGCAATACTAAATTTTTAGTTGAACTCATCCGTCAATATCCTGATCTCATATGGAGGGTAAATGATAACGGTCTGAGTATATTTCACATTGCGGTCAAACATCGTCATGAGGGTATCTACAACCTATTGAACGAGATAGGCTCAATGAAGGATCTGGTAACTCCTATGAAAGATGTTGAGGGGAACAATATGTTGCATTTAGCTGCAAAGAGCACCCAGAAAAAGCGACTTGAGGATGTATCAGGAGCTGCTTTAAAAATGCAGCGAGAACTATTATGGTTTAAGGTAAATATATTCCTCTCCAAGTTCTTGCTTCCTTATCCTATAGCCAAATTAGTTTAACTTAAATTTTTTGCGTGGTCAGGAAGTAGAGTCTATAATGCCTCCTACTCATAGATTAGAGAAGAACAACGATGGTCTAACACCACGTGAGTTGTTCACTGAGGAACACCAAGATCTTATGATAAAAGGCGAGGAATGGATGAAGTCAATAGCTAGTCAATGTATGGTTGTTGCTACACTTATTGCCACGATAGTATTTGCTGCGGCTTTTACCGTTCCCGGTGGATACAATCAGAACAATGGTATCCCAATGTTTAATCGGAAATTAACCTTTGTGGTCTTTGTAGTAGCAGATGCCATATCCTTGTTCTTATCATCAGCTTCAATACTCACATTCTTATCCATCCTCACATCTCGTTACGCCGAATGTAATTTTGTGAGATCATTACCCATGAAATTGATGTTAGGTCTATCAACTCTTTTCTTATCTATAACAACCATGATGATCACTTTTGGCGTCAGCTTCTTCGTACTATACCATAATGAAATGAAGTGGATACCAATCAGTATTGGTGTGTTTGCTATCATGCCAGTCGTCCTATATGTTGTGCTACAATATCATCTGTTGATCGATGTAATTCGCGCAACATATGGTGGTAAGTACCTCTTTAAGCCCATGAATCAAGTTCTTTTCTATGAAAATCCCAGGATTTAACTATTATAGTCTTCGAGTTGTAATGGATTTCATTTCAAGATGTTCTTTGTAAACCGGTTGTTAGCTGGGATTATTATGCATCTTTTGCAAGGACAAATATGTTTTTGTTAGTATTCAAGTTTTGCTGTTCCATCTTAAAGCAGTCGGATATTGGTTTTCCCATTGGCCAGTTATTATATCGAAAATAAAAAATTTCTATTTATTTGGCCGAAAATTTAGTAAACAAAACGGATGAGATTTTTCATGTTCATTCAGGTTGTCCGCAGAGAGCGAGCCTTTTTTATTCAGATGTACGGGCCTTACTGGGTAAATCCCGGGACCGTTTTCCGACCCTTCCATGCCCATCCCAATTGTACACATCTAGCGAGTATTGAACCTTTAACCTCTTATGACGAAACCATATTACCACTAGTAATTAATTACTACTTTGTAGCCTTCTGGATGTAATACAATACAGCTAAAAATTAAAAAATCTAGTATAAATGCTCAGATTAAAGTAGGTTGAACTTAACCTTTTTTTAAACTTTAAATACAAAAGTAGATAGATTTAGCAACACTAGTACATTCAGGACGATTGCCGTCCATTTCTTTTACATATTGCCGACGTCATGACGTCGGCATAATGTGTTTTCGACGTCATGTCGTCGGCAGCAAATTGTCGTTAATGCCCCGTCGGGATTTAAGATCCTGACAAACAATTCCGACGACACAGTTTGAGTTTTGAGTTTTGAGTCTGAACTCGTGAACTTTTGATTGAATCAAACAGATTTTTGTAAATCAATTTCAAATGCTCAATTTCTTTTTCGTATTTTGAAATTTGACACTTCATTGGCATGTTTTCATCATCAAGTTGTTCAAGTTTTGACATCCAAGGGTTTTCAAAAAACTGCTTTTCCATATTGTGTTGTAAAGCTAGCTCAAAGTCAATGTTTTGTGCTTGACATCTTTGAAGATTTTGTTCTAGAGAGAATATTTCACGTTTCAGTTTCTTTTGGATGTTGTTTGACTCTTTTAAAATTCTCTCATCCCATTTTCCACTTCAAAGTTGTATTCACGATTACTTTGTGTTTCAAAAGCATTTATACGTTTACTATAATTCTCGAGTTTTTTAGTTAACGACATATTTTGTGCTTTTAGTTCACGATTAAGCTCATCGCATCGAATAACTTCGTTTTGAATATTTCTGATTAATAAAGCATTTGAAGCACATTCTTGATCATGATTCACATTGTCATGTTCAACCGTACCTGCATTAGGATCCATATGTGGGCTTTCTTACAAATTATAAAAAATAAAGACATACGTATCTTAATTATTATACATTAGTTTTAAGGTTCTTTTCTGTCGAGATCTATATTTTGGTGATTTGGAGCCAAGGTTTAGCTAGGAAACTCAAATACAACCATTTGTAAGTTGGGTTTGTCATTATTAATGTTTAACATCAGGGACGGAGCCACAGTGGCACTTGGATGGGCCAAGACCAACCCTACTTTTTTATGAATATTAATAGTATAGATATGTTGCAATGTATTTTCTACACAAAATTTCAACTGGCCCACCCAAAATAAAGTATTCAGCCCACTCAAATAGATTAGAAAATTGTGTCGTCCTATTGAATTTTTGAAAACCGATTCGGAGAAGTCAGATCGTGTATTTCTTCATTGATAAAACCACTTATGAGTTACCATTTTATGATTTCTTATTCAATAATGAATATTGAACCACAATTCTACATCGAATATTGAACCGCAATTCTACATCCACCATTCTAGACTTTACTTCTGTATTATTTAGTACGTAGTATATGGTTTCAAATAATAAGGTATGTAACTCCATTTGACCTTCCTTCATTAATTATAGTGTTTTACATGTCCGAATATGTATATTTGGTTAGGATTTAACATTTTACTCTAATGGTTAACTGTTTAGTAGAGTAGGATACTAAATTGTACACTCTTTAAATTTTATCGTCTCTTTGTCTGTATCTTTTTTCAAGTTTTTTGTTTTGGCCTACTCGACTGAAAAATCCTGGCTCCGTCACTGTTTAACATACGATTGGTATCGTTTCTTTGTGTGTATCTTTTTTCAAGTTTTTTGTTTTGGCCTACCCGACTGAAAAATCCTGGCTGTTTAACATACGATAGGTGTTGTCCGCCACTGTTTAACATACGATTGGTGTTGCGAAAAACATGTTTCTTAAATACTATTCTACCAAAAACTTAAGAGTTAATATACGTTTTCCGGAATGACATTTAATGCCAAATAGATTCAATGTTTATAAGTTGAACTTAGTTGACATCAGAGCTCATTCCGAAACATAATATTAACTTTTAAGTAATTCAATCCCTATGCGCTATGGTATATAAGCTAGACAAATTTTCTTTGATATAACTATGTGGGATAAAAGGTGAAATGGTTTCATCAAAAAGTAGTAAATATGTATTTCACTAATCTAATAGGCTGGTCGATACTCTTATCATCTGCAACAAAACATGGTTACGAACGTTAAGTAGTTAATCTTGGCGGAATGTTTGTTACATGTATCTGAGGATCTGAACACGGGCACTGACCAAACCGATAATACGTTTTGGTACAAATTCTTGCTGAATACAATGACCAAGCCACGAAAAAGGGATTCATAACGCGTTCCAAAAACATGTTGACCGAATAGTGGACTCCCATGAACCGAGAAGTTGGAAAATTTAACGCGATTGTCAACCAAAACGTGAGGCTTAGTGGTGAAAATGATGAAGATTTGAAGGCACGCGTTGAACTCTTTTATCATGACAACGTAGGGAAAAGTTTTCCTCACATAAAAGCTTGTAATTTTTTGAAAGACAAACATAAATGGTTGAATCCTGATTCGCCACATGTAAGAAGAACCTGAAGACGGCCAACCAGATTATGTGGTATACCTAGTCGCGACGAATGAAGGTTACATGTTACAGGTATGTAATGTCAGTGTTGAAACTGAATCCGACTTTTCTTGCATCTCGCATGTGGAGGTGGCAATTGTGTTCCATTTACTAGTTAATGGGTCGATTTTGGCCCGGGTCAAATGGGTTCGTTTAAACCTTAACCCGTTTTGACTTTTGACCCATTTACCGTACCCTAAGCTTCGCCTATCTTGACACCTCCAATTGTGGGCATGGACGGTAGTGTGATATTATAACAATGTTGATGTCATGTATGCAGGTCAGTAAAGTAGAACCCGAGTGGCTTGTGGAAATAGCACCTCATTATCATGAGAGGAAAAACCTCAAATGTAAGCAAACCGATTCTGACTCCATAATGTTTCAACTTATTACCTGTTATATGCCCATTTCGTTATCTATAGTTTAAAATAACCTTTTTATATTATTCGATATTGTTTATGACTCCCAGCCTTGATTTTTATTTTACAGTTTACTAGAAGGATTGTTGTTAAGAGTCGAGACTCGAGTGTAGTGAACAGTGAACTAAACACTAACTGTAGTGGTGAAACAAGTGGCGATTAGTTGTTAACTCAATACTAAGTAGCATTCAGGATATTTTGTGGTTCATGCCTAAGTTTTTTTTTTTTTTTTTTTTTTTTAAATTTAGCGTACAAACTTCAGATTTCTCAATCGGCATGTATTTCAAAGCCAAGCCTGCGTTTACATGCTAATTGAAACCTTGATCGATATGAGTGTTTGTAACTTTAAAAATTGCAATAAATCTGTTGAGTATATGAAACAATCTTTTGAAATAAATGGTCGCATGATTAATTGAACACTATGAGTTATAAACAATTGCAAATAAGAACCTACATAAACGGATGAGTCCATGCTCAGGTTAACCGGGAGGGTTAGTCTTGCACTTAGATATATGCCACCTAACCAAGGTATCCCCTTGACTGTTTTCAACAAACCATCATCACAATATAAACCGAACAGGATGACATCATCATACCAAACAAGCCCGGTTCTTAATTCCCGCCTCTTTTGTAATACCACCAGCAAACCTTCAAAAAAGCAAAACAGAAAAAAGTGTAAATATGGGACACAATGTGTCACTAATTCCATACAGCTTAATCATCAATGTTTTCAACTTTTTTAATAATACCATTATTAAATTTCACAATGTTTTGATCTAAAAAACACAACCAACAAACATTTGTTCATCAAGTTGATCAAATCTGTTAGGAACATGTCTTAAATATTTACATGTCTTGTTCATTTATAATGTTGCAAGTTTAATAGGATTATATTGTTTGTAATTATGGACCGGTCCATTAGTAATCCATGGACCGGTCACATTAGAAAGTTCATGTTAGTAACATGCATGGGAATATTCCTAGAATGATTCCCCTCCCATTGCCTATAAATACAAGGCAAGGGATACATTATTGGTGTTGGTTTTTCATGTTAAGTGCGGAAGCCCTGCTTGTTCGTGTAACATTTGATTAATTGAAAAGCCGATCACTTCTTATTCTTATTCTTCTTATTTCTCTTCTCTAGTTTAGCTTATTAGCTTATTGCTTTTCATACGTAGCTTAATATAGATAGTAGTACGTGCGTCTTTTAGTCTTAACGTGTGTGTGTTTGAGATTATCAACGTGACCTACAAGTGGTATCAAACGCCTAGGGATAATTAGGATCGTGTGTTTGAATCATTAGTAGTGTTAATTACGTTGGTTTTATTGTTTTCGAAAAGTTTTGTTCACATCTCAACGTGAAAAATCTCGTTTTTGTTGGAAATAGCTTTGATTTCGTCTAAACTTTCACTAATCTTCACATTTTCTACGTTAAAAAGCTTCATCTTCATTAAATCTATTGATTACTAATCGTTTAAGGTCAAAAACAATCGAGTTTATTGGTTATTTGAACGTTTTGAAGTAATCCGTATTATTAGCGTATTGGAAAAGTTGATGAAAAGTGCTAGTTTTTTATCTCTGAGTGAACTTCGACAAATTAGGGTTTCATCGCAGTTGAAGGGTTTTATCGCAGTTGCAATCCAGATAACTAAGGGTTTTATCGCAGTTTGAATCAAGAAAGATTAGGGTTTTATCGCATTTGGGAAATCTTCAATTATCGCATTTGGGACTCAGTATTAGACTTTCTTGTATTAGAAAGTAGTAATACTTCGACTTAGTTGCTTCTCTTCTCTTGTACAAGAGTTGAGAATTTATCGAACTTGGATTTGTGATAAATCTATCGCATTTGCCATAAATCATCGCAGTTTGATATATTATCTTATCGCTGTTGGATACTTTATCGCAGTTTTCAATAAATTATCGCACTTCAAGATAACATATTTAACTTGTCATTATTTATCGCACTTGATAGTTTTATCGCACTTTCTACTTCGTTATCGCTATTGAAGGTTATCGCACTTGGTGTATTGTCCTTATCGCATTTGGTGAACTGATCTTATCGCACTTGGTGAACTGTCATTATCGCACTTGGTTATCGCACTTGGTGAACTGTGTTATCGCATTTGGTGAACAGTACTTTATCGCATTTGGACAAAATCTTTGATATCTAAACCAACTTAACTAACATCATCAACACATATCTTAATTATCTTAAAAGATCCAGATATGTCTCAACCACCTCATTTCAATTACTACTACCAGCTACAGCAACACCCACAACAACAACAGCAATTTCATCCTCAGTATCAACAACAACAAGCATTCGTACAACAACATCAATTTCTTTCTCCACCACAAGTGTCCCCACAACAGATCATGCAACAGAATCAACAACTGCAGAATTATTCTTCCTACTCCAGAGAACCACATTGGTTTAACAAAATGTGTGAGGCAATTAGTAGTCAGCAATCACGTCATGAAGCTGGAAGTCAAGAAACTCCACCAATGCTAACTCCGGGTAACTACGTGCAATGGGCTAGTAGATTTCTCAGATTTGTTGAACTGAAAAAACCTCATGGTATCTACCTCAAGAAAGTCATTGAAGAAGGACCCTATCCTATTCCAGCTACTGTGGTTCCAGCAACTACAGAGAGAGAAGAAACAAGCACTCCCACCCCTGTTGCAAACTATACAACTGAGCAAACATTACAACAAGAAGCAAACCAATTGGCAATGTCTTTCATACTTCAAGGGATTCCCAATCCTATCTATCGAAGTATTGATGCTCAAAAGACAGCCAAAGATATGTGGGAACATGTTCATCTTCTCATGGAAGGAACAGAGCTAAACCAAGAAGATCTTGAGTCTAAATTGTATATGGAGTACACTCACTTCATAATGGAACCAGGGGAAACCATTGAATCTTACTATCACCGTTTCACCAACATTATCAATGACCTTGATCGTCATGATATAAAGTTACCAAAGATTGCTGTCAACTCAAAATTCCTTGGATGTCTTGGTCCTGAATGGCAGAAGTATGCAACTTTTGTTCGACAGACAAAGAAAATTGGTGATGTCAAATATGGACTCATGTATGATTACCTCAGACAACATCAATCAGAAGTGGATAAAGAGATTGCAGCACGAGGAGGCTTCACACCCGCACCAACATCAAACTCACTTGCTCTTGTTGCTCAATCTAACTTCTCTTTACCACAACAGGAATTTGGCCACTCATCGTATCAACCAAGTCCTCCACCCCAACCTCATAATCAAATCATTCCTTATGAAGCACCACACCAATACTCTGATAACCAGCTGGTTTCATACAACAACACCGATTCTATGATGTACTCAAATGCAGATTATGATGAAGAAGAGGATGCTTTCAACTCTCTGAATGAAGCATTTGGATTGATTGCTAACGCATTTGGCAGATTCACCAAATCCAACAACCGTCTTCGTTCATCTTCAAATACAAGGAATCAGGCAGTTGTTAATGATGGCAGAGTAGAAATTCAAAACAGGTCTTCAGGCAGATATGGTTCGGGAAATCGTGGCTATGGTAATCAAAGGGTTCAGTCAGGAGGAAATAGATTCAGTACTGCAGGGTCAAACAGAAACAGTATGGGGAATGCTCAGAGAGGAAATTCGAATGTTGGGAATGTTCAGAGAGGCATTGCAAATACGTCTATCACATGTTATAACTGTGGGGGGAACGGTCACATGGCAAATGCTTGTCCGAAGCCAAGAACAATGGGCAGTGCTGATGCGTGGTTTTGCAACCTTACAACAGGTTTTACCTCTCGAGGGATCTCAAAAGGCTTACAACCCCACCAGGCAGTGTACCTGACCGATGTAGTATAGTGTAGTGGTAAGTACGGGGGATTGATCGTTCTCCACAGGGAATAGTGTTCGTTAGGTATGAAAAACTACTCTAATAGGTCTAAGGGTTGAGGAAGATTCTTTTTATGTTTTTATATTTTTATGAAAACAAGTAAAATCTCGGGTTTGAAGGAGTGGGCGGAATTAGTTGCTAGTCAACTAACCCAAATAACTACAAATGCAAATAAAATAAAATAACTGAAAATAAAAAGTTGGTGAGAAACTTATGTGTAGAGAAATGTGTTTACTTAGATTTCCTTACTCCCTAACTATCTTTTACCGGTTGATTAGTGTGTATTAGTTGCGTGGATGACGGGTGTATTCCTTAATACCAATCGTGGAGTGGCGTACGTACTTCCCCAACTCTACAAGCTCCTACTTCACTCCTATGTCGAGCCGGCTAGGAAGCTCCTAACATGGGATCACTAGAATTCGCTTGTGCATTAAATACAACCATAAAAACCTTTAGTACGCATTTGGTTCATGTTTCTTAAGACGTTCAAGCAAGTTACCGAATAGGAAGTTAGCCAGTTTTCTTAAGCCTAACATAGATAAACAATCATCCAATACAACTAATAACACACTAATAACCAATAATCAATAGCTAGGTTTCATTAGATCTAAGCAAACACAAGATAAATCTAGCCTAACATGTTAAACAAAAGACAAGAACAAGATAAAATCAAACAACACATAGACATATTGAATGATTAATTGATAACTTATCTTTCAATGTAACATGGAAGATCTCAAGGCAAAAAGCCTTGAAAAAGATGCTAAAATCATCTTAGGGTTTTCTCCCAAAAATTCCACACTAAGTCCCCCCTAATGACAAAAAATTAGAAAACTATATATAGAGTTTTGGATCTGACGGCGTCACCTTATGGAGTGTGACGCCGTCACCTCGCCGCTTTTAGGGTTCCCGGATGACCTTCTTGACGCCGTCCCTCTTTAGCTCTCCAAAATCCGTTCTGGCTTATCAAGGCTTGACGCCGTCAGACCTTGAACGTGACGCCGTCCCTCTTTGAATTAAGCCGTGACGCCCTTGATCAGGTTAAAGCGTGACGCCGTCAGAATTTACATGCAATTTTCACTGGCTTATCATGAGTAAATTTCACATCCACCTTTTCTTGCCAAGCCATGACGCCGTCCAGAGTAAAATCTGACGCCGTCAAAGGTAACTTTTAGCCGATTTTTGAGACTTTGTCGTTTTCTTCACTTTTATGCTCCAAAAACGTCCAAAATGCCTCCTTTTCCAGATTTCTCCTCAAAAGTACCTAAAATGACAAAAGGAACGATTTAGGGCAATATTTGATCAAATAAATACGATTTAGGGCTTAAATGACCCCTTAAAAGCGGTACACTTTTCGCTTCATCAAATACCCTTACACTTGAGATTTGCTTGTCCTCAAGCAAATGCGCTTTTATTCTAATCAAAATACAGGTTAGGGGTCATTTAATGCAAACATAAAAGTAATTACAACAAATAATCGTTCCACTTTAATCATAATAAGCACGGAGATTATAAACTAGCACCTCACAAGTAGTGTTTAGATACTCACATCTCTCAAGTGTCATCAAAATAAATCTCATAAATGAAAACGGATAATATCTCTCACTACCTGTCATAGCAAATAGATTACCATAGGCTTGGGAAAGGATCGAAAACCTCCTCCACTAGGCGTAAGCACCTAAGATAAACTATCAAAAAGGGCTTTTAAATGGGTTATAACGTTAGGTGTAGGGAAAAGGAAAACACGGTTTTGTTGGATAAAGGATATTTTACTGGTGGCGAGTTAAAGATCTTGATTAATTACATGTACTATACAATGTTGCTAAGCCAAGACTCGACTCGATTTAAGCTAATGAAAGAAAATAACAAAAACATAAAATAAACATAAAATGAAACAGGATGGTAGTCCGTATGCTCGATTTAAGCTAATGAAAGAAAATAACAAAAACATAAAATAAACATAAAATGAAACAGGATGGTAGTCCGTATGTTTTTTCTACTTTTCTTTTTTTTTTTTTTTTTTTTTTTTTTTTTTTTTTTTTTGCATACACTCTTGCCCTACCATCCAAAATAATACATCATAGGGGCATTGCATCCCCTTACACTTAAACTTTTACATAACTTTACAATTAACTAATCTAATGACTCGAATTAAGATAATCGAAAAACTTGGAGTACTTTTAAAATATTTAGCACATATGGGGGTAATAAATGATGTTCTTCCCCATTACTCCATTACACTAGTACTTTACCCATGAGTCCCAATCGTCCCAAAACAATATGTACAAAGATATGACTCGACTTAGCAACCATGTAATCAACTAGATAATTAACTTGGGTTTAAACAAATGTTGTAACAATAATGCACTAAAAATGAGTGCATACAAGGTAGGCTAAGGCGATTTGGGTGTACATTTAAGTGGGGTGTAACAAATTCTTCCTTTAAGTAAAATGCTTAAAGGTCGAAACGAAAAGATAGGCTCTGAGGGGTGTACTAGGGGTATCGTGTACTAAAAATGAGTACAACGCAAAGGGTGTGGGAGAATTACTTGACCAATGTAGCCAAAGTAATTATAACAAAAACACAGGTGTAAAACAATGGGTTAATCCTAATGCCTCTTATCATGTAGTAAATCTAACTACACGAATGTAGTCTCACTTGTGGCCTTGGAATGGTCCTAACGCAAGTTCTAGAATCTAAGTGCTACCGGTACACACATCATAGCATAAATGCTTTTCCTACCAATTCTAGGGGTGAACCTCACATATTTGGGGGTGGAAAATTTTTTAGTGGTACGGTTTTTGTGCTAGTCATATAACTCCTATCCATGAGATGCTCATTAAGATCAAAGTTTCACTCCTATATGTTGTAAAAAATTTTAAAATTGGCACTAAAATTACCCTAACAGGTATTTATCTCAGTTTTATTACACATCTACTATTAAACAAACAAAAATCAAGCGTAATAGCATTCTCTAAAATCGTACTTTTACCCTCCCCTTACACTTAAGATGAACATTGTCCCCAATGTTCAAATAACAAGATGTAAAAGCATAAAGTAAAAAAATGAAATCAAATACTCCCCTGATTCGCTCGGTGGATAATGAAGTAACACGGTTAAATCTTCTTCCAAAGTAATATTGAAGCTCCATGACTAATGCATCGCCATAAGCTTGATCCAAAAACATTTCCTTGTCCAAAATAACCTGTTAAACCTGAGAAAACAAACACGAAAACCTGCATAACATCGGCGGGATAAAATCTATATATAAGGATATAATGCTTGTGGAATGATAATTTTGCAGATTCCTGGAGATTATAAGTTGGAGATTTAATAAAAACTTTTTAAAAACAAAACTTTCAAAAATTTCTGAAAATTAAATCTGACGCCGTCAGGTTATAAACCCTGACGCCGTCAGAAATGACCTGACAAAAAATTTTCATTTTAAGTTTCCGGAAAATTTCTGGAAAAAACCTTTACCTTACTTCCTGGAAATCCTGCAAAACATCATTATGACTCGATACAAGCATTTGACTCAAACACACACTAATATGTATGTTAATTTATTATTATTACGATTCATGTTAATTTGTGTTCTAATAAACCGATTTAGATTTCCCTTACACTTAACTTTTGCAAAATACCTTTATATGTAGTTAAGACGAAGTTAAAAACAAAATAAAGCATTTTCACAAATTAGTTTTGAACATGAATCAATACTAATAAAAATTAAACACACATACGGAAACAAATAAAAACAAACAAACAAACGAATAAACACACAAAGCAAATAAATAAAATAAAGCTTGGGTTGCCTCCCAAGAAGCGCTTTTCTTTATTAACGAGTCTTGTAGCTAGACTCAAAGTCACGTACATTACGTGACTCCATCATCGGTCACGGTTCCTAGGCCATTTTCATTCCCGGTTTTATATTCCGGTCCTAATTTCAAACAATCCTTGTAGAAACCGAATATTCTTTCCATAACATAGTCTACTCCTTTATTTCTATCCTCATCATTCCTATAGTAACCACTTGCTTGAGCTCCTTCTCAACAATTGACAAGTGTTGGAATTGTTCTATCTTATATGGCATTTGGTAGTTTACTTCATCGGTCTCATCCTTAAATCTAACTATCCCTAAGGAAGGTTCATAAGTCATTCTAGAGACCTCAACAAATGGTTTTCCAAAAACCACTTGAGTTAAGGACGCATCGACTATTGGGCGGATATCTTCTACAATTACAAAGTCGGTGACATAGGCGAAGTTTCCTACATAAACCGGTAATCCCTTAACTCTTCCCGTGAAGTTACTCATCCAACCCTTGTCAGGGAGCATCCTATACCCAAGTTGATTTTTCATTATCAAGTTGTAGTGGGCTCTAGTCATGATGTTTATGGGTGATCTAAGGTCGATGTAGGCTTTCCACACATGCAAATGTCCGATGTTGCATGGTATGTTGAGATTAGAAGGGTCGCCTATTTCTATGATTGATCTACCTAGGAAGTATGGTGCCTCGGGGTCATCGAATAAGTTTATATGATATGCGCGCTCTTCCTTAGTGGGTAGCCTATTGAAGTAGTCCTCATCATCATCTACTTCTTCAATCTCACTTTTCCTAACTTCCTTATCAACCTCGACTTTCTTAACCTCATCCTTAGGTTCAATTTCTATCCTACCCTCATTCTTGTCACTTTCTTCCATGCTCCTATCGATTGGTTTAATAGTGACAACGTTGACGAAGTGGACATGTTTGGATGAAGAAGGGTCTTTGACTTGGGGTCCGCTATTTGTGTTCCTAGCGTCCTTATGTGGAGGTGATAGCACTTGGTTATTGAGGGCTTTCAACAAGTTGTCAATTTTATTGGTCATCTCCGTTTGTTGTTGATTGAATTCGGATTCGAATCTAGCTATCCGAGCTTCTTGAGATGCCATAAATTGGGACATCAATCCTTCAAAGTTATTGGTACTACCATTGCCGGAAGGATTGTTGTTGAAAGTACGGTTCGAGTTGGAACCGCTTGATTGGAAACGATTAGGTGGGTTGGAAGAATTGGTTTGTTGTGTGTTTTGGTTTTGTTTCCACCTAAGGTTCGGGTGATTTTTCCATGAGGGGTTGTATGAATCACCATAAGGGTTTGGCTCGGGTTTGAAAGTGTACCACTTGTCTCCCGCTCCGTCGGTACGCGAGGATGCGTAGTCCACAAAAGCTTGTTCGGGGAGTTCCATGCAATCACGAGTGTCGTGGGGACCACTAAATAATTTACATGAAGAAGTGATTTTGTTCACTTGGCTTGAAGGTTTAGGAGCCTCGTAGGATTTCATGAGAAACTTGACTTGGTCTTCAAGTTCTATGATCCTACGGTCGGAAGTGCTTGAATTGTTCGAAGGCAAAGATATTGCCTTGACCGTTTTATTCAAATCACGGGGATCACTCCAACTTTCGTTGCCATAAAGAGCAAGATCCTCTAGGAGAGCCCATGATTGTTCCGCACTTAGATCACGTAGCTTGCCACCGGCCGATTGGTCAATGGTTTGCCTTGTGTAGAGATTGATATGGTCATAGAAGATTTGGATTTGGAGCCAAAGTTCTATGCCATGATGAGGGACTTTTTGGAGTAAGTCCTTGAATCGAGTCCATGCCTCGTAGAGAGTTTCGCCTTGACGTTGTTGGAACATCAAGATATCATTCCTTAGCTTGGTAGTTCTTCCCGGTGGGAAAAACTGAGCAAGGAAACGAGTGGTGAGATCATCCTAAGAGGTGATGGATCCTGCGGGTTGACGTTCTAGCCACTGACTAGCTTGGTCTCGCAGAGAGAATTGGAAGAGACGCAATCGGATCGTCTCTCGAGTGGCAACATCAAGGTCTATAGAATCAACGATTTTAAGAAAGTCCTTGAGGTGTTGATTAGGATCTTCAGAACGAAGTCCATGGAATGCGCATCCGCTTTGCACCAACCGGATGGTGTCGGATCACAAGGGTGTGACATTGGCTCCTTGAGTGAGCTCAATGGTGTTTCGATAGCCATGGTGGCTAGGACGGGAATACTCTCCTAAGGTACGGGCTCTAGGAGGTGGTGGTTGTTGTGGTGGTGGGTTGTTGGGATTAAGGATATTACCATCTTCCATGATGTTAAATGGTAATGGTTACGAACAAAGAAACGAAGAAAAAAGATAGACTAAAGAAGACCTAGAAAAAAAAAAAAAAAATCTCACTAGAAAGGAATCTAGTGAGTAGACCTAATAGAAATAACAATTCAACCTAAACAATAACTATTCCCCGGCAGCGGCGCCAAAAACTTGATGCGTGGTTTTGCAACCTTACAACAGGTTTTACCTCTCGAGGGATCTCAAGAGGCTTACAACCCCACCAGGCAGTGTACCTGACCGATGTAGTATAGTGTAGTGGTAAGTACGGGGGATTGATCGTTCTCCACAGGGAATAGTGTTCGTTAGGTATGAAAAACTACTCTAATAGGTCTAAGGGTTGAGGAAGATTCTTTTTATGTTTTTATATTTTTATGAAAACAAGTAAAATCTCGGGTTTGAAGGAGTGGGCGGAATTAGTTGCTAGTCAACTAACCCAAATAACTACAAATGCAAATAAAATAAAATAACTGAAAATAAAAAGTTGGTGAGAAACTTATGTGTAGAGAAATGTGTTTACTTAGATTTCCTTACTCCCTAACTATCTTTTACCGGTTGATTAGTGTGTATTAGTTGCGTGGATGACGGGTGTATTCCTTAATACCAATCGTGGGGTGGCGTACGTACTTCCCCAACTCTACAAGCTCCTACTTCACTCCTATGTCGAGCCGGCTAGGAAGCTCCTAACATGGGATCACTAGAATTCGCTTGTGCATTAAATACAACCATAAAAACCTTTAGTACGCATTTGGTTCATGTTTCTTAAGACGTTCAAGCAAGTTACCGAATAGGAAGTTAGCCAGTTTTCTTAAGCCTAACATAGATAAACAATCATCCAATACAACTAATAACACACTAATAACCAATAATTAATAGCTAGGTTTCATTAGATCTAAGCAAACACAAGATAAATCTAGCCTAACATGTTAAACAAAAGACAAGAACAAGATAAAATCAAACAACACATAGACATATTGAATGATTAATTGATAACTTATCTTTCAATGTAACATGGAAGATCTCAAGGCAAAAAGCCTTGAAAAAGATGCTAAAATCGTCTTAGGGTTTTCTCCCAAAAATTCCACACTAAGTCCCCCTAATGACAAAAAATTAGAAAACTATATATAGACTTTTGGATCTGACGGCGTCACCTTATGGAGTGTGACGCCGTCACCTCGCCGCTTTTAGGGTTCCCGGATGACCTTCTTGACGCCGTCCCTCTTTAGCTCTCCAAAATCCGTTCTGGCTTATCAAGGCTTGACGCCGTCAGACCTTGAACGTGACGCCGTCCCTCTTTGAATTAAGCCGTGACGCCCTTGATCAGGTTAAAGCGTGACGCCGTCAGAATTTACATGCAATTTTCACTGGCTTATCATGAGTAAATTTCACATCCACCTTTTCTTGCCAAGCCATGATGCCGTCCAGAGTAAAATCTGACGCCGTCAAAGGTAACTTTTAGCCGATTTTTGAGACTTTGTCGTTTTCTTCACTTTTATGCTCTAAAAACGTCCAAAATGCCTCCTTTTCCAGATTTCTCCTCAAAAGTACCTAAAATGACAAAAGGAACGATTTAGGGCAATATTTGATCAAATAAATACGATTTAGGGCTTAAATGACCCCTTAAAAGCGGTACACTTTTCGCTTCATCAAGTGCTTATCACAAAGAGGCTCTTTTGATGGCACTCAAAGATGAAAAAGCTGCTGGAAGGTTGACTCAGAATGATCAAAGTTTTATGGCTAATGTGGAATCAGATGATGAAATGGAAGATTTAGAAGCAAATGTTGCAGTCATGCTTATGGCTAATATGCAAGAAATGAACATCTCCGAGTCAGGCCCGGTATATGATACCGACGGTCTTTCTCAGGTACCTGATTCTACATGTCTCATCCATGAAATTGCTTTACCAGCTGCATCTTCATCTACAAATGAAACGTTTGATCAACATGATTCATTCTCATCAACATTCGATGATAAAATCAACACGGTTGTATCATTTGATGATGACGATACCGTTGTTTCCTTTGATGATCCCATTGATGATGACAATTGTGATCATCTTGATCAAACTGATCATTTGACTGATCAAGATTCGGAATTACAGGCCTTGTTATTGACCACCCAGTCACAAATAGAAAAATGCAATGACATCAATCAAAAGCTCAAAGAAAAGATTGCATTGTTAACTAAGGATAATGAGTGCTACCAACAACAACTTTCCGGATATCTTAAACAAGATAAACGTGAAAAAGGTTTTGAAATAGCTTTTCAACAAGAATACGTAAAGGTTCAAAATTTAGAAAGTCAAGTACGTGAGCTAACCATTGCCAAAGCTGAGCTTTTCTCACAAAAAGAAAAAGATCAATTTGAATTCAAAAAACAAATTGATGCTTTAACTTCTGAGTTGTTAAAAACTCAATCTGAGCTTTCAACATCTCAAAAGGATCTTCTTGAAGAAAAACAAGCCACTAGGAAATGTGTTGACTCCTATCTTGATCAAATTCTGGATTTAGAAACCAAACTCAAAGAATTTCAAAATGTTGTGTATAAAACGGGTAATTCGGTAACACAAATTCAAAAACTGACTGTAAAACCAAGTCCTAAAGGAGTAAGTTTTGCACTTGGAAGTGACACACCCCGTAATTCCTTCAAAGCACTCAAAGATAATCCTAAGTTATATGATGCAACATTTTTGTTAG
Source organism: Artemisia tridentata subsp. tridentata (assembly GCA_021014915.2). NCBI lineage: Eukaryota > Viridiplantae > Streptophyta > Magnoliopsida > Asterales > Asteraceae > Artemisia > Artemisia tridentata. Next base: position 339,475,198 of record CP139502.1, on the reverse strand, counting down.
ATGATACCTTTCAACGTGTTGTTATGTACTCTGTTGATGAAGAAACTGATTTTCTGGCACAAAAAGTTGAGGGTCGATCAAATTCACAAAAAGAATTTTCTAAAGTACCTTATGATTATAATGCACTACCTCATTTGAGCAAATCATTTGTCCCTCCCAAGGACCATCCAGAACAAACGTTAACATACACAAACATAAATGCTCCCTCGTCTATAACTTCTGATCCCACGACTGGTGTACATTTCAAAGATTGTCTGACAGAGGATCTTGCTGATCCACAAATGCCTCCAAAATGTCGGGTTCTTCGATATTTTAAGACATTTATGGACGAAATTTCTCTTTTGGAGAATGAAATTGAGTTTAGTTCTCAAATTCCTGTCTCTTCTTTTCTTTCTCCTGTTCAAAAAGAAAGAAAGAGATTCTTCAAAAGAAAATTATTCCTCATGTCAGAAATCTGAAGAAATGCGCAACAAAATGGGAAGAGGAGTTACAAACGGAAGTAGCATCTATGCAAATCATTTTCAAAGCTAAAGATGACAAAGTTCAACGTCAAAAACTTCAAAGGAAATTTTTAGTAAAAGAAAATGATCGACTCTTGGAAAAGGTTTTGTGTTATGACGTAGTGTCTGTGATTATGAATTCGCTCTATGAATCTGGTAATGCTATACTTGTGAATGATCATGCTGTGGATAGTAAGATGTTGCGTATGGAGATTAATAATCTGATAAATGAAAATGAGATTCTTCGACAGATCAATAATGATGTGGAAAACAAAGTTTTTCATCTTCAAAAAAGGCTTGACTGGTGTCAAAAACAGAGTGTTGAATTTGAAATTAAATTTCAAAATCTTTTAGCGTCTTTATCATTTCAAAACAGTCATGTTCCGGAAAAGTTTAAGGAAACAAAAGCTTTCTTACGAATTAAATTGTTTGAAAATGAAAAGGAACTAGATGAAATTCTTCAAAACCGAAATGACACAGTCCGCCTCAACCGAAAATTAGATTCACAAAATCAAGAGTTTCAACACGCCATTATTGATCTGAAGAAGAAGATCAGAGTTTTAGACAAAGGCAAAACCAATGTTCATAAGATTGCCCCAGGGATGTATGTAGTAGACAAAGAACATACCCAAGCATCTGAGACAATCACTAATTCAGCTACTTGTACTTCCACAGGACTAGAAACCACATCTAAGGTCAAGACTCACAAGAAATAGAGGAAGAATAGAGTCAAGAAACCTAGGAAGGAGTTATCTAAGTCTGAAGAAGTTCCAGCTAGTAGTTTGAATAAGACAAATGTAACATCAGGAATAGAATTGCACTTATCTGAGTCTAGTTCTAAGATTGATGTAACAAATGCTGAATCTTTAAATGTTAATGAAGATGTTTTGGTTGATGCTACTTGTGTTTTTTTGTCGTAATAGCATACTATCTGGTGATCATACAAAATGTGTTGCTAAAACTCTGCTGACTAAGAGAAAGAAACGAAATAGTGGCGCTTCCTCTAGACTTAAAACCAGTAAAAAGTCCATTTTAGGAATGCCCCCACTAGATCTTTCTGAGGAGACAATAGAAAAGCCCAAATCCAAGACTACAATGTCACCTAGTGCATTCCTTAGGAAAAAGGCAGAGACTAGTTGGACCTGGCAACGTTGGTTACAGAACACTTTTGATTTTAAATGGTTACCTAAAGTACTAACCTCTTGTGTAACTAACCCAGCGGATCCAACCGTTATCAATTCTCCACCTGTTTCCAATGATTGTGATGCAGGTGATTCAAATCGTCCTTTGGATTGTTGATAGCGGGTGCTCCCGACACATGACCGGCAATCTCAAACTTCTTCAGAACTTCATTGCTAAGTTTATCGGAACGGTCAGATTCAGGAATGATCACTTCGCTGCAATCATGGGCTATGGGGATTACATTAATGGGAACATCGAAATCAGCCGTGTGTATTATGTTGAAGGTCTTGGTCATAATTTGTTCTCCGTGGGACAATTCTGCGATGGAGACTTGGAAGTAGCATTCAGGGAGAAAACTTGCTTTATTCGTGATCTTCAAGGCAACGACCTCATGAAAGGGAAACGCGGAACCAGTCTGTATACTATCTCCCTTGAAGGAATGACTGCGTCTACTCCCATTTGTTTACTCTCCAAGGCTCATCCCACAAAGGCTTGGTTATGGCACAAAAGACTATCTCATCTCAATTTTAAAACCATCACTGACCTTGCCAAGAAGAAATTAGTTGACGGTCTTCCAAAATTCAGATATGCCAAGGATCACTTGTGTTCTGCGTGTGAACAAGGGAAAAGTCACCGTGCTCATTTTCCTCCCAAAACAGAACACAGCACAGATCATGTCCTACAACTGCTTCATATGGATTTGTGTGGTCCGATGCGAGTTCAGAGTATTAACGGGAAGAAGTATATCCTGGTAATAGTTGATGACTACTCAAGATGGACTTGGGTCTATTTTCTGCGGACTAAAGATCAAGTTCCTTCTATCCTCATCACGTTTCTCACCAAGATTCAAGTTCAAGTCCGCAACACCGTCCGCATCATCAGAACCGACAACGGGACTGAATTTAAGAATCAAATCATTCGGGAATTCACTGAGAAACAGGGTATTGTTCATCAGACTTCAATAGCTCGTACTCCAGAACAAAATGGTGTAGTTGAAAGACGAAACCGTACGCTCGTGGAAGCAGCTCGAACTATGTTGATCAATGCTCAATTACCGGATTATCTTTGGGCTGAAGCTGTCAACACTGCTTGTTATACTCAGAATCGTGCCATGATCAACAAACGACACAGCAAAACACCATATGAGCTTATACAAGGAAGAAAACCAAACATCAACTATTTTCACGTCTTTGGAGCATTGTGTTATCCGAAGAATGATAAGGATGATCTTGGTAAACTTAAGGCTAAAGCAGATATTGGGATATTTGTAGGATACTGTGAGAACTCCAAGGGTTACCGAATTTGGAATCGTCGGACCGGGGAAATTCAAGAGACCATACACGCTAATTTTGATGAACTCACTGAAATGGCTTCTGAGCAAGACCGCTTGGAACCCGTAAACAACCGTCTTAACTTCCCTGAATCTTCGACTGCACCCCTACCTTTCAACAGGAAGGATCTGGAAGATTTGTTTGCACCAATGTTTGATGACATTCATGTTACTAGTGCATCCGATGCTTCCACCAGTTCCGCTGCTCAACATGTCATACAACAAGCACCTGATCCATCAGCATCTACCTCTACCGTAGTTGCTGCCGATGCACCACAACCTGAACAATCATCATCAACGGTTACAACACCTCAACCAGCAGTTGAAGATTCATCCCCCATTTCTAACAATGTTCCAACACCATCAGGATATGATGGGAACGCCTTCTTTAATCCATTTGCTCCACCACCAATTGTTCCAGATACCGGAGAATCATCCTCGAGCAACATGGACCCGTCATATCATCATCACAACATTCAACACTACCCATCAACTCATAAATGGACAAGGGATCATCCGTTAGTAAATGTGATTGGCAATCCGGATAAACCAGTTATGACATGACAAAAACTCCACACAGATGGTGAAACCTGTATTTATGCTCTCACCGTTTGCCAAGCTGAACCGAAAAATATCAAAGAGGCCATGACTTACGACAATTGGATTGAATCAATGCAAGAAGAGTTGGATCAGTTCAAAAGATTGGAAGTCTGGGAACTAGTTGAGAAACCAGATGGAGTTTATGTTGTGGGTTTAAAATGGATTTGGAAAAATAAACTGGATGCAGAAGGAACGGTTATTCGTAACAAGTCTCGGTTGGTTGCTAAAGGGTATAGCCAAGAAGAGGGAATTGATTTCGAGGAATCGTTTGCTCCAGTGGCTAGGCTTGAAGCAGTGCGAATGTTTCTGGCGTACGCGGCTCACAAGAACATCACAGTTTATCAAATGGACGTGCAGACAGCATTCCTGAACGGACAACTTCGTGAAGAGGTGTATGTTTCACAACCAGAGGGCTTCGTCGATCCAGAACATCCACAACATGTTTACAGGCTTAAGAAAGCTCTCTATGGTCTTAAACAAGCTCCGAGAGCATGGTACGATAAACTTGCTGCATTCTTGCTTGCTAATCATTTTACTAAAGGATCTGTGGACCCGACTCTGTTTATACAAAAACACGGGGAGGACATTCTCATCGTACAAATTTATGTGGATGACATCATTTTTGGGTCTACCCATAAAAAGTACTCAAACGCTTTTGCAAAACTTATGAAACAAAACTTTGAGATGTCCATGATCGGTGAATTAAACTTTTTTCTAGGATTACAAGTTCACCAATCACCTCGTGGTATATTCTTGAGTCAGTCTAAATATGCACAAGAGATATTAAAGAAGCATGGCATGACAACTAGTGACACCTATAACACCCCTATGTCCTCCTCATCCCCGAAGCTAGATGCTGACATACATGGGAAACCCACTGATCCTACAAATTATCGTAGTATAATTGGGTCTCTTATGTATCTCACAGCTAGCAGACCGGATGTTGTATTTGCCACATACCTGTGTTCCCGCTATCAGTCTAACCCAACAGAAAGACATTTATCTGCTGTTAAAAGAATCCTTCGATACATCAAGGGAACCATTCACTTGGGGATCTGGTATCCAAAGGATTCTGGTTTTGCACTAACTGCTTTTTCAGATGCGGATCATGCGGGATGTATTGATACAAGAAAGAGCACATCTGGTGGTGTTCAATTCCTTGGTGATAAGCTGGTGTCCTGGCAGTCAAAGAAGCAAGATTGTACGTCTCTCTCATCTACGGAATCAGAATATGTAGCCATGTCTGCCTGTTGTGCTCAAATCATTTGGATGCGATCACAACTGATGGATTATGGTTACATATTCAACAAAATCCCGATGTACTGCGACTCCAAAAGTGCTATTGCTATCTCGTGCAACACAGTGCAGCATTCCAAGTCCAAACACATCGCTCTCAGATATCACTTCATCAAGGAGCATGTAGAGCAGGGTACCGTTGAGTTGTATTTTGTGGGAACGGAACACCAATTGGCGGATCTTTTCACGAAAGCCTTACCTCATGAACGTTTTGTGAAATTGGTTCACCAAATTGGAATGCGATGTTTGACTCCTCAAGAATTATCAAACTTTCTCAAAAACAAATAAATGCGTCAAATATCCAAACTATCTTTGTAAATATATTTAAAAAAAAAAAAAAAAAAAATGCAAGTACAAACCCTACTCCAACACTTTGTTCATTTTTCATTATTTGAACACGTGTTGAGGGGGAGACATAATTTTTCCAAAATTTTAAAATTGTACTTGCATATTTTTTCAGCAATCGTTGTTTCACAAGTTTTTGGTGATAAGATGTTAAGATAGAAATGTTGTGTGCCTTAAATGTGATAAATGAGACTTAGTGATAGCTTGATGGTGGCTTAGGACTAGGATTTCAAAGTTTCTCAGGTCAAGGGACTATAGTTGATATTACTGCAAATTAGTTAAAAAGATATAAAATGTCACAACATTAAATTCATCGCAGTTAATTCAACCTGACATCTTCACCAACCGAAATTAATAACCCCCATCCACCATCATCGACGGCTATTATTCAACCTGCAAATCCGAACAAGATCTTTGATTATTGTGAGTGATATTATGTTTATACTGTTATTTTAAAAGATGGTTTTGAACGAAAACATGATCCAACGGCTAGAACATCCAAAATTGAGATATTTAGTTCTAGGGTTTGCGTTAAAATTGGGGATTTTGATTAAAAGTGTTTGTGTTGTAAATGGATGTACGATAATACTTTTACAATGTTTGTGAACCTATATTGCATGCTTAATCACACCCAGAAACCACAAATTAGTCTAATTGATTTTTAGGGTTTAAGCAACGATTTGGGGAAAACTTTGTGAATGTGTTATTGTGTAATGTGTTTACTGAAAAGTTGTTGTCTGATGTTTAATTGAACATTTCCATGCTTGGATCATACCCAGAAACACTTTAAGTGAGTTGATTGAGTTTTTAGGGTTTATGAAGAACGTGAACAATAGCAGTTTGATTCTTGCGTATGTGTGGTTTGTTTTTGCTATAACTTAGTCCAAATGCTCATAATAGTCATCTAAGTTGATTGTGAATATCTGTGGACACAAATCATGAGTTATAATGAATCACGATAAAGATTTGAGTGTTTGTTCATCGTCAAAAAGTGCTCGTAAACTCTTGTATAAGAGTTTATCGAAGTTGGCCAAAATTATCGCAGTTGAGATAGTTATCGCAGTTGGGATAATTATCGCAGTTGGGATAATTATCGCAGTTAAGATTTTATCTTAATTGACTTAATTATCGTGATTGTCATAGTTATCGCAGTTGGATAATTATCGCAGTTGGGCTAATTATCTCAGTTGAGCAAATTATCGCAGTTGGGATGATTATCGCAGTTGAGATGATTATCGCAGTTGGATAATTATTTCAATTAAGATACTTATCTTAATTGAATGATTATCGTAGTTGTCATATTTATCGCAGTTGACAATAATTATCGCAGTTGACAATAATTATCGCAGTTGACATAATTTATCGCAATTGTGATCTGATATAACATTTTGATCAATTTCCTTAAGTATATCCTTTATACTTATCAAAATTAATCAAAATTTTATAGAACTTGGCTAGTTTTTGATAAATTCTTTAACCAAGCATGTAACAAACAATCATTAATACAATAGGATGCTATGTGTTGTTCTTAAAAGCTAACAATTTTTCTAACAAACATGCATTCTGTATATTTGTATATGATTGTTGATTCAGAAACATCAATGGCATTTTCCCAACAACAACCACTTCCTGCTCTCACCAAAGAAGAAGTTTTTCCTCGTGGGTATACTCTGGAAATAGGAAAGAACAATTCACGGGTAGAATTGGACAAGATCAAATATTCTGATCCAAGTTGTCAGATTGCTGTAGAGATTCTCAAAGCTCACAAATGCAGGGATATTCTTGACAGCTCAGACACCATTCCAGAGTTATATATTCATCAATTCTGGGATACCTTCACTAAGAGTAATGATGACAAGTACTTTACTTGCACACTGGATCGGAAGCAAATCAGAGTTACACCTGCTACACTCAGAAAAGCCTTGAAACTTCCAGAAGCACCTGAAGCTGCTAACCGATTCCACCCAACACCTTCAGAGTCAGAGGTCATGCAATTCCTGGAAGATATTGGTTATGATGTTCAACCTGATACACCATTAACCACAATCTCCAAGGTTAATGCCAGATACATTCCTCAACCCTGGAGGACTATCTTCTTCATCATAACACATTCAATAACTGGAAGAGATAGTGGGTTTGAGCATCCAAGACTGTCTCATCTTCAAGTCTTGTGGGGATTTCTAAACCAAGAACCTATTGACTTTGCTGCTCTTATTTGGGACGACATAATGTACTTACAGCGTAAAATGTTCAAGAAAATCCCATTTGTTCGATTCACCAAAGTTCTTATCAGCTATCTACTTGATCAACATGAAGACCTTGATAAGCGCCCTACAGATCAAGAAGTTCATGAGTATAGCATGGATAAAACATTGGGTAAAGTTTATTTCCCAAAAGAAAGCACGCGAAAGCAAGGTTCAAGGTTGCCAGAATTTTTGATGCCTGATGAGGTAAGAGAAACAAAAGCTTATCATGATTACGATCTAGCATACCGTGAACGTCGTGTAGGTCTTGCCAAGATGATTGAAGAACCTAAGTCTTCAAAGACTCGTTCAAAAGGTAAGACTAAGACAGGAAGTGCCTCAAGTATCTCTAAACCAAAAGAAAAACATCCAAGATCAACATTCATCAAGAGGAGAGTACCCAGCAAACCCCAGCCAAAACCAGAACCAAATAGAATCATTGATGAAGACACAGAATCTAACTCTGAATCATCTGAATCTGAAGAAGAACATGTCTTTATGACTGAAGAAGAAGCTGAATTTCACAATAAGATCTCAAAGGAGAATGCACAAAAACAAAGTCTCAAATCATTGAAAGCAGATGAAGAGCGTAGAGCAAAGAAAGTATTGGAACAACAGAGGGAGTATGAAAGAACACATGGAGTTGGAGGATCACAAAATGTTCCTAAAGCAGTTTCGACCCAAGACGATCCGGTTAATCAACCCGGAGGGTCTGGAGCTGAATCTACAAAGGTCTCTTCACAGCAAACAAGTTCGGTTAATCAACCCGACTTGGGAGCAACAACTCAGGAGGAAAAGGAAAAAGATCAGGATAGCAACATTGTTTTATCTGACAAGGATATTTCTGATTCTATGTTTGATGACAATCCCGAGGAACAAACACGCAATGATGATAATGAAGATTGGAACTTAGAAGAAGAAAAAGACATTCTGGGAGATCAAACAATTGAAGCAGCCAAAGATCTTGAGGGGCAGAAAAGACAAGAGGAAGAAAGGAAACGTAAGGAGGAGGCTCAAGCTAACTTGGAAGCAGATAGCTACCTTCGTTCTCACACTCCAACACCTCCTCCTTCCCCTCCAAAGGACACAGCCAAACCTGCACTGACTATGGTTGTTTATAACCCACAACAACAGCAAGAACAACCACCAGTTCAACCCTCGACTGCTTCTTCACCCAAAACACCTCCTGAATCACCACCAAAGAATCCAACACCTCCACCCTCACCACAAAAGGAATCAAATACTAAATCTGATGATCCAATCCCTTCTCTCACTCCATCATCTTCGCGATCTTCATCACCAAAATCAAAACCAAAAGCATCGATTTCTGAAAATATTCTTAAGGCCTACAAAGGAAAGAGCAAGAGAAGAATCGTCCACGTTACGAAAGTTGAGGTTGTGACTCCTGCAGCAAAGAAACTGAAACAGGCGGTAAAGAGAGCACAAGCACAACGAGACAACCAAGCTACAACTAAATTGGCTGAAATGGAAGACTTAGTCAAAAAGTTGTCTCAACAAATGGAAGAAATGCAGGAAAGCAAGAAGCAGATCGATGAATTCCTTGGTTTCAACGTCAAAGATCATATGACATGCAAGGCAAAGAAATTTGTTAAGCAATTTCTTCCTGATCTTCAACAAAACATCAATGATCATATTGATTCACAACTTGACGAAAAGATCAAAGAAGCTGTCTCTTCTTCTTCCCACACCAAACCACTTCCAGAACACACTACTGAATATATCGAGCTTGTGCTTCTCGATAGACTCTTTGAAATCACCTCTCCTTCTCCAGAAGAAGTTAACCTGATTGCAGCTCTTCAAGCACATATTGAGAAGAAGTCATGCAAGGAAACTGCTGACAAAGGAAAACGCATTCGAGAAGATGATGAGGATGATCAGGACCCTAAACCCGAACAAAAGAAACACAAAGGCGGGTCAGGGATTCACATTCAGGAGCCAACAGAACATAAACCATCATCTCAACCTTCTAAACATCAATCCTCTGGTCCCACTGAAACCGAGCATCACAATGAGCAGTTTACAACTGAAGATATGGAATTCCAGCCACACGATGATCAACCTCATTCACCAACACCATCACCAAAATCAAAGCCATCCAAGTCCAAGTCTTCACACAGCAAAAAGTCATCTACCGGACCAACAGTTGTCTCTTGGCTGGATAATGATACGGATGTGCTAGGAAATGAATGGTTCGATCATCTAGCAAGCGCTCAAACTCAGACTGACGAAGCTTCAAGAGTTGAAGACAGCACTTTTGCTGTTACTCAAGAAATTAAAAGAACTCTCAATATCAAGAAAATGACCAAGAAAGAACTTCGTCGGATCAAGAATGATGCTTTCCTTCTTCTGAAAAACAAATCCAATAGCGCAGCAGAACTCGAATATCTCCTTGAAAACATTGCACGGGCAATGTCAAGTGACTTCGACTGGGCTAATCCAGACGTCGTCAGGAAAATAGGCAAGCATCAACCATTCATCACAGATTGGACCAAGCCACTGACCGTGATTCGAAGACATCATCACTCGGAAATTCCCTTTCTAATGTTCTTCAACAAAGATCTGGAACTTCTAAAGAATGGAGCTCAAGGGACGAAAAAGTACGCTACATCTATCACTTTCATACCAGCTGCTCATTACACACAATCAGCTATTGAAGAGGCAGCTATTAACAGCAATCTGTTCGTTAAAAGGCTCGTCCAATATGATCGTGATGCAGAGCTGGGGATTCATCACTGGTACTCTAAAAGACAAAGCTGGTACAAGTACAAACTTGTCCTCCAGAAATCAAAAGAACCAGTTTACAGTGATCTCAGAATAATGGCTGTCATCAACGTAAGTGGATCTAGAAGATGTGATTATATATTTCTAGAAGAGATCACAGTAAGAAGAATCGATAACAATCTTTACAAATTCTCTGAGGCGGATTTTCCTGATCTAAATCTAAATGATATCGAAGACATGTATCTGATGAAGGTTCAAGGCAAATTGCAGCATCTGACCAACGAGCTTCGATATGCACTTAGTACTTCCCTCTGTCATTACATCAGGAGAACCATCATCAAAGAACGTGTAGAAGATCTCCAGCTTGGTGTGGAAAGTTATCAGACTCAGCTTAACCTTGTTGAACCACAGTTCCTTCTACACAGCAAAAAGGACCCTCAGTACACCATGCTACATCGTCCAACTTTTGGGTTCGTCTACAGAAGCACAACTGATTTTCATCGTTTCATGGCACTCAATGAAATTCATAAGTTCTGCGACGATACATTAAAGGGTGTACGTGATGGGCTAGCTAATAGAGTTCGAGATTCGATGATGGAAAAATCAAGAAGATGGAATTCAAAGGAGCTGCGACAAGTAAAGGAATTTATTCGGAAGATGGAAGAACGGTTATACCATCGGGATCAGATGAGGAGGCTAGAGAGCTATGTTGGGGGTCGTCCGCCATTCGCCATCAGACTATTTCAGCGAACTGACCCAGTGTTCACAACTTTTGGTAAAGGTGGATGATGTAAGAATCAATTCTCAAATTTCATCATATCATTCTTCTTTCCATGATTGGCCTGCATATTACGGTTTGTGCACACATAACAGTGTACAACCCGGACCCCAAAGAAAGGACCCTGAGGTACGCTTCAGTGCCTCAATCCTGAAAAAGGAGCGAAAGCTTCTTACTTATGAGCAGAATTAAAATTAGAATGTTTTTTCAACGTTTTTCAAACATTCTGCTCATAAGAACAAATATTCCCTTGTTAAGGGGGAGTATTTGAAAATATAACCTTTGTTCAAAGAATTATTAATGTTCTTGAAATTCTTCCCTAAAACTCAAAAACAGCATATTTTAATCATAAACGTTTTTCCAAAAACATCATGAGTATGCTATTTTTGAGGGGGAGAAGAAAAAGATGATTAAAATATGATGTCTCATTTGCTGGAATCTCGTGCGCTCAAACTCAGAATTGACCCTCGAATTGACGAATAGGAAAGTCAGTAGTCGAAAGGACATGTCCCGGACGGGTAATAATTTCAAGCCAGTTTATCTGGTGATGTAAGCGTGTCTCGCAAAGGACGTGCCTGAGTAGAATGTACCGATTTCGAGCGATAATCTTTGAATCTGATCTGGACGGGTAATAATTTCAAGCCAGTCTAACTGGTGATGTAAGCGTGTCTCGCAACGATCAGGTTCATTGAAAGTCAATCAATTCAAAAGTGCCAACTCTTTCCGGCATGTGCAAATTTCAAAATTTAATATTAATGAGCACATGTTGAGGGGGAGTATTTCTGAAAATCATCAAACTCTCAAGGTGTCAACAAAATGTCTTTACAATTATCGACACTTTGAGAGATTTTTCAAAAGGTTTGGTATATGGCATCATTAGGATAGTCATGGAGTTATAAGGTGACTAAGGTTAAGGAAAACCGTCCTATGATCCGCCAGAGCCGGAGGGATCTACCCAAGGACAACACTAATAGTTTAGAACTAGAAAGTCCTAGGTATGATATAAAAAAGGAGAAAATGAATGAACGGAGAAAGAAGGGGTTGAAGAATTAAAAAGAAAAGCAAAGAAAAGGGTGAAAAGAATTAGCCCTCCATTTGTTCAACCTTAGGGCAGACACCGGGTTCAATTCATAATCTACTGGTTGATGAGCATCACCGGTATTGAAGACTAAAGACGTCATGGACCCAGTGACGCACTAATAAACCTTCTAAGCCACTCAGGTGTCTCTCAAAAGACACTTGTTTCATTCACACGGAGAACCCTTCATAATCTATCGACCTCTCATTACGAGAGTGTTGATATTGAAAAAGGAGGCAATCTGCTCCATGCCTCCGATGACCAAACAAATGTGCACTAATTGAGTCTAGAGCCATGAGATTCATTAAAAGATCTCTTAGGTACACCTAGTATTACTCTGTTGTTCTACATCATGGGCAGCAGATGTAAAATTAAGAAAGTGTCCTTCGCAGATCTTAGCAATCTGCCAAGAACATTCATGAGAGAAATCACAATTGTGATTATCAATGATTGAATGGAAATCCTGCCAGAGCAACATCAAACAACTCTGTCAGCAGGTCACTTCGGTAACTCCTTATGGGTTACGCTTAGTGTTTGCTCCAAACGGTCTACAGTCGTGGGGTGATCTCCAGCGACTCACTGAATCGTGGGTGCACTTCGGTGTGTCCGTGTAATCCCTTTCGGGGGAATCCGGTTCAGAACGGTCTGGGTTAGGATTTGAGAAAGTCTTCACACTATGCTGTTGATGATCTCAAGTCTGAGCCTGTAAGTACCGGTTGGTTCGTGCTGATGCTGCTGTTGCTGCTGCTGCTGAGGAGCTGGAGTTCGACCATCAAGACTCCATCATGTTCATATGTTGAAGAAATGTTATCTCAAAGACTCAGTAACATCACAAGTTCAACATATGATATTGTAAAGTCAAAAGTTCAAGCACATCAACCTTTCACAAGTTTAAGATTGAAACGTGAGAACATGTTGCAGTTAACAAGTCAAAGATATATGAGCATGATGGAGAAGACGAGAAGACGTTGGAGATTGGCAGAAAGAGACAACATCATATCATCATTATTCAAGAACAAAGAAACAAAGATTATAAAGACGTCGGAAGCCTAAGAAGCAAAGAAGACGTCAGGCAACATTGATGATCAAGACTTAGGGGGAGATTGTTAGGAACATGTCTTAAATATTTACAAGTCTTGTTCATTTATAATGTTGCAAGTTTAATAGGATTATATTGTTTGTAATTATGGACCGGTCACATTAGAAAGTTCATGTTAGTAACATGCATGGGAATATTCCTAGAATGATTCCCCTCCCATTGCCTATAAATACAAGGCAAGGGATACATTATTTGTGTAAGTTTTTCATGTCATGTGCGGAAGCTCTGCTTGTTCGTGTAACGTTTGATTAATTGAAAAGCCTACCACTTCTTATTCTTATCTTCTTATTTCTCTTCTCTAGTTTAGCTTATTAGCTTATTGCTTTTCATACGTAGCTTAATATAGATAGTAGTACGTGCGTCTTTTAGTCTTAACGTGTGTGTGTTTGAGATTATCAACGTGACCAACAGCTTTGGTGTAGATGATAACTATAAATTCATGTCGAATTCACTAGATTTTCGAGCACCACCACCGTCGCCAGTAGGCCCAGGTCGTCGCTCCACTGTCGCCAACGACGACATTCTTACTGACTTCCTCCACCAAACTCTCATTGTACCTGATCTCGTGCTACCTGATCGAGTATTCCCTCGTCAAAATCCAAACATCCAAAGACTTCCAAAACTCGACTTTAAAAAGTTTTCGGAAGATTGTAAAGTTGAAGAAGTCATTGAAGTGATTGCGCAAACGGGTTGTTTTGAGCTAGTTAACCATGGGATATCTAGTAAACTTTTGTGGGATGTTAAGGAATGTGGTAAAGGAGTGTTTGGATTGGAGGATGAGAAGAAACGGGTCGTTTTGAGGTCGAATGAGCGGTTATATGGTTTTGTGGAGGTTAATGGGGATGATAAGGATGTGAGTGAAGAGTTTGTTTGGTGTCGAGATGATTCAATGAGATCGGAAATGGAAGGTGTTTGGTCGAATTATACGGATTTAAGGTAATTTATTGGGTTCATTTTAATCGAATTTGTTCTGTTGTGATTAGATCACTAGACATATTTAGGTTTCTTTGAGATATGTTCAAAATGAATTAGATCATGAACAAATATTGAATATATCTGGTGATCTAATTGGTGTGTGAGATTGCTTATTTAAGTGCTTACTTTAACTTGATAAAAAACTATTATTGTTCGGATAAAACTGATTACTTGCTTATTTTTGTAGTGAAAAGATGGAAAACTTAATGTCCAAGATCGAAAACATATCCGAAAGTCTACTGAAATTGTTTCTCGACCCATCTACTCCAAAGTCAAGAGTGGATGACGAAAGTACTAGAGACAAATAAACTATGGTATCTATGTGTTACCTCTGCAAGCATAGTAAGAATACGGACAATCTGTCGAATGATGATGAGTATATGGATTCGCTGAGTTATGATGTGATTCGAATGCTGATTAGAGGATCTGAACATAAACACACGCTATGTTTCCATGTATACGATGGATCCTCGGAGTTTCATGTCTATTCTAAGAAAGGTTGGGTGTCGTTTTCACCGGATAAGCATGCTTTGGTTGTTACTATTGGTGATCTGCTGCAGGTAAATTCAAAATACCTTTGCTATTTTTTGTAAAAAAAGAGTTAACAATATAAAAACGAGTCAAATAATTGAAACGAACAAAACTAACTATAATAAGAATGGGAAGAAAATGTCAAAAGTTGTCTATGTGATGATAGCCTAATGGTGGGGGACATGCAACATAAAGCCGAGGTTATGTGTTCAAAATGTGGCCCATTGTCCCTTTAATCACGGTGTTACGCGATTTACTTCTCCTATATTGGCCGTGAGACCGGTCAATGGGCCGGAGCTGCCAGTGGGGTGGATAACTTTTTCTTCCTAACATGTCAAAACTTGATTACAAGTTACAAACACCTATTCATCATATAAGCCGTTTGTTATATTTAATGGATCCAAAAGATTGTCGGGTCAACACAACATGACATGACTATACATGTCTTCCATACTCGCTAGACTTGTTACTTAGCTGCCCGTTTTGCCATCTCTGTGAAAACATAGATCTTCTGTGCAAATTAACTATTATTTAGTATGAAGTCTATGAATTTAACATTGTTATGGTATGATAAATGCAGATATGGAGTGAAGGGAAATACAAGCATGTTATAGGAAGGCCAATTTTCAAAGGTGAACTAGAAGATTGTATATCAATGGCTTTTCTCTATGGTCCACCAATATCCAAAGGCCAAGAGGACAACACCATTTCACTTGGTAACCAAATCTTGCTGGCTTTGTTTTTAACCTTTATTTACAATCTTTTCTCTTATTTTTCTACTTAAACCAAAATTATTTTCATTGTAAAGTTCTCATTTGTTTGGTTTGAGGAATACTTTGGGTGCTCGATCTCTTCTGTCATGTCTTGTGGTTGCATGAGTTGTCTTGTTATGAATGAACAATTTTGGTTTTGAGTCTAATCATGTATTTCATTCATACATGAAGCTTGTTTATCGCTACTTGTCTGAACCTGTTGAAACAATGAGAATATGTTTGGTAAAGTTTGATTTTGAAGTGCACGCTAACATCTTTTTCAGGGCCGTCTCGTGAATTTCAGATGCCATGCATGTTCCATAAATTTAAAGTATACCTCATTATACACGAAAAACTAACACTCAAAGATCATTGTTACCTGGATTTTGCTCTTAGATGATCTATGATGATGAATACTTAGGTGATAGATTACAATTTTACAGGTTAGTGTCACACTTGAAAAATATATTAAAAGATGTTAGTGTCTAACTATTTAAGTGCTAAATAAATTTAGAGGAACTAGCCAAAATTTTTGGCCTATTTCAAGAGGAATCCATTTGCAACATCTATTTCTCATTTTGTTCAATCGAGCGTGCTCGACTGCTCGACCCCATAAAACTAGCGACACGTGTCATTCTTTTTTTATTTTATTAATATATTTTAGGCCCACAATTGACATATAAATTTGTTTTATTTTAGTCCATTAACCAAACAAGCGTTTGCAAAGTTAGTCCTTTTACTAACGGCCATTTTATTTTAGTCCATTAACCAAACAAGCGTTTGCAAAGTTAGTCCTTTTACTAACGGCTGTTTTATTTTAGTCCATTAACCAAATAAGCGTTTGCAAAGTTAGTCATTTTCATTTTTGGTCCTTGTGATTATTATTATTATTCAAAAAAAATTCAAAAGAATTCATAAAAATTCCAAAAAACTTATAAAAATTCGAAAAAAATTATAAAATTTCGAAAAGTTTCGAAAAAATTTATAAAAAATCGAAAAAGATTTAAAAATTCGAAAAAACTTATAAAATTTTGAAAAATTTATAAAAATTCGAAAAGTTTCGAAAAAATTTATAAAAGATCGAAAAAGATATAAAAATTCAAATTTTTTTTTATAAATTCGAAAAAGTTTTAAAAATTAGAAAAAACTTATAAAAATTTGAAAAGTTTATAAAAATTCGAAAAAATTTTAAAAATTCGAAAAAGTTTTAAAAATTCGAAAATTTTTTAAAAATTCGAAAAAGTTTTAAAAATTTGAAAAAACTTATAAAAATTCGAAAAAAATTTAAAAATTCAAAAAATTTTTAAAAATTCAAAAATTTTTTAAAAATTCGAAAATTTTTTAAAAATTTATAAAAATTTGAAAAAATTTATATAAATTCGAAAATTTTTAAAAAATTCGAAAAATTTTTAAAAATTCAAAAAATTAATAAAAATTCGAAAAAAATTATAAAAATTAGAAAAATTTATAAAAATTCGAAAATTTTTTATAAATTAGAAAAAATTTAAAAAAATTCGAAAAATTCGAAAAAATTTAAATAAATTCGAAAAAAAATTTTGAATTCGAAAAAAATTATAAAAATTCGAATTTTTTTTAAAAATTAGAAAAAATTTATAAAAATTTGAAAAATTCCAAAAAATTTAAATAAATTCGAAAAAAAATTTTGAATTCGGAAAAAATTATATAAATTCAAAAATTTTTAAAAAATTCTAAAAACTTAAAAAATTTGAAAAATTTATAAAAATTCGAAAAAATTTATATAAATTCGAAAAATTTATAAAAATTCGAATTTTTTTTTAAATTAGAAAAAATTGAGCAGTTGAGCAGCGGTCGTCGAGCGCTCGACCACCGCTGCTCAACTGCTCAACCGCTCGACCACCACTTTTCGAATTAGAAAATTATAGAGCAGTTGAGCAGCGGTGGTTGAGCGCTCGACCACCGCTGCTCAACTGCTCAACCGCTCGACCACCACTTTATAATTTTTTTTCGAATTCAGAAATTTTTTGAATTTTAATAAAAATTCGAAAAAAATTAAAAAAATTCGAAAATTATTGAGCAGTTGAGCAGCGGTGGTCGAGCGCTCGACCACCACTTTATAATTTTTTTTGAATTAAGAAATTTTTTTGGATTTTTCAAATTTTTATAAGTTTTTTCGAATTAATATGAATTTTTCGAATTTATATGAATTTTTCGAATTTTTTAAAATTTTTTCTAATTTATAAAAAATTTTCAAATTTTTATAAATTTTTCGAGTTTTTATAAGTTTTTTCAAATTAAAAATTTTTTTTTGAAATTTTTAAAATTTTTCGAATTTTTCTAATTTTTAAATTTTTTTTCGAATTTATTTAAATTTTTTCGAATTTTTCAAATTTTTATAAATTTTTTCTAATTTTTAAAATTTTTTCGAATTTTTATAATTTTTTTCAAATTTTTAAAAAATTTTCGAATTTTTATAAATTTTTTGAATTTTTATAAGTTTTTTTGAATTTTTAAAATTTTTTCGTATTTTTAAAAAATTTTCGAATTTTTTAAAAATTTTCGAATTTATATAAATTTTGTCGAATTTTTATAAATTTTTTCTACATTTAAAAATTTTTCAAAATTTTTTCGAATTTTTAAAAAATTTTTGAATTTTTAAAATTTTTTCGAATTTTTATAAGTTTTTTCAAAATTTTAAAACTTTTTCGAATTTTTAAAAATTTTTAGAATTTTTAAAACTTTTTCGAATTTTTAAAATTTTTTCGAATTTTTAAACTTTTTAAATTTTTATAAGTTTTTTCGAATTTTTAAAACTTTTTCGAATCTTTATAAATTTTTCGAATTTTTAAAAAAAATTTCGAATTTTTATAAATTTTTCAAAATTTTATAAGTTTTTTCGAATTATTAAATCTTTTTCTATTTTTTATAAATTTTTTCGAAACTTTTTTAAATTTTATAATTTTTTTCGAATTTTTATAAGTTTTTTGGAATTTTTATAAATTCTTTTGAATTTTTTTTGAATGGGTTACTCAATATAGGCTGTCTAACTATTTAAGTCTGCTAAATAAATTTAAGGCCCCAATTTGATGTTGAACCATGTGAAATTGCCCAAAGCCCAATGTCCGCTATACATAGCCCAAATCCGACCATTTTTTATTTTTTATTTTCTTAGAAAATTATTTACCTCCATTTATGGTCGGGATTAAAAAAAAAAAAAAAAAAAAAAAAAAAAATTCTTTTCCTATTTCTTCTATAGCAGGCGTCATGGTTGTATAAGTTGTCAAACACAAGCAAACTATTATTATAGGAACTTTGAACGTCAAAAATTCAAGCATACCAAAGTATATACTCCATCTGTCCTAAAAGGGAAATGATTTGGATGCCTAACTCTTATGCCAACTATTGCCTTTGATCAAATTATTGTTAAACGAATGTATTGTATAATTTAGCTCTCCTTAAATTTATCAATGATCTTGACAAATATATGATAATCTTTCTAAGGCACAAGATTAGGCATGTCAATCGCCACTCGTCCCAAAATTATAGTCCTCAATTCTATTTTGTGATGTTTCAAAATAATAGCCCCCTTATGGTGTCAACCAATCAAAAGAGAATTTATTGGGTTGAGATGCTATTTGATTGGTTGAAGAGTGTATTGGTCCTACTTTATTGAAATTGTGTTTTTTCTTTTTTTGTCTGTGAACAATAATTTTAGAACGGGAGGATTACCTTTAAGTCATATTGAAAAATTAGTTGATTACATTGGTACCGTTAAACTACAAATCCATCGATTTGTACCATGTACCAAAACATTGCCCTTATCCAACAAAAGGTAGCTAGCGGTGAGATTTGAGATTCTCCGAGAAAGATTTTCGTTTAAACCTCATAGGTTGCAACTTTGTGGTCAACTGCATATATACGCGTAGTTAAGTTGGTTATGGAGAGAACAACTTTGCAAATAAAATGTCGTGTTTAGCAATAAGTATGAATATTCTTTCGAGCCAGGCTTAGTATAGAAGACAATTGTGTTTCACAAATTGTCCTTAAGTCCAGAAGTTTCTAGTTAAATAAATCACTCTCATGTGTAAGAGTATAATTATAAACGAGTCAAATCTCATGCTCGACTCTTTTAGTTTTATAAATTTGAGCTAACTACGAACTTCAAAATTTTAATTTGACCTTTACTTGTGTAGTATTTTACAAGCATCGACTAGGCTTGAGTTGGGTCATTTTGATAATAAGCCTAATTGGTATATAGCTTGACCCGATATTGAATTTCAAATGCTCAATTTAGTTTGATTAGTCTCGCGAACCCGATCATTGTTTTAGTATTTTTGAATTCAAAATACAAGCTCCAAACATATCAAAAGTTTAAGAGCTTGATAAAACTTCTAGTAATGGAGGCATTATTCACGCGTTGAACCACTCGTTTGGAGATGGTGTTTGTCATAAACTTGACCAAACAAACTTTTGGTTATTTGTATGTGTTTTGTGTGGTATGCTTTTGGTTAAATTGAAATATGTTTGTTTGGTGGGTTTGGTGTTTAACCACGAGTGGCATTTGGTAGTAATAGTTTGGTGAAAGAAGCGAATGTCACTATTTTTCGCTTTTCGCCATTATAACCCATGTTGTAAACTAGTGATGGCAATGGGTCGGGTTTGGGGCGGGTTTTAGTACTATCACACCTGTATAAATATGCACATCCATACTAGCCCCATTACCTGTCGTATACCGGTTAGTATTTCCATCTTATTTTCGGGTTTTCTCGCAAGAATCGGCTATCCAATATTCGTTGGACAAAATGGTGGGTATCAAATTAAATCAGAGTGAGACCCACCGATAAAACAAAACAAAACACTATGATATATTAAAAATTCTAAAAGTAAAAAAACAATTTTATTATAGTATCAACGATTTAACGTTTCAAAAAATTCATGTACAAAATCCAATTTGTTAAATCATAGAGATCCTTTACGGATTTGAGTAAACGAACATGGATATGAATATGATAATCAAGCGGGTTTCACCATAATCATTACCGAATCCACCCCCGACAAAAATGGTTATTTATAACTAAGCCCGCCAACCGCCTCACAACGCGACCCTACATGTTCTATTTTTGGTTTCCATCTTAGCCATAAAATTACGTAATGTGTCATGAATATTTTAATTTGACTCATTCATCAGAGTGTGCATATCAATAAAACGTGTAAATCATCTCTCATTAAGAAAATAAAAAAAAATAAAAATAAATAAATAATGATCACGTCCTTCCAAATGGCGAGCGACAGAGTGACAAAAGTATCGATACGCAAAATAAAAAAATAAAAAAGAAAAGAAGCGCGTGTGCCTCAATTAACCCACCCCCACACGCACTGTGACACTCAACAAGTATCATCCTTGATAAAAAAAAATTAATCAAACTCAACCCAATTAACAGAAACAATTAACATTCATTTTATAAAAGTTGTGAGAACTGAAGATTGATGATAATTGAAGCGATGGAGACTGTAGAAGAAGAAATTAAAGACGCTACGCTTTCTCAGATATCAATTCATTTCTTTATCTTGCAACATTTTAGTATGTCTTTTATATTTATTTTTAACTACATAAATGAATGTTGGTGGACTTATGGGTGTTTGTTTAAGCCTTATTTTGTTCAAATTATTTTGTGTTATGTTATTAAGAACCTATTATGATGTGATAATAAGGGTTTTGGTCAAAATGTACAAACCGCGATACACACTGTACAAACTCGCAATGCACAGAGTCCCATGAAACGCCTATGGTAGGTCCGGATAAACTCCCCATTATTTTTCTCATGAAAAACGTGTCTGTGAGTTTGTAATTTCCCAAAGTTACAGGCTTTTACAGCTACTCTGAAACCGTACACCATAACTCTTTTCCGAAGAATTTGAATTCCAAAATTGTCTTGGAGTTTGTGATTGTCTTTGTTTCTAGATATTGATTCATCTCACATCATTTTATTTTCAGTAAACTATCTTTCATTAACCGGTCATGGTGCTTCTTTAACTTCGTCTTCAGTTTCCATTAATCACCATTTTATTTTTAGTAAAGTTATATTATTATTTGACCTAACACTACAAAAAACTAGTTCAATTTTTCATATGTTAAAGGCTAAATGGGCAAGGTTAAAAATTATAGAGTACACACTTGCTCATGTGTGGGAATAATGGGTGTGACAAATTTTCCATACACATAAAAGTGTGAAGATATTATCCAAATGCCTATAGTTAAAGTATCGAAATATTGGTGAAAAGTAATTGTATACACTTATATATGTGGATTATTTTTTAATATTTGTGACACATATAAATGTAGCAAAATTATGATCTATACAAAAGAAATTTCACAATTGACCATACCGTGAAGAAATAAGTATGAAAAATTGAACTAATTTTTGTCATGTAATCATTAACTTTGAGGTTACCATCAGTTTTAGTTACATCGATAAATCTAAGGTATGTATCTTTGATCTCAATTCTAACCTTGACATCAACATAGTTTTCTTTTCGTTTGCTTTTAGGTTGATTAAACATCATCTTTTGCATCAGTCGTTAACGTCAATAAGCTTACTTAATTTTTTGAGTGCATTTTCTTTCATTTAACTTTCGATGTTTGCTTATTACTACCCGTGTTGAACACGGGTTATGAGCTAATAACATAATAAGTCACTCACAATTTTATACTTAAAAATCTAAAAAACAACAAACCTTTGTTTCGTATCTAAAAGTTAGAAAAGCAACAAACATTTATGCAAAATGAAAATCATTTTGCATATACTTATTAGCACTTATCAGCTGCTTATAAATAAGCACATCAAGAAATACTGTTTGGAATTGCTTATTTTGTGAATAAACACAGCACGAAAACAAAAATTTAAGAGCTCACGAGCTTATCTCTTTTCGGCTTATGTTTCGTGAGCCACGTTTTGGGATTCGTGGCTTATATAAGTTTGTTTAAGCTTATTTGTGGGCTTATGGGCTTATTTGATTATGACTTATGTTACATAAGCCCAAATTTTCCTTCTTATTTCGAGACTAGTGAGCTTATGTAAGCTTATTATGTTATAATAATCTTATATGAGTAAACTCCAAAATACATCCCGGTGGTTTACTCCATTTCGCACCATACATCACTCTCGAAAAAGTTGCAACATACACATCCCTCCGTTAGTAAAAGTCAAACACAATACATCCACGAGGATGAACGGTGCAAATATTGTGTCGTTAACTTGGACACGTGGTAGTTATCTCTTTTTAAGTAAGGGTAATTCTGTCATTTTATCTTTCACACCAACTTGACCACTCTTTTTCTACCAAACACAAATAAAAAACACAGACACAAATAAAAAAAACAAATCAAAGAACAATCCGCAGAGGAGCATCATTTTATCTTTCAAAAACACAAACACAAATCAAAAAACAATTCTGTCATTTTATCTTTCAAAAACACAAACACAAATAAAAAAAACAAATCAAAGAACAATTCATTCACCCCAAATCAGTACCTTATCAACAACTTTCCATTCACCCCCAAATCAGTGGGCCCCACAACAATACAACAATCAGTGGAACAACAACAACAATAATCAACACTACCCATAACCCCAATCAATCATGTGTCCAAAAGCTCAAACACAAATCAAAACAGAGAAATCAAAAAAAGATCCATCTATTTAAGCTTAAGAACATGTAATTAAAACCTACATACCAACAAACCCAATTCACACAACCTCGATTAGCATAAAAATGTATAAACCTTTGATCTATTCTTGTCTATATTTCGAATCTTATTTCAAGATTTATGATGGGTTTATGTTTAAACATGAAAAATCTTTAAAGATTGGTAACAAAGTTGAACAAACCTGATAATTCAATTCAATCCAATCAACCAATTTTATAAATTTTCAATTCATAAACAGAAATCAAACTATGGAGTTGCAAACTCCTAAAAGTTCTGGATGACTAGTTCATGTTTGTTGTTGAAGACTCTTGAAGCTATTGAAATTACAATATCTTAAAGCCGCATCGTCCTTGTGCTTGTGTCTTCGATTAAACAACAAGAGTGGATTAAACAACAAGATTCATGGTATTGATGTTGTGAGCAAAAAGAGTGGGTTTGTAGTTAACTGTGAGCAAAAAGATTACTCACCCCATCTAAACGATCTCAAAATCAAAACCCACGAATCACAAATCCAGATCCAAAAGATTTTGTGTTTGTTGTTGGGATTTTTGGGTTTGAGTTTTTGATTTGTGTTTGTTGTTTGGTGTTTGTTGTTTGTTTTTTATTCGTATTTGATTTTTTGATTTGTGTTTGTTGTTTGTTGTTTGGATTAAAGAATCACAAGAGATGATTTGAGTTTGTTGTTTGTTGTTCGGATTTGAGTTTTTGATTTGTGGTGGTGACTGGTGAGTTTGTGTTTGTTGTTTGATTGATGCGTGGTTTTGCGACCTTACAACAGGTTTTACCTCTCAAGGGATCTCAAGAGGCTTGCAATCCCCACCAGGCAGTGTACCTGACCGATGTAGTATAGTGAAGTGGCAAGTACCGGGGGATTGATCGTTCTCTAGGGGAATAGTGTCGTTAGGATTGAAAAACTACTCTAATAGGTCTAAGGGTGTGGGAAGATTCTTTTTGTATTTTTTATATTTTATGAAAAGCAAGTAAAATCTCGGGTTTGAAGGAGTGAGCGGAATTAGTTGCTAGTCAACTAACCCAAATAACTACAAATGCAAATAAAATAAAATGACTGAAAATAAAAAGGTTGTGGAACTTATATGGGGAGAAATGTGTTTACTTAGATTTTCTTACTCCCTAACTATCTTTTACCGGTTGATTAGTGTGTATTAATTGCGTGGATGACGGGTGTATTCCTTAATACCAATCGTGGGGTGGCGTACGTACTTCCCCAACTCTACAAGCTCCTACTTCACTCCTATGTTGAGCCGGCTAAGAAGCTCCTAACATGGGATCACTAGAATTCGCTCATGCATTAAATACAACCATAATAACCTTAGTACGCATTGATTCATGTTTCTTAAGACGTTCAAGCAAGTTACCGTATAGGAGGTTAGCCAGTTTTCTTAAGCCTAACATCGATAAACAATCATCCAATACAATTAATAACACACCAACAACCAATAATCAATAGTTAGGTTTCATTAGATCTAAGCAAACACAAGATAAATCTAGCCTAGCATGTTAAATAAAAGACAAGAACAAGATATAATCAAACAACACATAGACATATTGAATGATTAATTGATTACTTATCTTCAATTGAACATGGGAGATCCAAGGGTATAAAACCCTTAAAAATGGCAGAAAAATCGTCTAGGGTTTCTCCTCACAAAGTTGCACACTAATGACTAAAAATTATGAAAGTATATATAGGAAAACAGATCTGACGGCGTCACCCTTTGGGTCGTGATGCCGTCAACTCGCCGCGGTTAGGGTTTCTTGATGGCCTTCTTGACGCCGTCCCCCTTTAATCTTCCAAAATCCTCTCTGGCTTATCAAGGCTTGACGACCTTCTTGACGCCGTCCCCCTTTAATCTTCCAAAATCCTCTCTGGCTTATCAAGGGTTGACGGCGTCACATTGAGGCTTGACGCCGTCACAGGTACTTTTTAGCAGATTTTTGAGACTTTGTCGTTTTCTTCACTTTTATGCTCCAAAAACGTCCAAAATGCTTCCTTTTCCAGATTTCTTCTCCAAAGTACCTAAAATGACAAAAGGAACGATTTAGGGCAATATTTGATCAAATAAATACGATTTAGGGCTTAAATGACCCCCTAAAAGCGGTACACTTTTCGCTTCATCATTGATTAAAGAAGAAAAAGAGTGAGTAGGTGTGAAAAAAAAAGACAGAAGTACCCTTATTTAACTGCCACGTGTCCAAGTTAACGACACAATATTTGCACCGTTCATCCTCGTGGATGTATTGTGTTTGACTTTTACTAACAGAGGGATGTGTATGTTGCAACTTTTTCGAGAGTGATGTATGGTGCAAAATAAGGTAAACCACAGGGATGTATTTTGGAGTTTACTCAATCTTATATGAGCCTATGAGTCTCAATATATGCCGGAAAACACAGACTTGTGAAATATAAGCCGAAATCAAATAAGCTCATAAACCCACAAATAAACTTAAACAAATTAAGGCAATAAGTTTCAAGATAACTGGAAAGAATTGAGCTTATGAAATGTAAGCCGAAACAGATAAGCTATTAAGCCCTTAAATAAGCTTAAACAAACACCCCATTAGATTTTAGTATGTGTTTGTATATATATATATATAAATATTTAGAATTTATGTTAATTGTTCGTGTTTGTTTAATTAACGGACCATAAATGAAAGTGAATGTTCGGTTTGTTTACAGCACAAGGAGACTCCTGAAATGAAAGATTTCTCCGAATTTACGCTCGTGAGGTACGGATTCATGTTATAAAAGTGAATGTCCGCTGAATGTTCGTGTTTGTTTAATTAACGGACCATAAATGAAAGTGAATGTTCGCTGAATGTTCGGTTTGTTTGTAGCCCAAAGAGACTCCTGAAATGAAAGATTTCTTTGAATTTACGCTTGCTGAGGTACGGATTCATGTTATTATGTGTTTGTCAATACATTTTTATAAAAATATTCCAGAATATGTTAATTTCCGTAACCGAACAATTGAGGCTTCGTTCGTTGAGCTTATTAGACTTTAACCGGACAAAACACGGATAGTGGGACTCATAAACGGACAAGAATTATTGTCAGTGTTTGTTTGTTAAGAAAATGAGATTATTCATGCTCGTTTCTTAATATGTTATGCGAACGTGAAGGAAGGAAAACATCATAATATCACTTCTAATGATATGACATTCTTAACTCTATGCATCATTATGCAAAAACAAAGGTAATATAACATCATTATCAAAGTCGATGTTTGCAAAGTAACTTCTAAATAACATTTTAATAAAATATTAATGAATGTTCACGACCGTAAATGAACGATCGAAAAATTTGCTTATGTTTGTTTGCTAAACTAAACCGTAACACACAGTTTGTTGAACGTTCTGTTTGCCATAGTAGGTGGTACACTCTTTGGATCAAATGTGAGTGTGAATGGAAATTGTTAAGTTTTAATTGTATTTGGTTTAGTTAAAGAGGATTGCATTCTTTGATGTCAGACTTGTAATTTGACTAAAATTCAGAGAATTCAATAATTATGCAGCGAGTGTGCGGATAAAACTTAAGATTTGATTAAACAAATATAATGAAATAACATCCCCTAACGTTCTATTCTCGAGTTTTTTTTTTTTTTTTTTTTTTTAAGTAATGGAAGGGGATAGGAAGGGAAATCAAAAAAAGGGGCGTTCTTGAGTTTTTTTAAGATGGAAAGGTAAGGGACGGGAATGTGGGAGGGAGGGAATGGATGGGCTTTTGTGTGTATATGTGTTCCGTCTAAAATTAGGAGGATCAAAAGATGGAGTGAATAACTAACAATATGAGCCTTTGTGAAATTAGTATTATATCCTCATGTGTGTAACTGTATATACACATGCAAAACTGGTTTCATGACTTCGTCCTTGATGAGGAACAATCAATGCAGATAGCAGATGTATTAATGGAGCACATGTGAATCTTCATACAACGATTATTTGACCAATGTTTTCGTGACTTCGTCTTTGATGAGGAACAATCAATGCAGGTAGCAAATGTATTAATGGAGCACATGTGAATCTTCATACAACGATTATTTGACCAATGTCTTGAGCCATATTTTGTTTATTTCTATCAACCATGTATTAATTCTCGTTTATCTTAAGTTTACTGTTGAATCATTTAAGGGTCAAGTTGTTTTCACTAATTTGTCCCATTCAAGTAAAAACGACATTTGACATGGAAATGCAGAATAAAAATCATAACTGGTCATGGCTGACTTTTCAAGGGTAAATTTGTAATTTTGTTATTATCTATGTTCTTTTCTTTCTACTTAAAATAAATATTCAAGAACACAAAGTGCAATAATTACTTTCTTCACAAAGTCATCCTTTACTTTTCCCTTCTCATTCCACCCCCTTCCATTCTTTAAAATTTAAACTCGGGAACAAAGCGTAAGTTCTTAAGAAGTTACTTTCGATTTCAACTTGGTTTACAGTTATGCAGTCTAAAATTCTATGAAGAAAATTACATAGCCGTATTCTCTATGAGTTGAGATCAATATAAATCTTATATTTGTTACAGATTCAAAGAACCAATATTAGTCATCAATTTTTCATCTAAATTAATAAAAAACCATTTTTCAATTTTTTTTAAACAACATATCTTGCAAACGGTAAATCTTCATGTGGAAAACTAGAAGGGGGTTGAATAGTTTTACGTCTTTTTAATTTTATTATGAAACCTTTGTTTTATACCTTTAAAAACTTTAGATTCTAGTTTGTTATGAAAAATAAAACTTAAATCTTATTATTAGTTATATATGTATTCTTTTAAATTGATTGTAAAAGTTTTGGTTTCTTGAATGGATTTTCAATTTGATCTTTATGTGAAGTCGACCTCTAATTAATACTAGCAATTATATAAGCCTATGTGTATGAAAGTAATGACGATGCAAGTAAAGAAATAAATAAGGTATGGAAAGATCTAACCGAGACACGAGAGATTTATAGTGGTTCGGCTACAAGGACACCTTCCTTGCCCTACTCCACTCCCCGAGCACACCTTGCTCGAGAGTTTTCTTCACAACTTCAATAAGCTCCCTTATGGCGGAGAAAACCGTACACAACTTTGGCTTACACGGGTTTAACGACACAAAGCTAAATGTCGAGTTCTAATCGTAGCTAGAACCAATCTCACAACTTCACAACACAACTTCTTCACAACTAATTCACGACTACTTCATAACGGCTTCATGACTGCTTCACGACTTCTTCACGACTTCAACACGACCGCTACACAACCTCTATGATGCGGCTTCACGACTTCAACACTATGTCTTCATGACTAAGACTTCACGACTTCAACATGACCGCTACACAACCTCTATGCTACGGCTTCACGACTTCAACACTAGAACTTCACGACTAGGACTTCACGGCTTCAACACGACCGCTACACAACCTCTATGCTACGGCTTCACGACTTCAACACTAGGACTTCATGGCTTCAACATGACCGCTACACAACCTCTATGCTACGGCTTCACGACTTCTACACCACAGGTTCACGACTTCTACACTTTGACCTCACAACTTCTATACCACAACTACTTATACAACATCTTCACTACTTACACACAACACTAATCTACAACACACACCTTACATGAATGAATGATTTACAAACTTTGTTAAACACACAACTTAAGTAACAAGATGAAACTAAGTTGTAATACTTCTAATCTTGATTGATAGAAGTATTCTTCTTTTGCACTTGGATGGTGGAAGCTTGGATCACTTGGAAACCAATGCTTAAGATTACATGATCAAAGGTTTTTGTTTAGATATGAAATGAGATCTACAACAGAAAGTTTTAGTGCAAAAGGGTTAAGAAAAAATCCAGGAGAAGGCTTGTATTTATAGGGAAAAATCTGGACAGCTGGAGCCTACTGGAGCGGGGCCGGCCCCCTTAAATAGGGGGGCGGTCCCCTTAATTTTACTAGCCGGTCCCCTTAATAATTAAGGGGGCCGCCTAGTAAAATTTTCTGAACGTTGCCCAGATTTGTCCTTTTGTGGGGAAGGTTTTTCTGGAACATTTTTACTGATTTTGGTTAAAAATTTGAATTCATGTTTTTATAAAAGATTAAACATTTTTATTTAATACCAAAATTGTTTTTCAAAAAATATATAAAATGTTTTTGACATTTTATAAAAAGTTTAGAAATAAAGAAAATGTTCCTTTGATCATATGATGCATTAAGCATTAGTTCATTCATACCTTAAGTGATTTTAGTTGTAGAAGTGAATATTTACAACTAAGTACTTGTTTAATTTATAAGTTTATGTTTTAATGAGTTTACATTTTGTGATCATCAAAACATAGAGATATGAATAAATATTGATAATGTTTTTAGGCATTTATTTATGTCAACAATCTCCCCCTTTTTGATGATTACAAAACCTAAACTCATTAAACCAAAAAGTTTATTTTTGGACAAGTATTTAGTGAGTTTACATTCACTTCTCCCCCTTTTTGTAGAATCAAAAAGGTTAAGCCGACAAAATTCAAACGTGAAATTTGTCGGGACGAAAACTCCCCCTTGATGTGTACTCCCCCTCGTTTGGGGGCACCAAGGAATCGATATATGGAATACTTGCAATAAAAATATTAGAAGCACAAGCATATATATAGCAAAAATAAGCATGCATATAAAGACATTCATTAAATGTTGTGTATCAATACACAACCAGCCAAGATTATATTCAATCCTACATTAGCTAGTAAGTAATGCAATCTACATAATCATTCTAGGAGTACATGATCTTCCATGAGGCTTGCACACAAAATGGTTTGAAAAATTATTTTTGATTAAGCATTGCATATGCTTAATTTGGTGAGAATGAAGGTGGTGGTAGTGTAGTGGGTGAAAATGATGGAGGTTGTGGTGGAGGTTGGTTGTTAAGCATGTGTTCAAGGGATGAAAATATGTAGTGTATCTCATCTCTAAGACCAAAGATGATGGTTCGGTTGTGGATGTGATGGTATTGGTGATGATGAGAAATGAGCATCAAGAGGTGTTATTGGTGATATGGAAATGACAAGTTGGGTGAATGAAGGTTCATGAGTAGGAGGTGGAGTTGATGCTCTTGATGGTGGTGATGAAAGGTGTGAGTTGAGGTAGTTATTGATGGATGAAGTGGAAGGTATGGATGAAGATGTTGTGCCATGAGTGAAGGGTGTTTTTGATGGTGCATTTGGTGCACTTGGGGATTAACATTGAGGTGGTGGTGATGGAGTTTTGGTGTCTTAGAGATGATTTTGGTGATAGCATGGTGAATGAAAATGGGTGTTTGATGGAGGTGATGGTTGATTTAGGTAAGGTTTGGGCTAGATAAAAGGGGTCGCAAGATGCAAAAGAAAACAGTAAATTTTACTGCCCAGATGGCCGGTCCCCTTAATTGTAGGCCGGCCCCCTTTAAAATTAAGGGGACCGCCTAGGGAATTAAGGGGGCCGCCCATCTGGTGTTTTCCTATGCGACCAAATTTGAAAAAATTCCAGAAAAGGTCATTTTTTGGGTGTTTTTGCAGCAAGCTCCATTTGAATCATGTACATCAAGAATGATTAAATAGTGACATAAATATGTTAATTACGCATGCATACATTTAAAACATATTATGGAATAAGCATGTTATTAATCATCAAGCATGTATATATATCATGATATCAAGTATACAAGCAATAAGCATAACAATCATATATTAAAGACAAGAAATAAATCATTCATTAGTTGAAAATAATTATGTTAAAAACATAATTATTGATACAACACATATTTTGCTTATAGCATGCAATAAGTAGAAAATTTTAA
This sequence comes from Artemisia tridentata subsp. tridentata, assembly GCA_021014915.2. Classification (NCBI taxonomy): domain Eukaryota; kingdom Viridiplantae; phylum Streptophyta; class Magnoliopsida; order Asterales; family Asteraceae; genus Artemisia; species Artemisia tridentata. The sequence goes on along the minus strand of CP139502.1, from coordinate 339,444,227 downwards.
ATTGCCTAAGATATCCATTGGACTTGCTTGAGACATGAAAACTTGGATTATTTTGGATAGATGATGGTAAAGAGGGGGTAAAAAAAATTAGATTAATGGGGTTGTAAGTTTGGGTGTATGGATGTTGGAGAGAGTGTTGATGGAGGAATTGGAGGTGGAGAGCTTGGACTTGACCATGTTGAATGAGGGTTTTGATGTTGGTCAAGTGGTGATGTTGGATTAGATCTAGTGAGAAGATACTCAATCCAAGTGAGACGCTCATTTAAGGTGATGGTTTGGTTTTGGAGAAAGATGCAACAAGGACAATTGTTGACATGTTTCTCAATTTGACTCAAGTGATGTGGTGATGATGGTGATATGGTGAGATGGATGGTGATGATGGTAATGTTGGTTTGACTTTGAAGAAAGATGCAACAAGGACAATTGTTGACATGTTTCTCAATTTGACTCAAGTGATGTGGTGATGATGGTAATGATGGTGATATGGATGGTGATGGGTTTAAGTTGCTTTGAGCAAGGTGCAAAGCAAGGAGAGCATTAAGCTCATGGGCTTCCTTGAGTTCTTCAATGAACTTCAAGTGTTGAGTGGAAGGTGATGATAATGAAGAGTGGTTGTTATTTGGTGGAAGTGGTGGTGACACTTTTGGTGGTGGAGACATTTGTGGATTTGGGTAATTATGAGTGAATGAAGGTGGACATATGGATGATAGGTTATGTGTGTGAAAGGGTTCATTAGGATGAGGTTTAGGTGTTGGTTGAGTTTGAACAACATCATTTGTTGGGTTATGGTAAATGTCAAGCTTCCTCCTCCAAATGGGTATTTATGGTGTAGTGATGATGTGATTGTGGAAGGTAAATTTTGGAGGGTGGTTTGTGACAAAATGTGTTTGTGAATTTTGGGAGGTATAGGATAAAATGGGTTGGAAATTGAAGAAGAAATCAGTAATCCGTCACTCCAGATGGCCGGTCCCTTTAAATAGGGGCCGGTCCCCTTAATTTTAAGGGGGCCGCCTGGGTATTTAAGGGGGCCGCCCATCTGCTGACTTCCAGATTACTGGAAATGGGTTTTTGGCATAAATTTGTAGAAAAGGTTGTGTTTTTGGGTTTAGTTTCAAACAAGTCCAACTTCTTTCCAAGCAATTTAGAATTTAATAACTCATATATTCTAAGCATATTTATTTAAGCAACTTTATCTAACATGCAAACTACTCATTAAGCATATAACATGTATATACATATATTAGACAAGAAGATAATACATAGCACCAAGTAATTCATAGTATCATACTTAAGAAGATTAAAAGGCTAGTTAATTAATCCTATTGATTATCTATGTACAAGGGAATGTGGAGTTGTGATAGCAAGGACTTCTAGACTTGTACCAAGTGAGATCTTTAATAAGTAAACCATGATTTTTCATTTTTGATTTAGTTCACTTATAAGTGTCATATACACAAGTATATATGACATATATGAGATCACCAAGCATGATTTAAAGAAATGTTTTTGGCATTATTCAACAATGCTTGAAAGTAGGTTTTATGTGGATGTGAAAAATATATTAATGAAATAGTTTTGGCTTTATTTCAAAATGTTTTTATGAGGAAAGAAAACATATTTTTCCAATCTTTGGTTTTTGATAAACACGTAATTATAGACACAAGTTTGGAAGAAATGTAGGATGGTGAAACATGTAAAATGGAAATGTGTCATAATCTTTTGAAAAATTATTTTTCCAAAATGTGAAGTTTTAGCAATTTTAAAAATAAGTCCCATTAATTATAGGTTTTAAAAAATAATGGTTTATAAAAAATCTTATGCTCAAGTCTATTGTCACATGCTACCTCTTTCTACATATCCTATGACATTTACGCATGTATTATGACTAAATACAAAAATACATCATATCAGAGTAGTTAGAGGAAAAACAAAAGCTATTATAATGACAATGCATTCAACAACTAAACAAATAATTACGAAGGCATGCAGTCAAATCACATAGGAGCAAGTAAACATCTAGAAATTTTATATACGCAAGATGACATAAATCTAGGAATGAAAAGCTCTAGTGAAAAGCAAAGTTCATAACAGTAAACTATCGTTAGGTATATTTAGGAAGAATAATGTATTCAAGTTGGAGAATGAGTATGAGACTATTACTAGTGGTGCTCAATTCAGGCTAAACACGACCGTTTTTACGGGTTACACACACCCAAATTCTCACATAGAAGCAATTCAACCGTTAGGTCAAATTGAGTTTCTAGTCAATAGATTCTCCAGTAGTCATTCTCTTTTTAGAAGAAATTAAGTTCCTAAATTTACCTATCGAAGAGTACCAAATATGAAGATTGCTTGGTTCACTAACACTTAGGGGGGCTAACTAAAGGGTTTCTAGTTTATTAAGCCACAGAACGAATATAACTAAAGTGTAAAGGCAAAGCAACCTATCAGACTAAGCATATCCTAAGTCATTAATAAGATTATATGCATGAAGTAATTACTTATGAAATTTTAAATAGAGAACTTACCTCACGTCCTAGCTTTTCTTCGTAATGTCTCAGATGATGATCTTATTTAAACCGAAGTGGCTTGACCCGAACATGCCTTGTACGGATCATGATCTTCTCCTTCGTCTGTGTCACTTCATGATTTTGGATTGAGTTCACTTTGGAGTTGATTCATGTAGTCTTCGTCGCTAATACCTACATTAACAACATTTGAACTAGTAGTACATGTATCTATTTTATCTAAAAGTTTATCTATTAAATTTCTAAGATAACTAATTCATGTACAAGATTAAAATCCTCATCTTTGGCTTGACATTTTTCTTGATGAAAGTTTTAGAAATTTTTCCAAATATCATTTGCCGTTTTACAGAAGAATATTCTTTCATATTCAACTTTCGGCAATGTTTTTATAAATAATTATTTTAGCTTTATTATTTATTTCATTCTTTGTTTTCAAATAATCAATTTGACTTTCAAAATCCGTTTTTGTTTGATTTTCAAAATCACCAATCGAAATGACATGCCAAAATCTAGATCAATTGATTTCACATAAGTTTCAAATTTATTTTTCCATTCAAGAAAGGTATAGTTTTCAAATAGTAGTGGTTTTAGCAAAGATTCCCCTTCTAGATATTTTTCGAATTCCATAGATCGATTCAAGTTTTAAAATACAGTATATTTTAAAGATCTTGATTGACGTGGCTCTTGATACCAATTGTGGAAAACTAGAAGGGGGGTTGAATAGTTTTACGTCTTTTTAATTTTATTATGAAACCTTTGTTTTATACTTTTAAAAACTTTAGATTCTAGTTTGTTATGAAAAATAAAACTTAAATCTTATTATTAGTTATATATGTATTCTTTTAAATTGATTGTAAAAGTTTTGGTTTCTGGAATGGATTTTCAATTTGATCTTTATGTGAAGTCGACTTCTAATTAATACTAGCAATTATATAAGCCTATGTGTATGAAAGTAATGACGATGCAAGTAAAGAAATAAATAAGGTATGGAAAGATCTAACCGAGACACGAGAGATTTATAGTGGTTCGGCTACAAGGACACCTTCCTTGCCCTACTCCACTCCCCGAGCACACCTTGCTCGAGAGTTTTCTTCACAACTTCAATAAGCTCCCTTATGGCGGAGAAAATCGTACACAACTTTGGCTTACACGGGTTTAACGACACAAAGCTAAATGTCGAGTTCTAATCGTAGCTAGAACCAATCTCACAACTTCACAACACAACTTCTTCACAACTTATTCACGACTACTTCACAACGGCTTCACGACTGCTTCACGACTTCTTCACGACTTCTTCACGACTTCAACACGACCGCTACACAACCTCTATGATGCGGCTTCACGACTTCAACACTATGTCTTCATGACTAAGACTTCACGACTTCAACATGACCGCTACACAACCTCTATGCTACGGCTTCACGACTTCAACACTAGGACTTCACGGCTTCAACACGACCGCTACACAACTTCTATGCTACGGCTTCACGACTTCAACACTAGGACTTCACGGCTTCAACACGACCGCTACACAACTTCTATGCTACGGCTTCACGACTTCTACACCACGGGTTCACGACTTCTACACTTTGACCTCACAACTTCTATACCACAACTACTTATACAACATCTTCACTACTTACACACAACACTAATCTACAACACACACCTTACATACAAATGAATGAATGATTTACAAACTTTGTTAAACACACAACTTAAGTAACAAGATGAAACTAAGTTGTAATACTTCTAATCTTGATTGATAGAAGTATTCTTCTTTTGCACTTGGATGGTGGAAGCTTGGATCACTTGGAAACCAATGCTTAAGATTACATGATCAAAGGTTTTTGTTTAGATATGAAATGAGATCTACAACAGAAAGTTTTAGTGCAAAAGGGTTGAGAAAAAATCCAGGAGAAGGCTTGTATTTATAGGGAAAAATCTGGACAGCTGGAGCCTACTGGAGCGGGGCCGGCCCCCTTAAATAGGGGGGCGGTCCCCTTAATTTTACTAGCCGGTCCCCTTAATAATTAAGGGGGCCGCCTAGTAAAATTTTCTGAACGTTGCCCAGATTTGTCCTTTTGTGGGGAAGGTTTTTCTGGAACATTTTTACTGATTTTGGTTAAAAATTTGAATTCATGTTTTTATAAAAGATTAAACATTTTTATTTAATACCAAAATTGTTTTTCAAAAATATATAAAATGTTTTTGACATTTTATAAAAAGTATAGAAATAAAGAAAATGTTCCTTTGATCATATGATGCATTAAGCATTAGTTCATTCATACCTTAAGTGATTTTAGTTGTAGAAGTGAATATTTACAACTAATTACTTGTTTAATTTATAAGTTTATGTTTTAATGAGTTTACATTTTGTGATCATCAAAACATAGAGATATGAATAAATATTGATAATGTTTTTAGGCATTTATTTATGTCAACAATCTCTCCCTTTTTGATGATTACAAAACCTAAACTCATTAAACCAAAAAGTTTATTTTTGGACAAGTATTTAGTGAGTTTACATTCACTTCTCCCCCTTTTTGTAGAATCAAAAAGGTTAAGCCGACAAAATTCAAACGTGAAATTTGTCGGGACGAAAACTCTCCCTTGATGTGTACTCCCCCTCGTTTGGGGGCACCAAGGAATCGATATATGGAATACTTGCAAGAAAAATATTAGAAGCACAAGCATATATATAGCAAAAATAAGCATGCATATAAAGACATTCATTAAATGTTGTGTATCAATACACAACCAGCCAAGATTATATTCAATCCTACATTAGCTAGTAAGTAATGCAATCTACATAATCATTCTAGGAGTACATGATCTTCCATGGGGCTTGCACACAAAATGATTTGAAAAATTATTTTTGATTAAGCATTGCATATGCTTAATTTGGTGAGAATGAAGGTGGTGGTAGTGTAGTGGGTGAAAATGATGGAGGTTGTGGTGGAGGTTGGTTGTTAAGCATGTGTTCAAGGGATGAAAATATGTAGTGTATCTCATCTCTAAGACCAAAGATGATGGTTCGGTTGTGGATGTGATGGTATTGGTGATGATGAGAAATGAGCATCAAGAGGTGTTATTGGTGATATGGAAATGACAAGTTGGGTGAATGGAGGTTCATGAGTAGGAGGTGGAGTTGATGCTCTTGATGGTGGTGATGAAAGGTGTGAGTTGAGGTAGTTATTGATGGATGAAGTGGAAGGTATGGATGAAGATGTTGTGCCATGAGTGAAGGGTGTTTTTGATGGTGCATTTGGTGCACTTGGGGATTAACATTGAGGTGGTGGTGATGGAGTTTTGGTGTCTTAGAGATGATTTTGGAGATAGCATGGTGAATGAAAATGGGTGTTTGATGGAGGTGATGGTTGATTTAGGTAAGGTTTGGGCTAGATAAAAGGGGTCGCAAGATGCAAAAGAAAACAGTAAATTTTACTGCCCAGATGGCCGGTCCCCTTAATTGTAGGCCGGCCCCCTTTAAAATTTAGGGGACCGCCTAGGGAATTAAGGGGGCCGCCCATCTGGTGTTTTCCCAGGCGACCAAATTTGAAAAAATTCCAGAAAAAGGTCATTTTTTGGGTGTTTTTGCAGCAAGCTCCATTTGAATCATGTACATCAAGAATGATTAAATAGTGACATAAATATGTTAATTACGCATGCATACATTTAAAACATATTATGGAATAAGCATGTTATTAATCATCAAGCATGTATATATATCATGATATCAAGTATACAAGCAATAAGCATAACAATCATATATTAAGACAAGAAATAAATCATTCATTAGTTGAAAATAATTATGTTAAAAACATAATTATTGATACAACACATATTTTGCTTATAGCATGCAATAAGTAGAAAATTTTAAATTGCCTAAGATATCCATTGGACTTGCTTGAGACATGAAAACTTGGATTATTTTGGATAGATGATGGTAAAGAGGGGGTAAAAAAAATTAGATTAATGGGGTTGTAAGTTTGGGTGTATGGATGTTGGAGAGAGTGTTGATGGAGGAATTGGAGGTGGAGAGCTTGGACTTGACCATGTTGAATGAGGGTTTTGATGTTGTTCAAGTGGTGATGTTGGATTAGATCTAGTGAGAAGATACTCAATCCAAGTGAGACGCTCATTTAAGGTGATGGTTTGGTTTTGGAGAAAGATGCAACAAGGACAATTGTTGACATGTTTCTCAATTTGACTCAAGTGATGTGGTGATGATGGTGATATGGTGAGATGGATGGTGATGATGGTAATGATGGTTTGACTTTGAAGAAAGATGCAACAAGGACAATTGTTGACATGTTTCTCAATTTGACTCAAGTGATGTGGTGATGATGGTAATGATGGTGATATGGATGGTGATGGGTTTAAGTTGCTTTGAGCAAGGTGCAAAGCAAGGAGAGCATTAAGCTCATGGGCTTCCTTGAGTTCTTCAATGAACTTCAAGTGTTGAGTGGAAGGTGATGATAATGGAGAGTGGTTGGTATTTGGTGGAAGTGGTGGTGACACTTTTGGTGGTGGAGACATTTGTGGATTTGGGTAATTATGAGTGAATGAAGGTGGACATATGGATGATAGGTTATGTGTGTGAAAGGGTTCATTAGGATGAGGTTTAGGTGTTGGTTGAGTTTGAACAACATCATTTGTTGGGTTATGGTAAATGTCAAGCTTCCTCCTCCAAATGGGTATTTATGGTGTAGTGATGATGTGATTGTGGAAGGTAAATTTTGGAGGGTGGTTTGTGACAAAATGTGTTTGTGAATTTTGGGAGGTATAGGATAAAATGGGTTGGAAATTGAAGAAGAAATCAGTAATCCGTCACTCCAGATGGCCGGTCCCCTTAAATAGGGGCCGTTCCCCTTAATTTTAAGGGGGCCGCCTGGGTATTTAAGGGGGCCGCCCATCTGCTGACTTCCAGATTACTGGAAATGGGTTTTGGGTATAAATTTGTAGAAAAGGTTGTGTTTTTGGGTTTAGTTTCAAGCAAGTCCAACTTCTTTCAAAGCAATTTAGAATTTAATAACTCATACATGCTAAGCATATTTATTTAAGCAACTTTATCTAACATGCAAACTACTCATTAAGCATATAACATGTATATACCTATATTAGACAAGAAGATAATACATAGCACCAAGTAATTCATAGTATCATACTTAAGAAGATTAAAAGGCTAGTTAATTAATCCTATTGATTATCTATGTACAAGGGAATGTGGAGTTGTGATTGCATGGACTTCTAGACTTGTACCAAGTGAGATCTTTAATAAGTAAACCATGATTTTTCATTTTTGATTTAGTTCACTTATAAGTGTCATATACACAAGTATATATGACATATATGAGATCACCAAGCATGATTTAAAGAAATGTTTTTGGCATTATTCAACAATGCTTGAAAGTAGGTTTTATGTGGATGTGAAAAATATATTAATGAAATAGTTTTGGCTTTATTTCAAAATGTTTTTATGAGGAAAGAAAACATATTTTTCCAATCTTTGGTTTTTGATAAACACGTAATTATAGACACAAGTTTGGAAGAAATGTAGGATGGTGAAACATGTAAAATGGAAATGTGTCATAATCTTTTGAAAAATTAATTTTCCAAAATGTGAAGTTTTTGCAATTTTAAAAATAAGTCCCATTAATTATAGGTTTTAAAAAATAATGGTTTATAAAAGATCTCATGCTCAAGTCTATTGTCACATGCTACCTCTTTCTACATATCCTATGACATTTACGCATGTATTATGACTAAATACAAAAATACATCATATCAGAGTAGTTAGAGGAAAAACAAAAGCTATTATAATGACAATGCATTCAACTAAACAAATAATTACGAAGGCATGCAGTCAAATCACATAGGAGCAAGTAAACATCTAGAAATTTTATATACACAAGATGACATAAATCTAGGAATGAAAAGCTCTAGTGAAAAGCAAAGTTCATAACAGTAAACTATCGTTAGGTATATTTAGGAAGAATAACGTATTTAAGTTGGAGAATGAGTATGAGACTATTACTAGTGGTGCTCAATTCAGGCTAAACACGACCGTTTTTACGGGTTACACACACCCAACTTCTCACATAGAAGCAATTCAACCGTTAGGTCAAATTGAGTTTCTAGTCAATAGATTCTCCAGTAGTCATTCTCTTTTTAGAAGAAATTAAGTTCCTAAATTTACTTATCGAAGAGTACCAAATATGAAGATTGCTTGGTTCACTAACACTTAGGGGGCTAACTAAAGGGTTTCTAGTTTATTAAGCCACAGAACGAATATAACTAAAGTGTAAAGGCAAAGCAACCTATCAGACTAAGCATATCCTAAGGCATTAATAAGATTATATGCATGAAGTAATTACTTATGAAATTTTAAATAGAGAACTTACCTCACGTCCTAGCTTTTCTTCGTAATGTCTAAGATGATGATCTTATTTAAACCGAAGTGGCTTGACCCGAACATGCCATGTACAGATCATGATCTTCTCCTTCGTCTGTGTCACTTCATGATTTTGGATTGAGTTCACTTTGGAGTTGATTCATGTAGTCTTCGTCGCTAATACCTACATTAACAACATTTGAACTAGTAGTACATGTATCTATTTTATCTAAAAGTTTATCTATTAAATTTCTAAGATAACTAATTCATGTACAAGATTAAAATCCTCATCTTTGGCTTGACATTTTTCTTGATGAAAGTTTTAGAAATTTTTCCAAATATCATTTGCCGTTTTACAGAAGAATATTCTTTCATATTCAACTTTCGGCAATGTTTTTATAAATAATTATTTTAGCTTTATTATTTATTTCATTCTTTGTTTTCAAATAATCAATTTGACTTTCAAAATCCGTTTTTGTTTGATTTTCAAAATCACCAATCGAAATGACATGCCAAAATCTAGATCAATTGATTTCACATAAGTTTCAAATTTATTTTTCCATTCAAGAAAAGTATAGTTTTCAAATAGTAGTGGTTTTAGCAAAGATTCCCCTTCTAGATATTTTTCGAATTCCATAGATCGATTCAAGTTTTAAAATACAGTATATTTTAAAGATCTTGATTGACGTGGCTCTTGATACCAATTGTGGAAAACTAGAAGGGGGGTTGAATAGTTTTACGTCTTTTTAATTTTATTATGAAACCATTGTTTTATACTTTTAAAAACTTTAGATTCTAGTTTGTTATGAAAAATAAAACTTAAATCTTATTATTAGTTATATATGTATTCTTTTAAATTGATTGTAAAAGTTTTGGTTTCTTGAATGGATTTTCAATTTGATCTTTATGTGAAGTCGACCTCTAATTAATACTAGCAATTATATAAGCCTATGTGTATGAAAGTAATGACGATGCAAGTAAAGAAATAAATAAGGTATGGAAAGATCTAACCGAGACACGAGAGATTTATAGTGGTTCGGCTACAAGGACACCTTCCTTGCCCTACTCCACTCCCCGAGCACCCCTTGCTCGAGAGTTTTCTTCACAACTTCAATAAGCTCCCTTATGGCGGAGAAAACCGTACACAACTTTGGCTTACACGGGTTTAACGACACAAAGCTAAATGTCGAGTTCTAATCGTAGCTAGAACCAATCTCACAACTTCACAACACAAATTCTTCACAACTAATTCACGACTACTTCACAACGGCTTCACGACTGCTTCACGACTTCTTCACAACTTTTTCACGACTTCAACACGACCGCTACACAACCTCTTTGATGCGGCTTCACGACTTCAACACTATGTCTTCATGACTAAGACTTCACGACTTCAACATGACCGCTACACAACCTCTATGCTACGGCTTCACGACTTCAACACTAGAACTTCACGACTAGGACTTCACGGCTTCAACACGACCGCTACACAACCTCTATGCTACGGCTTCACGACTTCAACACTAGGACTTCATGGCTTCAACATGACCGCTACACAACCTCTATGCTACGGCTTCACGACTTCTACACCACGGGTTCACGACTTCTACACTTTGACCTCACAACTTCTATACCACAACTACTTATACAACATCTTCACTACTTACACACAACACTAATCTACAACACACACCTTACATACAAATGAATGAATGATTTACAAACTTTGTTAAACACACAACTTAAGTAACAAGATGATACTAAGTTGTAATACTTCTAATCTTGATTGATAGAAGTATTCTTCTTTTGCACTTGGATGGTGGAAGCTTGGATCACTTGGAAACCAATGCTTAAGATTACATGATCAAAGGTTTTTGTTAAGATATGAAATGAGATCTACAACAGAAAGTTTTAGTGCAAAAGGGTTGAGTAAAAATCCAGGGGAAGGCTGGTATTTATAGGGAAAAATCTGTCCTTTTGTGGGGAAGGTTTTTCTGGAACATTTTAACTGATTTTGGTTAAAAATTTGAATTCATATTTTTATAAAAGATTAAACATTTTTATTTAATACCAAAAATGTTTTTCAAAAATATATAAAATGTTTTTGATGTTTTATAAAAAATCTAGTTATTAAGAAAATGTTCCTTTGATCATATAATGCATTAAGCATTAGTTCATTCATACCTTAAGTGATTTTAGTTGTAGAAGTGAATATTTACAACTAAGTACTTGTTTAATTTATAAGTTTATGTTTTAATGAGTTTACATTTTGTGATCATCAAAACATAGAGATATGAATAAATATTGATAATGTTTTTAGGCATTTATTTATGTCAACACTTCAAGCTACAAAAATACATCATCGCGACGAGAATTAAATTATCTATCTATAGATATGCACTTCTCTATACTTTCGACGATTTTTTTTTCAAAATTTCCGCCTATAAAAATCACAAATGATTTTTAAAAATCACACGTGATTTGTAAAAATCAAATCATATGTGATTTTTAAAAATCACGTGTGATTTTTGGGTGAAAATTTTGAAAAAAAAAAGCTCGTCGAAAATATATAGAAGTGCATATCTATTGAAAGATAATTTAATTCTCGTCGCGACTATATGATTCTTTTTGCGTAACAATTGACGGTTTGCGAGATATTTAATTTAAAAAAAATGATGAATGTTCGTTTTTTTTTTTTTTTTTTGTTTTTTTTATCAAAAAAAAAAAAAAGAATGGCCAGGATTAGTTCATTGGATTTATGACAAATATAAAATCTATATTGAACTTTTGCCTATTCCCTATATATATTATAGCGCGACATATTTGGCCGAAGTGAATAAACAAATACTTTATAAGCAAAATTCGAATAAAAAAATCAAAAAATCAAGAAGTAAAAAAAATATTTAGAAATCACACCTTCAACTTCTTACTATTTACGATTTTTTATACAACAAACTTTATTTACCAAGTATCTACCAGATATCTCGCGATTTCTTGAACAAAAAAAAAATACCAGCAAAAAGGTCTTTCGATAACGTACAAAACGAGCTCAATATTGATATTCTTTTGACATACGCACGATTTTATAAAAAATATTTAAGTTATATATATATATATATATATATATATATATATATATATATATATATATATATATATATACACACACACACACACTAGCTTTCAAGGCCCGCCCATCGGGCGGGCATGACTTATAAAGTTCCTTGTAAGTGTTGTTTCCGTTACACAATTAGATTTAACTACAAAGTTAGACTAATCATGTTCCATGACTGAGTAATGTGTTGATTAATTTAAACAAATAAGTAAAACGTAAAAGATAAAAAAACAAGTTTTTCAACATTTAAATTCTTATTAGAAATTAATCAAAAGAATCTATACCCAAGTGTTTGCGGAATAAACACTTAGGATTGAAACGACAATGTATGGTATGTTCTCCTCCCTAAACTCAAGCTATGCTTGAGTGGCAACTATGAATGAACCACTGAGCTATCTCAGGGAATAGGTTGTTCTTTGGTGGAGAAAAGTGGTTTTGTGAAAGTGTAAGCTTTTAGTGCACAAAACTTATCCACTTTTCTCCCTTATGATCCTATTTATACACAAGTATAAAAGAGCACCCATGACTAAAAATACAAAAAGAATGACCTAGCTAGTCTTGAAAAAATACAACATTATTTTGTCACAGTTACAAGAATCTATTTTGGGAATAGGTTAATACTGATTTTTGAATGTCAGTGATAACACTGTTCTTGTTCTTAAGCCTTTCAGGGAAAGTTTGACTTTGGCCTGATAAGGACTTCTCCTTATCTTTTCAAACTCTTCCCGCCTAGTCCTGCCTTTCTTTCAGACTTTAGATTCTTCAGTCTAGGTCTTCAGTCTTCAGTCTTTAATCATTATAGTTGTTGAGGAGACTGGGGTTCAGTGAGTTATTGTCATCACTCACTGAACCCATTATCTTCTTCTTTGGCTTAAGTGACACTCAGGGAGTTCCGCCTCACACTGAGTGGTGAATCTTTCTTCTTAGACTCGTCCTAAGCATCCTGAAGATAACTCACTGAGTGACTGTTCACTCAGTGACCTGAGAGCATTCACGGTTGATTAACACTTGGGCTAATTTGTATTCAAATCCTTGTTGTCAGGATGCTTGGGTACTGAATGGACCCAACAATCTCCCCCTATTTGGATATAAATTGTGCCTAAGTGTTTGATCAATGTAAGTGAGCAAATGGGCTTCTTCTTACACTGAATATATTAGAAAGCTATTGAAGGACACTGATATAACAAAACGTGGGCCATCATTTTATTCATATCATTACAAAGTCCTATAATCTAAACATAATGCTCAGGGATATGTACTTAGGTTTCCATAATTCCCATGAGCTCCAACTTAACCTTCTTAGACACCAACTTCTCCTTGCCGGGTCTTTCATTCATCATTTTGTCCATCAGCTTGATAAACTCTTCATTTTCAGGGCTCTTATTGTGAAGTGCCATCAGCTTGTATGCAAGAAAAGTTGTAGTTTCCACCAAGTTTATGTCACTGACTCTTTGAAAGGCCTGTTGGCCAAACTTATCGACGAAGAAGATACCATACTCAGGAAGCTTGATTACTTGGTTGGGAACGAACTTGACCCCTTGAGGAGGAATCCTGTTGCAATGAAGAGCTGCTATGAATTGATCAGGTTCTTGGCCTATAGCTTTCCTCTTCTTCCCAGTCTTCTGAGTTGGTTCAGGAATTGCAAGTCCGTGAGAAGCAAGTGCCTTCTCATGATCTATTCCCAGGCTCTTGGCCACCCTTTTCAGTTCCTCATACTTGTTGTTCAGGGTTGCCAGAAGATCAGGAACGATTCTGTTTTGCTTCTTCCTCAGGATGGGCCCCATCATGTCCCATTCCTTGAGCCCATAATCTGAGAATTTGAATGGTGTGTTCTTCTCAGACTTCCTTGGTCCTCTGTAGACCGTAATGCTTATGGGCTTAATGTTATGAATGGTCATGTCAGTTATGAGACCTTCACCCTTTGTCTTCGTCATGTACCACATATACTTCTCATAGGTTTTCCTCTTCCTTTCATTATTGAGCTTGACCTTAAGATTGTGTTCTTTGATTCGGTCAGCCTGAAGTTTGAGGAATTCTTCCCCCCTTTGATAACCTGGTCAGTTTTCCTGATGACCTCTTTGGCCACTTCAACAATCACTGGCCTACTGAGTTTCTCAGCCCTGACTTTATCCTGTTCATCCAAAACTGCGGCCACTTCTTCCCTAGTTCCCACGAATCTTCTCCCATTATCTAAGATGACTTCAAAAGGTGCATCTGGGTCAGGACGCGTTTCTGTTGATGCCTTTAACAATTTTGGAGGAGAATCTTCAGTCTCCATGATTCCATTCCCTTTGTCAGTGGGAGGGGGTTGACTGAAGGACGATTCAGGGACCCCTGTAGTTGCTGTTGCTTCAGGTTGAATGGGAATGGTAGCAACAACAAGTGCAGAAGAAGAGGTTTCTGGTATGTTGCTTTGGAGTGGAACAACTTTAGTTGCAGGTTCAGGTATGGATTCATCAGGTTTCTCCCCCTCAACAGATGCTGGAGCTTCAGCATAAGCATTTGTTGACTGAGGAGCTGAGGTAACCAGAGAAGGCTGAAGAATAGTCAGTATGGTGAAGACCATGTTCTTTATGTCAGAGGTCTCATTATTTAAGGCTGATATGTCATCTGCCATGGTGACTTGAGCATCAGTGAGTTCAGTTACCTTGGTGGTGTAGTGATTGATCAGCTCATTATGTTTAGTGGAGAGCTGATCAAAGGCTTATGAAATCTTAGTCAAGCACTCATGGGTATCATATACTGACTGTTGAATGACATCTTGCTGAGACTTGAGCGGTTTAAGATCCACCTCTTTGAGGAGCTTGAGAAGCTCAGTAATGTTGGTGGAGGTGGTCTTCTGAGTATCTATGAACTCAGTCTGCTTGGTAAGGAGAGCATAGTCATCTTTGAATTCGTCCTGAATGGAACTAAGAGTCTGCAACACATTGTAGAACTGTGTGTCTTGTGCTGAGCCCAGGTGGTCAAGAGATGTCCTCAGGTCACTGATTTGTTTGTCAGTGAAAGCAGCGACATGATGCAGTTTACCATGAGAGTCTTCAACAGCAGCCCTGAAGTCAGTATAGGAGGCTGCTGCTTCAGTGTGCTGATCCCATTGTTCATCAGTAATCTCACGGAAGAGGGCAGTGTTGGCTTTTCTGAGGAACTTTACCAGCTGCCTTTCAGTGAGAGGAAGAACGTTGTCATACTTCTGCAAATATTAGGGAGTAGCAGGAACAGAGTCTTTGGAGCTGCCTAATGATGATGATGATGATGTGGGGTTGTTGATCCTCAGGAGGAGGAGATGATGATGGTTGTTCAGTGTGCTGAGGAGAGTTGTAAGTTTCAGTCTCCATGTCATCCCCAGCAGCAAAGACTTCGTCATCTCCAAAATCAACCATTTCCTCTTCTGATTCATCATTTAGGAGCATTTCGAGATTAGCAAAAGATGGAACCAGGAGTTTATCCGGCTCCCCCTCAAAAAAGGGCTCGCCTTCGTTTTGGCCAGGTCCTGACCCCTCCAAGTGACCATAGTGGGTTTTCTCTGCCTGGTCCATAGGGTCAGTTCCCCAGTTTTGCGCTACTCCATGGGGGGGTGTAGGTTCCATATCAGCGGGTGGTTGCATGCCTCCTGAGTCTTTGTGCCCTTGGGTGCCGTCAGGGACTGGTGGGTGTTCTTCAGTACCAATACTAGACAATGAGGTGTTGAGCCCCCCTTCCCATTAGGGTTGGACTGCCCTGACGAGGATATAGGGACCGTTTCTCTTTGAGACCCTGATTGTGATTGATCAGAGCCGTAAACGGGAAGTTGAATGTTGAGGCCCCCCTTTCCACCAAGGTTGTGTTGCCTTGATGAAGATTTAGGGGCCAGTCCTCCCTGAGACTCTGACTGTGATTTGTCAAAGCCATAAACGGGATGTGAGAGGGTGTGGGTCCCCTTCTCAGTAGAGTAGTGCTGCTCTACTGAGGATATAGGACCCTGTTCTCCCTCAGGCAAAGGTGGTGATTGACGAATGCCTTCATCGGGATGTAAGGGTTGGATGGTTCCTGACCCTACTGACTTGTATATGTCAGCAGAGCCTTGAGGAGTAGGTTTGCCCGAGGACACTGAGGATGATTTCCCAGTACCCTCCATTGGCGGTTGTTTACTGGCCAATTGGGTCTCAACTGTGGGTGTCTTAGTGGGCTTGGCCGTTTTGAGCCTAATTTCAGGCTGTGAAGCAGAGGCCTCAGTATCGAGTGGTTTGGGTTTAACCAACTTCCTGGACCCCTTCTTCTTTGTCTTCTTCTCCTTCTTGGAAGGATAAGGCACTGGTGATATTGCGTCACGGCCCTGAATGACCATCAACATATATGTGGTCAGGGCAACGGGTGTAACCTCAGAGAGGTCTCTTGAGTAGTTTGCCTTGTGTAAGACATCAGGGTCAGATCCCTGAACATTGGGTCTAACATACTCGGAGCCTAATAAGTCCTGAAGCACACAGGAAATGAACTGAGGGTAAGACATGTGTCTTTGCCGGGACTTCCCTGATAGCTTGGCTATGAGGTCTCTGAAGATCATCTCTCCAATATCTATTTTTCTACCCTCCAGGAGGCTGAACACTATCATTTGTTGAGCAGTGTTCAATTGCTCCGTGGAGGACTTATTGCCACCAAGGACCTGAATGACAAAGGTCATCAGGATCCTCCAGACAGCAGGAAACCAGGTTTTTATGATGGGGGCTTTAGCCAAAAGGGTCCCTGGGGCCACATCAGGGTGTTTGTCATCATGTGGCCCAAGTAAAAGCAATTCGGCTTTTACTTCTGCTTCAGTGGGCTGAGGGTCGAAATTCTCAGTGAAATCAAGGCCTGTGGCTTTGATGAAGGTTTGGTAATTCAGGGAGAGGGTCTTTCTCCCATTTTTCACTGAGAATGTGATGATGGTGTCCTTGATGACATCAGGGCTTGTGGCCACTGCTGTGCACCAGAACTCCCTCAGGTAGTCATGGTAGATGACTGGAGGTGTCTTGGTGAATGCCGTAGAGAGGAAGCAATTTTGCAAATACTTTACCATATCCTTATAGGCCGAAAATTTTTCCGGGTAGGCGAAATTCCCTACGACATTGTTTTTGGTCAAATCTACACCCTCTAGTTGGAATTCCACATTAGGGGTGCAGGTGATAGCTCTAGAAGCAGCCATTTTAAAGAAGGTCTTGGTTTAGAAAAAAATGGTCTGGGTTTAGAGGTCAAGAATATACACACTAGTTTTGTAGAAAAAAGGGAAAGAGTTTGATTTAAATTTTCTAAAACGTGTGTGTGTTATTTTGTTTGAGGGTATTTATAGGGAAGTGGAGAGGAGGGGTAGTTTTGGCACTAAGCGAATTTTTCTCAAAATTTTGAAAACCGTTTTGTATAAACATTTGATATCCGCATTAAATGCCACCACTCCACTTTCCCGGGTTTCGCGCAACTGTCAAGGTGAACAGTTGTGCCGTCTGCAAAAGTGTATTTTGCAGAGTGACATCACCACATATAATATCAAAGGATATTATTTGTGAGTAGAGGCATTAAATGCCCAGTGGAATATGTAGTGATGAAGTGGGGGCCCAAGATGTGCATGCCAGAAGGCAAAAGAACATATATTCCTATATTAAATAGGTATTCAGTTACCAACCTCAGACATTTACTAACTAGATACTTAGAGCATTAAGTATAGCATTGAATGTCATCTTGAGGCCCCTGAATGACTTTTCATTCAGTGTGAGGGGTTCAGCGAAGGTTATTCAATGATCTTATTCACTGAGAGACACATTGAGTCAGGGACCTGAGATTTTTAGAATTTACACTTAGTTGGATGGATTCAATCAGTGGACTGATTCTCAATATCCAACATTCCCAATTCAGCTTTCAGTTTTGTGAAAGTTGGTTCATCCAATGGTTTGGTGAATATATTAGCTAGCTGATATTCAGTGGGAATGAAGTGTAATTCAATGTCACCATTCATGACATGGTCCCTGATGAAATGATATCTGATATCAATGTGTTTGGTTCTCTGATGAAGAACAGGGTTGTTTGAGATAACAATTGCACTTGTGTTATCACAAAAGATGGGAACCATCTTATAATTGATGCCATAGTCACTGAGTTGAATTTTCATCCATAGCACATTTGCACAACAACTGGCTGCTGCAACATATTCAGCTTCTTCTGAGGACATGGCAACTAATTGTTGCTTCTTAGCACTCCAACAGACTAATTTTCCATCAAGGAATTGGCAGGAGCCTGAGGTGCTTTTTCTATCCATGTTGCAGCCTGCATAGTCAAAGTCTGAGTACCCTTTGAGATCAAAGCCTGAACATTTAGGATAGTACAATCCAAGACTAGGAGTACCTTTCAGGTACCTGAGGATCCTTTTCACAGCTGTGAGATGTGATTCTCTTGGGTCAGATTGATATCTGGCACACAAACAGACTGAGAATTGGATATCAGGCCTTGATGCAAGTAGGTACATCAGTGACCCAATCATTCCTCTAAATAGAGTTTGATTGACTGGTTTACCAGTAAGGTCAGGACCTAGGTTGTTTGGAGGAACCATGGGAGTTTTTACTAAGGCACAATCACTGAGCTCATACTTTTTCAATAGGCTTCTAGTGTACTTCTCTTGACTGATAGAGGTTTCCTTATCAGTCTGCTTGATTTGCAGTCCAAGGAAGTAATTGAGTTCTCCCATCATGCTCATTTCAAATTTCTTTGCCATCAGTTTTTCAAACTGTTTGCAAAGTTTATAACTTGTTGAGCCAAATATGATGTCATCCACATACACTTGAACAAGAATGACATCTCCATTTGTCCTATAGATAAACAATGTGTTGTCTATCTTGCCTCTGACAAATTTGTTTTGGATGAGGAAGGCTGAAAGAGTTTCATTCCATGCCCTAGGAGCTTGTTTAAGTCCATAAAGGGCTTTGTCAAGCTTGCAGACATAGTCAGGAAACTCACTGCTTTCAAATCCAGGAGGTTGTTGAACATAAACTTCTTCTTTCAGTGAACCATTTAAGAATGCACTTTTTACATCCATTTGGTACACTTTGAAGTTCATGTAGGTTGCAAATACAAGGAAGATCCTGATGGCTTCCATCCTTGCCACTGGTGCAAATGTCTCTTCATAGTCAATGCCTTCTTTTTGATTGTAGCATTTGGCAACAAGTCTGGCCTTGTTTTTAATGACTATGCCATTTTCATCAGTTTTGTTTTTGAACACCCATTTCATGCCAATGACTGAAACATCATGAGGACACTTGACTAAGGTCATTACCTTGTTTCTGTCAAATTGTTCCAGTTCATCATGCATAGCCTGAACCCAACTAGGATGTGTCAGTGCTTCTTTGACACTTTCAGGTTCAATAGTGGAAATGAAGTCCACAAACAGGAATTCATTGGCTGAGGCTGCTTTTATTTTAGCAGCCATGCTTCTAGTGAGCATACCTTCAGTAGGCTCTCCAATTATATTGACAAGTTCTATATCTTTAGACCTAGTCCAACTGTCCTGAGGTTTTGGATACTGATTAGAACTTGTGGAGGCCTGATTGGGTGGAGGTGTAGGTTCAGGTGCAGACACTTGATGATCTTCAGGATCTTGAGTGTCTGACTGACTTGGCTGATCACTGATATTGATTGGTTCCTGAGCACTTTGTTCAGACTGATTGATTGCATCAGTACATGTCTGTGCTTCAACAAACTCAGTGATGGTTGGGTGAGGAAGGTTGTGAGGGACAACGTCTTAGGAGATATCAGCATTTTCTTGATATTGAGTGGAAGGATTACTATCAGGATGATATTCATCAGGAGGATATCTTGATGAATCATCAATACCTATCTCTTCCACTGAGGTGTTTGAGAATCTGATTGCTTCAGTACTCTCATCAAAGGTAACATGGAATGTTTCCTCAGTTTGCTGTCTCCTTGTATTGAACACCCTGAAAGCTTTAGAGACAAGAGAGTATCCTATGAAGTATCCATCATCAGCCTTAGCATCAAATTTCCCTAAGTGATCCTTGTGATTATGAATAAACACAGGACACCCAAAGATGTTGATATAAATAATGCCTAAAAAAATTATTAATACTTCTTGATATCTCTATGTTTTGATAATCACAAAATGTAAACTCATTAAACATAAACTTATTAAATAAACAAGTATTTAGTTGTAAATATTCATTTCTACAACTCAATCACTTAAGGTATGAATACACAAATGCCTAATGCATTATATGATCAAAGGAACATTTTCATAATCACTTGATTTTTTATAAAATGACACAAACATTTTATATCTTTTAGAAAATCATTTTTGGTATTAAATAAAAAATGTTTAATCCATTATAAATTTATGAATTCGAATTTTCAACCAAAAATGGCAAAAATGTTCCAGAAAAACCTTCCCCACAAAAGACAAATCTGAGCAACGTTCAGATGGGCGGCCACCTTAATTTTACTAGGCGGTCCCCTTAATTTTAAGGGGGCCGGCCACCTATTTAAGGGGACCGCCCCGCTCCTCTAGCTCCTCAGATTTGCCTATAAATACTGGTTCATCTCTGGACTTTTTCCTCACCTTTTGCACCCCAAACCTTCTGTTCTAAATCTCTTCTTATCCTTCCAAATCCTTTCTAAATCCTTTGATCATATATTCTTAAGCATTGGTTTCCAAGTGATCCAAGCTTCTACCATTCAAGTGCAAAAGAAGAATACTCCTTCAACAACTAGAGAAGAAGTATTGCAACTTAGTATCATCTTGCTACCTAAGTTGTTTGTATTATCATTCATTCATTTTTGTATAAGTTGTGTATATTTGTTAGATAGGTGTGAGCATAATTGCTTAGGCTAGATTAGTGTGTAAGTAGTGAAGTTGTGAAGAAGTTAAGGTGTGTAAGTAGTGAAGGTGCAAAGAAGTAGAAGAGTACATAAGTAGTGCTAGGTTGTGAAGTAGTTGTGAAAGTGGTGTGAAGAAGTTGTGAAGAAGTCGTGAAGAAGTTGTGAAGAAGTCGTGAAGCCGTTGTGAATAAGTTGTAAAGAAGTTGGGTAGAAGTTGTGAGATTGGTTCTAGCTACGATTAGAACCCGACATCTAGCTTTGTGTCGTTAAACCGGTGTAAGCAAAAGTTGTGTAAGGTTTTTTCCGCCATAAGGTAGCTTGTTGACATAGTGAAGAAAATTCTCGAGTTAGGTGCTCGGGGAGTGGAGTAGGGCAAGGAAGGTGTCCTTGTAGCCGAACCACTATAAATCTTTTGTCTCGCGGTTAGATCTTTCCATCTCTATCTTTCATTTCATTTCATTACTTTACTTGCATTGTTTATTTAGATTTACTTATATTTGTTCATATTGTTCAAGAGTTGAGTTCACATAAATTCGAATCTAAGTTTTTAAAAGTAAACAAAGTTTTCAAAATAAAATTAAAAAGACGTAAAACTATTCAACCCCCCTTCTAGTTTTCCACAATTGGTATCAAGAGCCACGTCAAACAAGATTTTTAAAATAAACTGTATTTTAAAACTTGAATCGATCTATGGAATCGGAAAAATATTTAGAAGGGCAGTCTATGCAAAGACCACCGCTATTTGAAAGTGATGGTTTTCTTTATTGGAAAAATAGATTCGAAACTTATGTGAAATCAAAAGATCTTGATCTTTGGCATGTTATTACCTATGGTGATTTTCCCCCTATTCAAAATAATCCTTTAACTAAAAGAGATGAAATTGTACCTTTTGAAAAACAAAATGATGATTTGAAAAAGAAACTAGCTAAAAATAATGAGGCAAAAATGGTTATTTATAATGCGTTACCACGTAAAGAATACGAAAGGATCTTTATGTGTGAAACCGCAAAAGAAATTTGGAAATCCTTAATAATAACTCACCAAGGTAATAGTCAAGTCAAAAATAATAAAATAGATCTTCTTGTTCAACAATATGAACAATTTACGATTGCGGAAGAGGAATCAATAGATAATGCTTTTGCTAAATTTAACACTATTATCACAAGTTTAAAAGCACTTGATGAGACTTTTTCTAGAAAAAATTGTGTAAGGAAATTTCTTAGGGCATTACATCCAAAATGGCGCGCGAAGGTCACGGCTATTGAAGAATCGAAGAACTTGATGACGCTATCGCTTGATGAACTTATCGGCAACTTAAAGGTCCACGAAGAAATTATAAAGAGAGACTCGGAAACGGTCAAGAGCAAGAAAGATCAAATCAAATCTTTTGCGCTAAAAGCCAAAAAGGAACTTAGTGATGATGACGATTCGAGTGACGATAGTGAAGATGAAGAATATGCAATGGCCGTAAGAGAGTTCAAGAAATTTTTCAAGAGACGAGGAAGATTCACAAGACAACCACGAGATGAAAGAAGATCGCTTCAAAGAAATAGGAATGATAACTACGGGAAAAGAAAGTGTTTTAGATGTGGAAGCCAAAACCATCTCATTGGCGAATGTCCAAAGCCACCGGATTATGATTACCAAAGTGCCTTTGTTAGCTGAGCATGGAGTGATAGCGACAAAGACGAAGCGGACAAAGCAAACGACGAAAAATGTCTTATGGCAAAGACATCAAATGAGGTACTTTCCAAAACCGAATACTTTAGTGACAAAAATCAATCATTAGACGAAAAAGACCTAGATAATGAATATAATAGGTTATACAAATTAGGTCAAAAAGTCATAGATAAAAATAAATCACTAGAACATATTAATAATCGATTAGAAAATGAAGTACTTGAATTAAAAATTAAACTACAACATTTAGAAAAAGGAAAAGAAGTTTTTATAGAATGTAAAACATGTCTAGAGGTCAAAAATGAAAACGAAAAACTTAAAGATGAAATTTCAAAACCCTCATCATATTGGTCAAACATCCAACTTTACCTCAAACCACACACCTCAATTTCATCCACTTCCACCAAATAATCAAATCCACATTCTCACGGAAAAGGAAAGGTTCCGTGAAGATATAAACCAAATCCATGACCTTTGTGATCTCCTTGCTACACACCTCGCACAACACAACAAGGGCCAACCTCGATCCTCCATCCTCACTCAACTCAAATTGCTTACCTTACCCTACAACTTGAATCAAGTTGATAATCATGTCAACTATTGTCCTTGTCGTACCTCTACTCCAAACTCTAGCACAACACCTCCATTTGCACAACACTCTAACCCTCAATCAACCCACTCCGCTCCAAACTCTCTACCTCCAAACTCTCTACCTCCAAAAATATACCTCTATTAATCCAACATTCTTACCCTCACTCAACCAATTCCATTCCAAACGCTCTACCATAAACCATCTAAGCATACTATATGCTTATGTTTCTCATTTTTCAAGCTTTCGTGTCGCAAGCAAGTCAGAAAGCTCTCTTTGGCAATTTAGGACCTTTAAATTAATGAATGTCTTGCTATGTGTTCTTAATATTTGTTTGTCATAATTGTTTTTTGCTATGTTTGTTATTCTTATATTCCATACTTTGCTATATATGCTTGTGCTTCTAATATTTTTCTTGCAAGTATTCCATATCTCGATTCTTTGATGCCCTCAAATGAGGGGGAGCACACATCAAGGGGGAGTTTTCGTCCCGACAAATTTCATATCTAAAACTTGTCGGCATAACCTTTTTGATTCTACAAAAAGGGGGAGAAGTGAATATAAACTCACTAAATACTTGTTCAAAAATAAATTTTTGGATTTAATGAGTTTAAGTTTTGTAATCATCAAAAAGGGGGAGATTGTTGATATAAATAATGCCTAAAAACATTATTAATACTTCTTTATATCTCTATGTTTTGATAATCACAAAATGTAAACTCATTAAACATAAACTTATTAAATAAACAAGTATTTAGTTGTAAATATTCATTTCTACAACTCAATCACTTAAGGTATGAATAAACAAATGCCTAATGCATTATATGATCAAAGGAACATTTTCTTAATCACTTGATTTTTTATAAAATGACACAAACATTTTATATCTTTTAGAAAATAATTTTTGGTATTAAATAAAAAATGTTTAATCCATTATAAATTTATGAATTCAAATTTTCAACCAAAAATGGCAAAAATGTTACAGAAAAACCTTCCCCACAAAAAGACAAATCTGAGCAACGTTCAGATGGGCGGCCCCCTTAATTTTAATAGGCGGTCCCCTTAATTTTAAGGGGGCCGGCCACCTATTTAAGGGGACCGCCCGCTCCTCTAGCTCCTCAGATTTGCCTATAAATACTGGTTCATCTCTGGACTTTTTCCTCACCTTTTGCACCCCAAACCTTCTGTTCTAAATCTCTTCTTATCCTTCCAAATCCTTTCTAAATCCTTTGATCATATATTCTTAAGCATTGGTTTCCAAGTGATCCAAGCTTCTACCATTCAAGTGCAAAAGAAGAATACTCCTTCAACAACTAGAGAAGAAGTATTGCAACTTAGTATCATCTTGCTACCTAAGTTATTTGTATAATCATTCATTCATTTTTGTATACGTTGTGTATATTTGTTAGATAGGTGTGAGCATAATTGCTTAGGCTAGATTAGTGTGTAAGTAGTGAAGTTGTGAAGAAGTTAAGGTGTGTAAGTAGTGAAGGTGGAAAGAAGTAGAAGAGTACATAAGTAGTGCTAGGTTGTGAAGTAGTTGTGAAGCCGGTGTGAAGAAGTTGTGAAGAAGTCGTGAAGAAGTTGTGAAGAAGTCGTGAAGCCGTTGTGAATAAGTTGTGAAGAAGTTGTGAAGAAGTCGTGAAGAAGTTGTGAAGAAGTCGTGAAGCCGTTGTGAATAAGTTATGAAGAAGTTGTGTAGAAGTTGTGAGATTGGTTCTAGCTACGATTAGAACCCAACATCTAGCTTTGTGTCGTTAAACCGGTGTAAGCAAAAGTTGTGTAAGGTTTTCTCCGCCATAAGGGAGCTTGTTGACATAGTGAAGAAAACTCTCGAGTTAGGTGCTCGGGGAGTGGAGTAGGGCAAGGAAGGTGTCCTTGTAGCCGAACCACTATAAATCTTTTGTCTCGCGGTTAGATCTTTCCATCTCTATCTTTCATTTCATTTCATTACTTTACTTGCATTGTTTATTTAGATTTACTTATATTTGTTCATATTGTTCAAGAGTTGAGTTCACATAAATTCGAATCTAAGTTTTTAAAAGTAAACAAAGTTTTCAAAATAAAATTAAAAAGACGTAAAACTATTCAACCCCCCCTTCTAGTTTTCCCCAAAAGACATGAAAGTAGCTGATGTCAGGGATTCTTCCTTTGAATAACTCATAAGGAGTTTTACTATGTCTCATGAAAATGATGGATCTATTTTGTGTATAACAGGTAGTTTTTACTGCTTTAGTCCAAAAGTGTTTGGATAGGACTAATCGATTTAGCATTGTCCTAGCAGCCTCAACGAGTGTTCTATTCTTCCTTTCAGCAACACCATTTTGTTCAGGTGTGTAAGGAGAGGAGAAGTTTTGAGAGATTCCTTTCTCATCACAGAAACATTCAAGTTCATGGTTTCTGAACTCAGTCCCATTGTCAGTCCTGATTTGTTTGACTTTTATGTCATTTTGGTTTTCAATGTTCCTGACAAAGGACATGATTGTTCCAGCTGCCTGACTCTTTTTGGTCAGGAAGTAAACCCAAGTGTATCTTGAGTATTCATCCACAATGACCCGAGTATACTTCTCATGGTTAATGGACCTAGGACTGATGGGCCCAAAGAGATCCATATGGAGAAGATGAAGGCAGCTTTTGATGAAAAAGTTTTGCTTGGTTTTAAAGGATGCTCTATGATGTTTACCTTTTTCACAAGCAGAGCAAGGTCTATCCTTTGAAAACACAAGTGATGGTAAGCCAAGGACCTTGTTTTGTTTGGCTAGATTATTTATGTTTTTGAAGTTCAGATGGGAGAGTCTTGATTTAAACAATTTATATCCCAAAAAGGAGAATTGCAAAGGAAATATGCAAGACCCGAGTTGTTTGTCCCGACAAAGATTGAATGGAATATATGATTCGGGATCGTGATTCGTGCAGTGAATGTGAAAAAGTGAGTGATTTTGATTTGGTTTTATACTACGAATATTAAAATAACAAACGTAATTAACTAATTAAGCTAAGAGTACGATTATACTAAGCATACTAATCTCAAAACGCAATTTGAATTTTAAAAACGTTACGCGACGAATTATAAAACGTATTTAAAAGTGATTTTCTAAAATTTAAACCCTAAAAATGCAAATTAATTTTTCCTATATTAATAATGATAAAAGAAAATTTTTGGAAAAAGAAAAATATTTTTTTTTACTTTTTAATAATTTTTTATGAATTAAAAACTAATTTAAACTATTTAAATGATTTAAAAATAGTAAAACAAGTTGGAAAAATCTGGAAATTTTTGAGTAAATCTAAAATTAAATTTCTAATCTAAGAAAAATAAATTCAGAAACTGATTAAACCCTAATAAGCAGAATAGTGTAAATAAGCACTATGAAATAAGCCAAAAATAAGCAAAAGCTGACCAAAATTTTCCAGAAGTTCAGGGCTGTTAATTCAAACTACTGGAAACTTAAAACAACTGAAAATGACGAAATAAGCACAATCTATAAGCTGATAATCAACTGAACGGTTTCTAAGAACAGGGCACTTTCAAATGTGAATACTACTTTTCCAGCTACTTTAAAAGCTATGAAATAAGCTACTTTTTGAAATCCAAAAGCATAAACTAGAAACTCATATGACAGACAACTTAAAATCTAAAAATGCCGAAAATTAATCACCAATTGCTACTCTAATTGATCCTTAGATCAGATACTAAAAAAAACTTAACACTGAAAACAGATTATGCAGTCCTAAGAGGCCTAATTGCAGACAGTGAATAAGCCAATGATTAAGCTCAAAATTCCAAAATAAGCTAGATCAGATAAAAATTGACCTACAGGCTACTTATGATCAGAAAATGAAGCAAAGGAACTGACTGATTAAGCAGATTCAAGCCACATTAAAAACTGAGTTCACCACTCAAAACTGCAGGTCTGCATATGTATGCTGATGCAGCAGCTAAGGTGTTTGACTTAAATTCCTATACATATCTAAACAGAACTTGATCAAAGACTGAATTCTTATTCTGATTTGAACATAGAAATGCAAAGAAATGGAACTCAAATGAATCTCAGCTTATTACAAGCTTATATGGCAGGTTTAGCTTATAAAACTGATTTCCCTAATGTAGAACCTCAAACTAACCTATCTTCTGATGAAAACTGCTAAAGTACCCTTAACTAAGCTTAATCAAAATTAGATATAATGCAAATGAACAGTGCTTCTAACATTTTACCCAAACTAACCCATTAAAAAGTTTTAACCAAACAGCCTCTATTCTGATCTGATTTGCAGATTTAAAACTGATAAACTCTAAGCTACTCGACTACTGAACCTAATATATAAACTAATTAGCAAATCTGAATTGTAAAAAAGATAAGCACTGAAAAAGTTTAATTAAGCAGTTTGACTTTTTGTTTGACTATAAGCAATTATGCAGAAAATTAAAAGCAAAGTAATATTAATCACTATCTACTTACCAGACATCAAAATTAATAACAAATAAGCAGAAAGATCAAAATAAGCACTTACTTAAAAATAAGCTGATGAACAGGAACCTTTGACCAAAAGTTGACTTTGATTAAAAACTTAATTCAAGAACACTGGATTGAAAATTGAAATGAAATTACAAAGAACAGCAATAATAAACTACATTAATCCTACTCTAAACCCTAAATCTAACCTACTAACTAGCTAACTCCTTTCCTTGTGAACGAGAGGGGCTATTTATAGCCTTTCTGAGAAGCTTCCAGGGATTCTCTGAATCAATCTCAACCATTGATCACAAGCTTGCTCTCCACGCTATGATTTCATCCGTAGGATCAAAATAGTGAGGTGGCACCTCCAATCAGCAAGTCCCACGTGTCCCTGGCAGCTGTCAATCCCTTCTAGAACATTTAATCATTGGTAATAATTGGGGATACGTGGTTAATTTGGGCGTACGGTAAAATAGGGTTCTATTCACAGTAGATTTTGGGGAAATTTTAGGCGCGCGTGTGTGAGAGAGAGGGTGAGAGTATTTTTAATTTTGACTTATGGCTGATATATTTGACCGGTTTTACAAGGCTTCTTGGATCGGGTATAGGTAAAAATGGAATGGGCTGGGTATATGTAATAGGTGGGCTGGATTAATAATAAGGGTGAGATGGGTTGGTTTAATTTGAAAGGTGGGCTGGGTTTGTAAAGTGATTGGAGTGGGTTTAAGGATATAAGGGTGTAAGGTTTGTTTAAAGTTTTAAGGTATTTAAGGTTTTGATTCAAGGGACCATTTATGTAATTGCTGATTTCTCAAGGGACTGAACTTGCTTATTTTTCAAAGTGAATCCAAGGGCTGAACTTGACATCTTTTGATGATTTGAGGACACTTTTTGACCATAATTTTCTTCCCGGTTCCGTTCTGAGCCTTTTCCGTATCCCGTGCTCGTTTTTCCGATTTTCTTGTCTTTTTGTCTGTTTTTCGCGATATACGTGCCTGCACATAAATAAACACAAAAACACAATATCTTTTGGCAATTTGGTTAGTTTTTGGTCTATTTGGTCTGATTTTGGTTAAGAAAAGGTATGTGTTTAAGCACATACCAAAATTCCCCCAGACTAAGCTATTGCAATGTCCTCATGCAATGTCATAAAAACACGTTTTTAAAACTGAAAATTTCCAATCTCTTTTTACTAACTTTGAGAAGTAGCAAAATTTTCAAAAGAGATTAAGAAATCTTAAGTTCTAAAAACTCCCCGATTTTCCTTTTATTCTATTTTTGTATTTTTACATAATCTCGTTATTCATGCGACGGCTTTGTTGACAATCATTATCTCACGATAACTTTTAGGGTCTTCGAGCAGGAAACACAACTCATAAAGAAGTGACCATATGGATAAAATTCGTCGTTCCTGATTTTTCACGAGTCCCCAAACTAAGCTTAAAAACGAAATCATTGTCATTTACAAGTTAGATTGCTGACACTACTCATAAAAGCTAATTGTGTATTAATTCTCGTTCCCAAATTCCTATTTTCCTCTATTTATTTTATTTTTGGTGAGAAATGAATTTCTTCATATTCTCGTTTCGATAATTTTTAGTCCGATAAAGATACCTAGTTTAGACGCTAAGTAGTTTCCAAACCTTCCCTCGAAAACCGTTGCATACAAAAATGAGGTCCACATCAAGGTCTCTGATTTAACACGATTTTGAGGATATCCCTTTTATATACAACCGAAACAACTCATCTACGAGTCCAGAGACAGAAGCTTTTATTAGGATACCCCCGGAGTCGAAGTTTGGCATTTTTTTAACATTATTAAGCACATTAACGTATTTAATCCTTGGCCCTTTATAACAATCACAACATCGGTTGCGAACCGGCAAGATGTGATAGTCTATTATGACCTTGGAATTTTTCCTCTGCCTTTATTAGAAGTCTACAACATCGGCTGCGAACCGACAAGATGTAGAAAACTCTTTATGGTTTTGGATTATTATTATACATTATTATATTCATTAATTATTTGTGTTGCCAAACACCAAGTCCTACGGCTTTTATAACAATCCCAACATCGGTTGCGAGCCGGCAAGATGGAATAGTCTATTACACCGTAACACTGACAGTACCTTGATGTGTACCCAACTTTCATAAGCAAGAATTCTCTAAGGAAGGAATAAAAACTAATTATCGCCAAAACCAAAATACCTTTAATTATTCCTAGATTACTATTATTGAGTGAAACAAGCTTATGGGAACAAAAAGCCACAAGTAACTTCGATGAGCTCTAAAGAGATCCAACTACTCCACGTTTAGCAATCTAACTTATAAACAACTCTATCATTTCTTGTTCTTCGCAAATTTAAAATCTTAAATAATAAGATCCGCGAATGCTTAGCCTTATAATCAAGCCATGCATATATAAAGTCAATTATGGGAACTTGCAAACTCTTAAAAAGAATTCGCATTTTCTAGCTCCTTGTGTAAAAGACTAGCACGAGCTTATAGATTATAAATGGTTAAGGGGACAAGCTAGGGCTCAACACGCCCGGTCAAGTCAGAATTTTATTCCTACTCTCACCAGTGGAAAGTCAACAAAAATGTCAAAACTTATTATATTTTTGCAAAAATTTTAAATTTTTCTCATTTTTTGGATTTTTTTTTTTCAATTTTTGGAGGAAAAACGGGGTTGCATGAGTAAACGGCAAAAATGCAAGGCAAAAATCAAATCGAAAGATTACCCCCCCAGACTAAAACGAGACATTGTCCTCAATGTCTTAAAGGTAAGGGTTCTCCTACATAAATCTAAGGCCGTTTATTAATTATGCCAAAAGATAGATGTAAAACGATAAGATTTAAGGATATTGATAAGCAGCGAATGATGAAACTCGAGTAGCGTGAAGGAAACTACGATTACGAGAGTCTTCATCATCGGGCATTCCTGGACATACCACAGAAAACACGAAACACAAGATACGGAAGAGGTGGCCCTCCTCACTCTTATTAAGAAAATAGAAAGAAGATAGATGGATATGCATGGGGTGCCTCCCACGAAGCGCTTGTTTTTGTTAACCGAGTCACATGAGCTTGACTCGACCCCGAATTTAATTGTCCTTGGGGGAGCAAGTGGAAAAGATAATCTCCATCGGACTTTCGTTCAAGATGTTTGGATAAACATTGAAGCGTACGAAAGTTCCACTCCGATGAGATACCTGCGGCTTAAAAGAAGGAGAAATGCCGGGGTCAAAGATTGTGTCTTCACTCCCGAAGGAGTGAATAAGAGGAGAAGTCACCGGGTAGGTGAAGAAAGGAAGAAAGATCATAATTAGAATGGGGATCCATTCTTCATCATCAAAGCTCTTGAAAACCTCGGGAGGGAGGGTCGGGGTGATATCATCATCAAGCAAACTCTTAGGATAGAGTTTACCTCCCCCGGGTCAGGATCTTCTTCAATAACAAAATAATCATACTCCGGAGGAGGTATGATATGAGTGAGTTCTTCTGAGAACTCCTCATGAAGAGATTCGAGAATACGAGGAGAATCTGTGAGTTCCGGTATGGGCTCATCAAGATTAGAAAGAATATCCTCCTCGCCCTCAACGTCCTCTAACCCTCCATCGAAAAGAGGATTAACTTTGCAAGAAGTATACTCATTATTAAATTCAAAAAGAGGGTTAGAGAAAATTCCGGAAGTAATCTCGGAAACGTCAAGGGAATCTCCATAAGATTGAAAATCACTTTCATCGTCGGATATTTCCTCGGACTCACTTGGGATTGGAACGAGGTTCTCAACTTTGTCTGATTCCGTTGCCGGAATAGTGTCGAGAAGCTCGTCCCCCATTTTTAGAGAGTCCTCTGGTTCCTTAGAAGGTAGGACGGGAGTGATTTCTGACGAATTTTCACAAACTCCCCACATAGAATCCTCATCATCATCATCGTCATCGTAAACGAAGGTTTGACGATAATTGGAACTTACTCTAGCTGCTTGTTCTTTAGCTAGCAGTTCTCCATAAGTTTTCTGATGAGGATCTTCTGGGGTACGTAAAGCCTTAAGTTCTTTTTGTGTATCAAGCATAGCAACGAGAAGTTGTTCTTCATTGAGTATTTCTTGAGGAGGTGGCTGAGGTTGTGGTTGAATCATATGGTGTTGTGGGGGTTGGAAATTGTCAAAACCGGGAGTACTATAGCAAGGATTAGGTTCATAGTAATTTTGATTCCACGGTTGACATTGATAATCATTATGAGGACCCCCACAATTTGCACAAGAAAAAGTCGGAAAATTTTGAAATGATGTATCATTAGAACTTTGATAGTACGCCTCGTGCTCATATGAATCTTGTGGAGGGAGGTTGAAATTGTTTTGAGAAAAATTGGAAAAGTTCGGGTTAGAATCATAAGCGAATGTATTTTCAGCTCTTGAAGCGCAAGTTGAACAAATTCCATTTATAAGATCATCTCCACACCATTCGCAGGTACATCGTCGACATAAAAAACCATCTAACAGATCTCTACAGCCACAGCAATAACGTTGATCGAACGAAGATAAATCGGGCTGTGGCGGGCAGTCGGAGAAATTTGAGGAGTTGGTGAACGAATTCGGATTTGGATCATAACATGAATTACTTGAACCACAAAATAAACAACGTCCGTCCCGAATATCATTACCACACCGTTCACACGTACTCCACCGACACGGTGAACCGAAGAGCGGCTCTCCACAACCGACGCACGGGATAAACGATTCCATCAGAATTAAAAATATAGAGGATTAAGAAGATAAGAATTAAACATTATGAGAGGGTAAAGAGATAAGAATCAAACGGATAAGAGGATTAAGAAGAATATTTTTGGATTTTTAATTTTTAGAAACATGGAAAATCATAAAGGAAAAAAAAGGAAAATTAATTTTGAAGAGCACATCTTTTTGGGTTTTTATATAAAAATATTTACAAATGGAAACGATAACTTCCCGGGAGAAGGGTCTTCAAAACACGAATCGAAAAACGGAATCACGAACTCACTTCAACCTTCCCCGGCAGCGACGCCAAAAATTGATTTAAACAATTTATATCCCAAAAAGGAGAATTGCAAAGGAAATACGCAAAACCCGAGTCGTTTGTCCCGACGAAGATTGAATGGAATATATGATTCGGGATCGTGATTCGTGCAGTGAATGTGAAAAAGTGAGTGATTTTGATTTGGTTTTATACTACGAATATTAAAATAACAAACGTAATTAACTAATTAAGCTAAGAGTACGATTATACTAAGCATACTAATCTAAAAACGCAATTTGAATTTTAAAAACGTTACGCGACGAATTATAAAACGTATTTAAAAGTGATTTTCTAAAATTTAAACCCTAAAAATGCAAATTAATTTTTCCTATATTAATAATGATAAAAGAAAATTTTTGGAAAAAGAAAAATATTTTTTTTTTACTTTTTAATAATTTTTTATGAATTAAAAACTAATTTAAATTATTTAAATGATTTAAAAATAGTAAAACAAGTTGGAAAAATCTGGAAATTTTTGAGTAAATCTAAAATTAAATTTCTAATCTAAGAAAAATAAATTCAGAAACTGATTAAACACTAATAAGCAGAACAGTGTAAATAAGCACTATGAAATAAGCCAAAAATAAGCAAAAGCTGACCAAAATTTTCCAGAAGTTCAGGGCTGTTAAATCAAACTACTGGCAACTTAAAACAACTGAAAATGACGAAATAAGCACAATCTATAAGCTGATAATTAGCTAAACGGTTTCTAAGAACAGGGCATTTTCAAATGTGAATACTACTTTTGCAGCCACTCAAAAAGCTATGAAATAAGCTGCTTTCGGAAATCCAGATGCAGAAACTAGAAACTCATATGACAGACAACTTAAAATCTAAAAATGCCTAAAATTAATCACCAATTGCTACTCTAATTGATCCTTAGATCAGATACTAAAAAAAACTTAACACTGAAAACAGATTATGCAATCCTAAGAGGCCTAATTGCAGACAGTGAATAAGCCAATGATGTTGATGCAAATAATATTCTAAAAACGTTATTTATATCTTTCGATTACTTTACGTTTTAAGGATGACAAAATGTGAACTCACGTTACGTTAAAATTAACGTTAACAAGTTTTTAATCGGAAGATCCCGTTTCTACACAAATCACTCTTGAACAAAGTTACAACTTGAACTAGTGATCAATGAAGTGAATTCATGTTTTGAAAATTCACATTTTAAATGAGACAAAACATTTTTTCAAAAATATACATGACAAATTATTTTTGAAATATTAAGAAATGTTTTAATGGAAAAATAAGTTTGAAAATCACAACAACTATTTTTCCCCCCAAAATCAGCTCCAACCTTCCCCAAATAAGTTTTCACCAGAAAAGACAAAATTTGGAGCGTCCTAGTCTACCACGGCTCCACGGTACCGTTAAATTTAACGGAGCCGTGGGTCATTTAGTGGAGCCGTCCGTACCATTTTGAATTGTAACGTTCAGATTTTCTTTGCCTATAAATACCCACCTCTTTCACAGTTTTAGGCACCCTTCACACACAGAAAAATCCCTTAACTAAATCCTCTCACACCTTTCACTTCTAAGGGTCAATTAGATTAGTTTTTCTTTGTTTCAAGAGTGATCCAATCATCCTTCAAGTGATCCTCTTCATACCTCTTCACTAGCAAGAGAAGAACACAAGTATCCAAGTTGATACAAGGTGTTGTCATCCCTCTTCATTAGAAAGAGAAGAACTCAAGTAATCAAGAAGATACTAGAGTTGTAGATGATAGGTTTTTGTAACACTTGTTACAACCTTGTTGTATCTTAGCATACATCAAGTATATTTTCTTTTTGTGAGTGAGAGTGAAGATCAAGTGTGATCTATAGAGATAGTGAACATCTCTTGAAGCCATTGGGCTTGTGTGATTGATCAAGAAGATCAAGGGTCATTAGGTTAGTGTTAGTTGAGTAGAGTGAAGTGAGTGTTGATCATTGTGATCGTGTTGAGATCTTGGTGATCTCTTGAAGCCATTGGGCTTGTGTGTTTGGTCACGTGGACCTTGGTAGATTGGTGCTAGCTAAGATTAGCACTCGACATCTAGCTTAGTGTCGGAAATAGGATAAGCGACGTGTACGGTTTTCTCCGCCTTAAGGGAGGTTGTTGACATAGTGCTTGAAACTCTCGAGTGTGGTGCTCGGGGAGTGGAGTAGGGCGAAGAAGAGCTTCGTAGCCGAACCACTATAAATCCTTTGTCTCGGTTTGATCTTTCCAACTCTACTCCTTACTTTTATTTGTTATTATTACCTAGCTTAGTGTGTAGTTCATATTGGTGTTGATTGATTACACATAGAGTTCGAATCAAAGTTTCCAATAACCAACTTTTAAAACAAGATTTTTAAAAGAAGTTTTTAAACCGGTAAACTATTCAACCCCCCTTCTAGTTTCCCACAATTGGTATCAGGAGCCACGTCAGTCAAGTTTTTAAAGTATATTGTATTTTAAAGCTTGAACCGATCAATGGATTCCGACAAATATCTAGAAGGGCAATCTATGCAAAGACCACCACTTTTCGAAACCGATTGCTTTATTTATTGGAAAACAAGATTCGAAACGTATGTGAAATCAAAAGACATTGATCTTTGGCATGTTATTACCGAGGGTGACTTTCAACCTATTCAAAAGAATCCGGAAATAAAAAAGGATGAAATAGTTTCTTATGATAAACAAAGTGATGAACTTAAAAGGAAATTAGCCAAAAATAATAAGGCTAAAATGATGATTTATAATGCTTTGCCTAAAAAGGAATTTGAAAGAATTTTTATGTGCAATACGGCAAAAGACATTTGGAAAACTTTGTTAGTCACTCACCAAGGTAATAACCAAGTCAAAGAGAACAAGATAGATCTTCTTGTTCAACAATATGAACAATTCTCCATTTCGGAGGATGAGTCAATTGATAATGCTTTTGCTAGATTTAATACTATTATCACTAGTCTTAAAGCTCTTGATGAAGGTTATTCTAGTAAGAACTATGTTAGGAAGTTTCTTAGAGCTCTACATCCTAAATGGAGAGCAAAGGTCACCGCCATAGAAGAGTCAAAGGACTTGGCGGCATTGTCACTCGATGAACTTATAGGAAACTTGAAAGTTCATGAGATGATAATTAAGAAAGACTCCGACATAGTCAAAGGCAAAGGCGAGAGAGCTAGATCTCTAGCATTGAAAGCCAAGAAGGAGTCTAGTGATGAGGAATGTTCGAGTTCCGATAGTGAAGATGAGGAATATGCACTAGCGGTTAGGGATTTTAAAAAGTTCTTTAGGAGAAGAGGTAGGTTCATTAGGCAACCTCGTGATGAGAAGAAGACATCACAAAAGAACCATGTTGAAAAGAAAGGGACAAGTGATAGGAAATGCTTTAGATGCGGAGATCCTAATCATCTCATAGGAGAGTGTCCCAAGCCACCGATATTCAACAACCAACGAGCTCTCATAGGAGGCGCCTGGAGTGATAGCGGTGATGATGAAGAAAAGAAGCCCAAGGACGAAACGTGTCTAATGGCTCATGCTTCAAATGAGATATGCTTGGGAATCGACTTGGAGCCTGACGAATGGGTCAAGGATAGTGGATGCACCAACCACATGACGGGCAACCGAAGTCTATTCTCATCATACAAGGCATACAACGGAGGTAATGTCACTTTCGGTAGCAAACTTAAGGGAAACATTATTGGCAAAGGTACGATCACTCATAACTCCCTCACTATTAGAAATGTTGAGCATGTAGATAACTTAGGATTTAATTTGCTTAGCATTAGTCAAATGGTAGATAATAAGTGTAGAGTTATATTCTCTGAAGAGGGTAGTGAGATCATTAAGGATGGTAAAACCATAGGCAAAGGAGTTAGGAGAAATGGCCTATTTGTCATGAAAATAGGAAATAAGCCTCGGGATAGGATATGCTTAGCAACCATAGATGATAACTCCACTCTATGGCATAGGAGATTAGGTCATGCCAATATGCGTTTAATACAATCATTGGCTTCTAAGGAACTAGTTAGAGATCTACCTAAGATTAAGTTTGATCAACACTTTTGTGACGCTTGTAAAGTTGGAAAACAAGCCCATTCTAGTCACAAAGCTAAGAATATAGTCTCAACCTCTAGATGCCTAGAACTCCTTCATATGGACTTATTCGGTCCATCCGCCGTACGGAGCTACGGAGGAAACTACTACACCTTAGTAATAGTTGATGACTACTCTAGGTACACTTGGACTAGATTTCTTAAGAATAAGACTCAAGCCTTTGAGGAATTCGAGGTTTTTAGTAAGAAAGTCCAAAATCAACTAGGATGTACAATAGTTTCCATTAGGACGGATCATGGTCGGGAATTTGATAATGAAGTGCAATTTGGAGTATATTGTGATGCTAATGGTATTACTCACAATTTCTCAGCTCCACGCACTCCACAATCAAATGGGGTAGTAGAGCGAAAAAATCGTACTCTACAAGAAATGAGTAGAACGATGTTGAATGAACAATCAATTCCGCAAAAGTTTTGGTGTAATGCGGTGGACACCTCAACTTACATACTTAATAGGATTTTAATTAGGCCTATCTTAGGAAAAACCCCATATGAAATCATGAAAGGTAGAAAACCTACTCTTGATTACTTTAGAGTGTTTGGAAGCAAGTGCTTCATACTAAACACTAAAGATTACCTCACCAAGTTTGACCCAAAGTCTTACGAAGGTGTCTTCCTAGGATACTCCCAAAATAGTAAAGCTTACATTGTCCTAAATAAGGAAACAATGAAAGTCGAAGAATCACTCAACGTGACATTCGATGAAAGCCCTCCTCCAACTAAGACATCACCCTTGGTGGATGATGACTTAGATGAGGAACAAGCCATTGAGGTTAATGGCAAGAAAACCTTAGATGATGACATTGAGGATGAAATAGTTGAAGTTGACGAAATTGTCAATGTTAAGGAATCCAAGAACCATCCTATTGAAAATGTCATAGGAAACCTAAACCAAAGAACCCTTAGGTCACAAGCACAAAACAAAAGTAATTTCTTTTGTTTTATATCTACTTTAGAACCTAAGAATGTTGGTGAAGCGATTAAGGATGAAAGTTGGACACTTGCCATGCAAGAAGAACTTAATCAATTCACCGCCAACCAAGTTTGGGAGTTGGTACCTCCTCCTAGGAATCAAACCATCATAGGAACTAAGTGGGTGTTTAGGAATAAACTCGACGAAAATGGCGTCGTGACTAGGAATAAGGCAAGGTTAGTAGCACAAGGCTATAACCAACAAGAAGGAATAGATTATGATGAAACCTATGCACCTGTAGCTAGATTAGAATCTATTAGAATACTCCTTGCCTATGCGTGTGCCTTAGACTTTAAATTGTACCAAATGGATGTGAAAAGTGCATTCCTTAATGGTTATATCAACGAGGAGGTATATGTTGCTCAACCTCCGGGATTCGTTGATTTCGAATATCCGAATCATGTTTATAAACTCAAGAAAGCACTCTATGGTCCTAAGCAAGCTCCCAAAGCTTGGTATGATAGACTGAAAGCATTCTTGATTAAACATGAATATACCATGGGAGTGGTAGATAACACGCTTTTCACAAAGAAACGAGATTCACATCTCATCATTGTTCAAATATATGTTGATGACATTATATTTGGCTCAACTTGTCCAAAACTGTGCAATGATTTCTCTAAAATCATGCATGACGAGTTTGAGATGAGCATGATGGGCGAATT
This sequence comes from Artemisia tridentata subsp. tridentata, assembly GCA_021014915.2. Classification (NCBI taxonomy): domain Eukaryota; kingdom Viridiplantae; phylum Streptophyta; class Magnoliopsida; order Asterales; family Asteraceae; genus Artemisia; species Artemisia tridentata. Next base: position 339,405,845 of record CP139502.1, on the reverse strand, counting down.
AAATTTCTTCCTTGGTCTACAAATTAAGCAAATGGAAGATGGTATCTTCTTTAATCAATCTAAGTATAGTAAGGAAATGCTTAAGAAGTTTAGTTTAGAAGAGTCTAAGCCCATGAAAACTCCCATGTCCACGAAAATAAAACTCACGAAATATTAAGAAGGTGATTCCGTGGATAACACTAAGTATAGAGGTATGATAGGTAGTTTACTATACCTCACGGCAAGTAGGCCCGACATCATGTTTAGTGTCTGCCTTTGTGCTCGCTTCCAAGAGGATCCCAAAACCTCTTACCTTGAAGCAGTTAAGCGTATCTTCCGATACATTAAAGGCACTATACACTTGGGATTATTTTATCCCAAGGGGACCGGTATAGAAACTGTTGTCTATGCCGACTCTGATCATGCGGGAGATTACGTGGATCGAAAAAGCACGAGTGGCGTTTCACTACTAGAAAAACAGCTATTCTTGACTCCAAATGCGAGTCAAGAAGAGCCTTTATGACGCGCAAATGCGAGTCAAGGAAAGACCCGTCATAAAGCTTCATGACTCGCATTTGTGCGTCATCCTTCTATGACTCGCAATTATGACCCACGTTTTATGACTCTCCTTTTTGCGTGTCATTACCCTTAAAATCATTTTGACTAACTTTTATGACATATGTTTTTGCGAGTCATTACCTTAAAATCATTTTTTTTTATTTTTTCTGTTTTTTAAAACCTGATTATATACATAATTACTGACAATAAACCTGATAATTGTACAAAATTAACGCATTTCATATATATCAAAACCATGCGTTACCAATTCATTACATAACAATTCATGTCAAAATATATACCGATAATTAGTTAAAGTTACTACAATGTACGATTTCTACCTAAAAATGAAATTCGACACATAAATTGCCCATTCTTCTCGAATATCGTCGAAATCCGCATCCGTGTACTCATTGCTATCACCACCAATCTAGTCAAATAAAACAACATTTTAGAAACAGTTAATTACTACTTAAACTACTTAAAACAGTTAACTACTTACATTGTCATTTTCGAGAGCCCGAACTCCATGTTTAACTATTTCCTTCATAAACTTCAACACGAAGTACCCACATTCGGTGCATCCGGGCTGACTTGGACACTACACAAGAAACACAAATTGTATATGATATGCAACTACAGTTTATTAACAAGAATGGTCTGCACAGGGTATATGGGCTTATTTGTAGATCAGTTATAAGCTGATTAATAAGGTGAAACTCAAATACCAGATTATGCACCAAAAGACCCCTACCTAACCTACCTATATTCCAAAAATTAGGACCTAAAGCAGATACGATAAGCCAATTTTGATCCTAGATCAGCAGTGCAGATAACTAATTGCTGCAAAACAATCTGTGGTAGCAGATTAGGAATTTGGCGCAAAATTTGAGCAAGACTACTCCACAGCAGACCAACTCATAGGAACTCACTTAAGCACCATTGAACTAACTAGCAAAGCCAAAATGAACTCAAATTAAGCTCAGCTTATTGCTAAGCTTATTAGGGCAGATAAGAGCTCAAAACTAAAATATCTAATGCAGACTTTAAATAACCATCAAACTGCCCTATCTTCTGATGAGAACAACTAAAATACCTTTGAATCAGTTCAATCAAACTCAGAAACTTGGCACATGAACAGTGCTTTTCAGATTATACCCAAACCAACCTATAAGCTGTCTTAAACCAAACACCCTTACACTGATCTGTATTGCAATTTTACCCTATACTAAGCTGATTAAAACTAAAAACCACTCTACACTAGTATTACTTAGACTATTAATAAGCTAGGAGATGCAAATAAGCCATAACAAATAACTAACCTTAGAATTAACCCAGTTAAGTTTAGTCCTCTTATTGGTTCCAGCTTCTACATCATACAATGCAATTGCCCTACAAAGAATTAACCCAGTTAAGTATTACATCATACATCATAAAGATTCTATAATTTGTAATACTTACGCATCCACTATTTGCTTGAACTGATGATTGACGTCGCTAGTCGATAGGGAATCAAGATAATAGCAGGTACTTGTCTTCATGTTAAGCACACCTAACACCCAATGTCTTCTACAAAAAACAAAAAACAAATTCTGTTAATTAATGTTAATTTTTATTAATTAATTTAAATGTTGTCGAAAATCTAACCAGGGATTGTATGGAAATAAGATGAGGTCATTTTGCTTCCTTGTAGATAACCTTTTTGCAATAACTCGACTTGCCTCCTCGATATTCTTGGCCCTCGCTTTACGTTCATGATGCATGGTCGCAGTCGGGGTCATGAAACAAACTCCATGATCTCTTTGTGACCCATTCTTGATTTGCTCATACAGGTACCTGTTAACAATTAACATACAAAGTTTAAAAAGGCATTCACACCTTCCTCATATGCGATTGATAATCTATCAGACAAAATCCAAGATTTATCCATTACCTAAAAACTCTAAAACAGAAAACATCTCGTATAAGTGTCGAGTCTGATACCAACCTTATTAAACTAAAACAGAAAAAGATAACTACCTAGTAAACTATACATGTTAAACAAGAACACCAGCTTACAAATCATTTACAGTTAAAGTTTACTCTATTAAACTATACATGTTACATTATTTACAGTTAACTTACATGAGGCCTATAAAATATTATTCACAAACACCAAAAAATATTATCTTATATCATAGTAACATTTTCACAAACACTTGGTGTGCTACATTAGGGCATACCTTTCAAACTGATGATACAAAAAACTGATACAAATGTTAAAGTTTACTCTATTAAACTATAAATGTTATCTTGCAACCAAAAAATAATGATACAAAAACTGATACAAAAACCTAGTTACATTTTCACAAACACCTGGTGTGCTACATTAAAAATCAATAAATTGATTTTATAACCTAAATAAAACTCTACAACTACATTAAAACAGAAAACATAAAACTCTCAAACAAACAAATTAGGGCATACCTTTCAAACTGATGTCGAGTGTTTTGAGAGTTTTGAGAGGGGTTTGAGATGGGAAATTAGGGCAAGTTAGGGCAAATTACGGCAAATTATGGCATACCTTTCAAAATTAGGGCAAACTGATGTCGAGTGTTTTGAGAGTTTTGAGAGGGGTTTGAGATGGGAAATTAGGGTGGGAGTGTTTTGAGAGTTTTGAGAGGGGTTTGATAAGGTTTTGAGAGTTTGAGAGGGAAGTGTTGAGCGGGAAGTGTTTTGGCCAAAAAAAAAACAATGGGTTTTGATGAAGCAGATGGGGAAAAAAACATAGATGACCCCTATTTAGGACGAAGCAAAACGAGCGTCATCTAGCAGGCTAAATTTTAACTGATTATGACCCTATGTTATGACGCTTTTTAAAACGAGTCATCCCCAATAAAAAATTTACTCGTTATGACTCTTATTTTATGACTTTGCTATTTGCGCGTCATCTTGTAGTGTGCGTCATAAAATGCGAGTCAAGGATAGCTGTTTTTCTAGTAGTGGCGTTTGTACCTTCATGGGTTGTTGTCTAACTTCTTGGTTCTCCAAGAAACAAAACGGCTCTTGCTATCTCCACTACCGAAGCCGAGTACGTAAGCGCCGGAAAGGCATGTCAGCAAGCACTATGGATGAAACAAGCCCTTAACGACTATAGCATATACTAAGATGATATTCCCATTATGTGCGATAATAAAGGTGCTATTGACTTGAGCAAAAACCCTGTCCAACACTCCCGTACTAAACACATTGAAATTCGCCACCACTTCCTTCGCGATAATGTTCAGAAAGGAAACATTTCCATTGAGAAAGTTCCTTCTCAAGACAACATCGCTGACATACTAACTAAACCTCTCAAACGAGAATCCTTTAACTACCTCCGTCTAGGTCTAGGAATGATGGAACATATTCCATAAATCTCATGACTCTTGAAGTCATCCCGTGTATCTCGTCTAGTCAAGTTTAGGAATCCCTAGTCATAAGAATTTGTTAGGTACAAATTCTTTCCTTGTGTCATAAAATCTCACTAAAACAGCGAGACTTAGTTTTCAAAAATCAAAATGGGACAGAAAACAGTCCCAGCAGATCACGGCTCCACTAAATGTGGCACGGCACCGTTAAATTTAACGGTACTGTGGAACCGTGCATCTGGAACATTTCGTATTTCAGTCCCCTTTTCCCACATTACTCATTCAAAACCCTCACAACCTCAGCAATTGCTGTCATAACCTAACCTCACAACCCAAAACTCAATTACACCTCTTCAAGATCATATTCAAGACATTGATTTCAAGATCCTCTATCATTTTATCCTTTTCAACATAATTTGTAAGTTTTTTCATTCCAATTCATTTCTAATTTTGAGTCTAGGGTTTGTTCATTGATGAAAATTGAATTGGGGATTTTCACCTTTTTCTAGGAATGTTTCAAAATTAGAAGTCATCAACACTAAAACTCCCCAATTCCATCAATTTTGAAATTTCACAAAATTAGGATCATGAAATTATTCTTTTTCATGCATTGTTGATGCAAACTAAAAACACTTTTTCATGCATTCATGATCTCACAAATATTATTCGAATTACATAATCAATATGTACTCTTCGACATATTTGTTTGAGCTAAAGTGAAATCAGGAGTGTTTGGGTAATCTCATTATTTTTCCTTTGAGTCGAGATTACCGCACCTCCACATAGTCTGCATATAGGCACACACTAGGCACGTGTTGTATGCAACTGATTTTTATTCTAAATTTCTATTTTCTTATAGGATACAAAAAATGTCTCATGAATATGATTTTGATCATCTCCTAACTGATACCTATACACCCGAAATCTCACGTGAACCCACTACACCCGGTAACCACATTCGTGCCTATGTCAATCTTGAAACCCGTCGGTTTCATGAAGGCCGTGTCGTTGATCCATCCCTAGTTTTCCACGGGGATATCAACACTTTCTTTAGAGCTATATGATTCGATTGTCTACTCCACATTAACGAGTACATTTGTCCTCGCTTTGTGTTGGAGTTCTTCCGACAAGTTGAACTCGTACGTAACGAGGATCAATCCTTGTCACTTTGGTTTTGGGTCAAAAACTTCAAATACGTTCTAACTCTTGAGCAATTTGCTCAAATCCTTAGTATACCCAATCATGGGCAATGTGCCTATACTGAAGATTGGTGTCTTGAGTCTCTCTTTCACTATCGTGAGGAGAATAGTCCGTACTGTTCGTACATACCCTCTCCAACAGAACTAACCAAAATCATCCGTACTCACCCTCACCCACATCCAACGAAAATTCGTTTGGAAGAAGTGCGTCATGAACTACTTTCTTGGGCAGTCATCCTGCGAGAAAATGTTCTAAGTCTCACAGGAAATCGTGAGCAACTCCCGGCGTGTTGTGCTCATATGATTTACTGTCTCTTAACCCAACAACCTTACAATCTTGCTTACTTCTTTGCTAAGCGAATTGTACATCTCAATGGTAACAAGAATAAATTGATACCTTATGGGATGTTCCTAACCCGTCTCTATCATCACCTCATAACCATTCACCCTTACCTTCATGGTCCTCAATACTCCCTATTCACACCTGTCATGAAACCCATAACCGAGTCATATGTCTTAACCATCCTCACTTCTGAACTCACCACCCACTATGCACCCTTTGATGATCCTATTCATGAGAATGAGATAAATACTCAAGACGAGAGTGTGACAAGAAGGGGGAATGCTCAAGTCATAAGTAGTTAGGAAGAGATTTATATCTATCACTAGTGTTTATTACTAATAGATAATATTAGGAATTAATGCCCAAATTATCTTGCATGCTTACATAAATGTTCTATTTGACATTTGGATGATACCTTATCTTGTTCTTTATGCTTGCATGCTTATGATTCTTTAAGTATAATGCATGATCATCTTTATGTGCTAGATGTAGCATTGTATGGATATATTAGGAAAATGAGTACCTAGTGAGTTGAGGCACTCTCATTTCCAGGAATTAGTTCCCCTAGAAAATTCCCCCTAGCTGCCCAAAACTAGCCTGCAAGGAAAAGTTAGTGGCAACAGTGTCACGGCACCACTAAATAGGGACGGCACCGTTAAATTTAACGGTACCGTAGGGTATTTAACGGAGCCGTGACCCTGTATAACGGATTTTTCCTAATGCTCCTATTTCCCTATTACCCTAACCTCAAACCTGCAAGCCTTGCACCCTCACATTCACCATAGGATTCCCCTCCTACACCATAGGATCAACTTTAATTCAAATTTCACCCAACTTGCCTATATAAGGCCTCACCCTTGCAAGCTTATCTTGCACTTCACCTTCAACCTCCCATCACACAAACACCATGTCCTCCACACATGGTTCAACCTCTCAAATCTCCAAGAAACCTAGGATAACCGTAAAACCACCCTCAAAACCACTCTTTGTGGATCTCACAAGAGATGATGAAGCTATGACACCACCTTCCCAAGCCACTCCATACTCACCATCACCACCTTATGCACCATCTAAAACATCATCTACCTACACAACATCTTCATCATCCTATTACACCACATCATCAATGGAATACACACCATCTCCCTTCACCCCATTGGACAATGCCATGCCAATTTCACCTCCAACAACCCTACCACAATCACCATCTCCTATCATGGCACAACCCAACCGACCACATCCCTTGGAGTTACATAATGCTAATTGCATATGTTGTCTCCACAACCGTAATCTCATCTACTTCTTAAGAGACGAGATTCATTTCATGTTCTACTTTATAGAACATCTCTTGACACCTCCACCACCTCAAATGGGGCCCCAATCTCCACCACCTCCTAACCAAAACAACTAAACACTTGCTTGTTTAGTCCTCCACAATAAACTCTTAGGACCCCTCTTGGAAATGAAGCTTGTCTCTAGTCATTAGGAATTCAGGCTTCTTGTTATCTTTCTTAGTGCTTTCTATGTAGTCATACATTACTATGACACTTATTTGTTTTATTAATGAATGCTTCTATGTGGAGGTTTCTCTTTTTAAGGGATTGGTTATTTGTCACAAATGTGCTACTTGTTAGATACTGTATATCTGTCGTCTAACTTTGTTTTGTAGCACGATCCATTGCTCGATTCCTTTGTGTTCTCCAAATGAGGGGGAGTACACATCAAGGGGGAGCCTTAACCACCTTTTTGATTTGACAAAAAGGGGGAGAAATGGGAGTAAACTCATTAAAAACTTGTTAAAAGTAACTTTAACCTAACATGAGTTTATATTTTGTCATCATCAAAAAGGGGGAGATTGTTGATGCAAATAATGTTCTAAAAACGTTATTTATATCTTTCGATTACTTCACGTTTTGAGGATGACAAAATGTGAACTCACGTTACGTTAAAATTAACGTTAACAAGTTTTTAATCGGAAGATCCCGTTTCTACGCAAATCACTCTTGAACAAAGTTACAACTTGAACTAGTGATCAAAGAAGTGAATTCATGTTTTGAAAATTCACATTTTAAATGGGACAAAACATTTTTTCAAAAATATACATGACAAATTATTTTTGAAATATTAAGAAATGTTTTAATGGAAAAATAAGTTTGAAAATCACAACAGCTATTTTTCCCCCCAAAATCAGCTCCAACCTTCCCTAAATAAGTTTTCACCAGAAAAGACAAAATTTGGAGCGTCCTAGTCTACCACGGCTCCACGGTACCGTTAAATTTAACGGAGCCGTGGGTCATTTAGTGGAGCCGTCCGTACCATTTTGAATTGTAACGTTCATATTTTCTTTGCCTATAAATACCCACCTCTTTCACAGTTTTAGGCACCCTTCACACACAGAAAAATCCCTTAACTAAATCCTCTCACACCTTTCACTTCTAAGGGTCAATTAGATTAGTTTTTCTTTGTTTCAAGAGTGATCCAATCATCCTTCAAGTGATCCTCTTCATACCTCTTCACTAGCAAGAGAAGAACACAAGTATCCAAGTTGATACAAGGTGTTGCATCCCTCTTCATTAGCAAGAGAAGAACTCAAGTAATCAAGAAGATACTAGAGTTGTAGTTGATAGGTTTTTGTAACACTTGTTACAACCTTGTTGTATCTTAGCATACATCAAGTATATTTTCTTTTTGTGAGTGAGAGTGAAGATCAAGTGTGATCTATAGATATAGTGAACATCTCTTGAAGCCATTGGGCTTGTGTGATTGATCAAGAAGATCAAGGGTCATTAGGTTAGTGTTAGTTGAGTAGAGTGAAGTGAGTGTTGATCATTGTGATCGTGTTGAGATCTTGGTGATCTCTTGAAGCCATTGGGCTTGTGTGTTTGGTCACGTGGACCTTGGTAGATTGGTGCTAGCTAAGATTAGCACTCGACATCTAGCTTAGTGTCGGAAATAGGATAAGCGACGTGTACGGTTTTCTCCGCCTTAAGGGAGGTTGTTGACATAGTGCTTGAAACTCTCGAGTGTGGTACTCGGGGAGTGGAGTAGGGCGAAGAAGAGCTTCGTAGCCGAACCACTATAAATCCTCTGTCTCGGTTTGATCTTTCCAACTCTACTCCATACTTTTATTTGTTATTATTACCTAGCTTAGTGTGTAATTCATATTGGTGTTGATTGATTACACATAGAGTTCGAATCAAAGTTTCCAATAACCAACTTTTAAAACAAGATTTTTAAAAGAAGTTTTTAAACTGGTAAACTATTCAACCACCCTTCTAGTTTCCCACAAATGATTAAGCTCAAAATTCCAAAATAAGCTAGATCAGATAAAAATTGACCTACAGGCTACTTATGATCTGAAAATGAAGCAAAGGAACTGACTGATTAAGCAGATTCAAGCCACATTAAAAAATGAGTTCAGCACTCAAAACTGCAGGTCTGCACATGTATGCTGATGCAGCAGCTAAGGTGTTTGACTTAAATTCCTATACATATCTAAACAGTACTTGATCAAAGACTGAATTCTTATTCTGATTTGAACATAGAAATGCAAAGAAATGGAACTCAAATGAATCTCAGCTTATTACAAGCTTATATGGCAGGTTTAGGTTATAAAACTGATTTCCCTAATGTAGAACCTCAAATAACCTCAAACTAACCTATCTTCTGATGAAAACTGCTAAAGTACCCTTAACTAAGCTTAATCAAAATTAGATATAATGCAAATGAACAGTGCTTCTAACATTTTACCCAAACTAACCCATTAAAAAGTTTTAACCAAACAGCCTCTATTCTAATCTGATTTGCAGATTTAAAACTGATAAACTCTAAGCTACTCGACTACTGAACCTAATATATAAACTAATTAGCAAATCTGAATTGTAAAAAAGATAAGCACTGAAAAAGTTTAATTAAGCAGTTTGACTTTTTGTTTGACTATAAGCAATTATGCAGAAAATTAAAAGCAAAGTAATATTAATCACTATCTATTTACCAGACATTAAAATTAATAACAAATAAGCAGAAAGATCAAAATAAGCACTTACTTAAAAATAAGCTGATGAACAGGAACCTTTGACCAAAAGTTGACTTTGATTAAAAACTTAATTCAAGAACACTGGATTGAAAATTGAAATGAAATTACAAAGAACAGCAATAATAAACTACATTAATCCTACTCTAAACCCTAAATCTAACCTACTAACTAGCTAACTCCATTCCTTGTGAACGAGAGGGGCTATTTATAGCCTTTCTGAGAAGCTTCCAGGGATTCTCTGAATCAATCTCAACCATTGATCACAAGCTTGCTCTCCACGCTATGATTTCATCCGTAGGATCAAAATAGTGAGGTGGCACCTCCAATCAGCAAGTCCCACGTGTCCCTGGCAGCTGTCAATCCCTTCTAGAACATTTAATCATTGGTAATAATTGGGGATACGTGGTTAATTTGGGCGTACGGTAAAATAGGGTTCTATCCACAGTAGATTTTGGGGAAATTTTAGGCGCGCGTGTGTGAGAGAGAGGGTGAGAGTATTTTTAATTTTGACTTATGGCTGATATATTTGACCGGTTTTACAAGGCTTCTTGGATCGGGTATAGGTAAAAATGGAATGGGCTGGTTATATGTAATAGGTGGGCTGGATTAATAATGAGGGTGAGATGGGTTGGTTTAATTTGAAAGGTGGGTTGGGTTTGTAAAGTGATTGGAGTGGGTTTAAGGATATAAGGGTGTAAGGTTTGTTTAAAGTTTTAAGGTATTTAAGGTTTTGATTCAAGGGACCATTTATGTAATTGCTGATTTCTCAAGGGACTGAACTTGCTTATTTTTCAAAGTGAATCCAAGGGCTGAACTTGACATCTTTTAATGATTTGAGGACACTTTTTGACCATAATTTTCTTCTCGGTTTCGTTCTGAGCCTTTTCCGTATCCCGTGCTCGTTTTTCCGATTTTCTTGTCTTTTTGTCGGTTTTTCGCGATATCCGTGCCTGCACATAAATAATCACAAAAACACAATATCTTTTGGCAATTTGGTTAGTTTTTGGTCTATTTGGTCTGATTTTGGTCAAGAAATGGTATGTGTTTAAGCACATACCAAGTCTCTTATGCCAAAGCCAGTTAAGAGTTTCAGTGGCTTTAGCAAAGAGACAAGTGCCATTCTGAGTTAGAGTAGAGATATCTAACACATAAACATCTTGTCTTCTTGGTGCAATAAGGACTACTTCCTTATTTGCATTGAAGATGGTACCTTGCTTATCATCAAACTGAACTATGTATTTTGCATCACATAGTTGACTGACACTGATTAAAATGTACTTAAGACCATTGACATAAGCTATCATAGTAAAGACTATACCACTACAGTTTACTGAACCATATCCTTCAGTGAGACATGATGAATTGTCAGCAAATACCACCTTGGGTCCTGGTTCCTCTACATACTTGTGCAGATATTCTTTCACATCAGTCATGCTCCTTGAACATCCACTATTTAGATGCCAAACTGGCTCCCTGGAATGTCTCTGCACAAATAGGAAACTGTGTCAGTTCTTTCTAGGACCCCTCTTCTTGGAGGGCTTGGCTTAAATGACCCTTTTAAAAGTAACAATTGATGCATGGTCAGTGGTTGAATGGACTGAGCTTGCAAAGATTTTGCATTTGATTGCAGAAGTAGACTCAATAGACTGAGAGGATGACTTGGTGGTTTCTCTTTTGGTTTGAATGACCTTCTCATGTCCTGAGGTGTCATGAGTGGGATCTCCACATATGTCACAACTAGTGTCCATTAGACAGTCCTCAGGAAGGTCGTCATTGAAGCCACAATGTGTACATGGTGAAAAGGGCTTAGCCTTTTGTTTCTGCTTCTGTTTAGAATCAGAGGGATACTTAAAAGCTTGTGCTTTAAAGTTTACTGCTTTGGATGTGACTGTGTATGACAGATGATCAGAAGTTCTATGATATTCCTTTTTGCATACCATGCAAAAGAGGATTCTATAGCAATCATCAATAGAATTATTTTTATAGTTACACATCTCACATCTTTGCTGAGGTTTTGAAGGTTTTGGTTTGGTGGTGCTTGAGGAAGCTGATTTGAGTTCCTTCATCTTAGATTGAGGAGGTTTCTTAGAAGATTCAATCTTCTCACTCAGCTTCCTGACAAGCTCAGCCAACTGATCAAATTTTGAGTCAGGGCTTTCTATTTTTACTTCAGTTGGGACTGAAGTTGTTGAGTCATCAGTAGGAACTGAGACTTTAGGTGTGGGCCTTTTCAGGATGGTTTTTCCCATTCCTGGCTTCTCCTTTGGAGAATGCTGAGAGTAGACTAATGGTGTAAGGTCTGAACATGGAGCAGCTCCCTGAAGGACTTTCAGAGGTGGGAGTGGTGTTTGTGATTCTGATTCAGACTCATTGACAGGCTCAGTATTACTGAGATTATCAGTGAGTCCAAGCATATCTTTTAAAGCCTGACTTTCAGGTTGCAAGATTTTTCCAGTCTCAAAGTTAGGTAACTTACTGACTGGATTGTTTCTTATAACCCAACCACTAGAATTGGGTTTCATTTCTTGCTCAAAAGATATGCCAGCTGGAATAAAGGCCTTTTTCACTATGACTCTCACTGAGGGATTCAGTGAGTTGGTCTCCTCCTATGACTTTCTTGTTCTCACTAGGAATAAGACTCACAGTTTCATAGACTTTAGGATTCTTTTTAGTCCAGCTTTCAATGACAGCCTTTTCTTTGTTAAGCTAAGTTTGGAGAGCTTGATTTTGTTCCAAAATCTCAGTGTTTTGAATTTGAAGTGTAACAACTTCTAGTTTGGCTTGTTTTAAGACAAGCAATTCATCTCTACACTTATTTAATTCTAAAACAAGATTGTTATGTTTTGAAAGCAAATTGAGCCTTTGCTCTTCAACAAACTTAAGATCAACATTAATGTAATTCATGTAAGATTGCCAATTAGAATCATCATCCATAGAAAGTAAAATATTTACCTTTTTCATGGTTATGTTGACCCACTCTCCATTTCTTGCATGGCTTTTTCCAACCGCCAGCTGATCACTATATAAAAGTGCCATCAGTGCACTGACTCTAACTTCTTCATCATCTGAGGAGACCTCTTCTTCATCCTAGTCATAGGCTTCAGCTACAAGAACCTTGTTCTTTGTCTGAACAGGTTTGGAAGTTTGAGCAGCCTGAGACATTGAGGGATTGGCCTCAAGGAGAGCAAGTTTAGCCTTTCCTTTTCTATATTTAGCTTCAAAGTCTTTTTGACCATTTTGAACGGTATTGTTTTGAAAATGTTGAGAAGACTGAAGCATTTTAGGTTGAAACTTGCTAATTCCTGAAGAAGAACTATTTCCAGAAAATTTATATGAGGGTTCTGAGATTGTTTTTGAAAAATAATCTTTTGCAAAGTGACCCTTTTTGCCACATTTGAAACATTCAGTGGATTCATTTTCTTTTGCTTTTGAAAAGTTTGACTGATTTCTTTTGATAAAACTTTTTGAATTAGCAAGGAGTGCCCTTTCTTGAAATTCTAAGTGTAAAACATTAAGGTACTCCTCACTTGTTCTCTCATCACCCTCATCATCCGAATTTTCTTGGAAATCCTGCACAAAACCATTATAATAAAAGACAGTGGATAAGGGTAAGGTAGTCAGGGTCTTTTTGGTCTCAAGAGCTTTCTTTGAGTCTGGGTATCTCCTTGAGATTAAGTTGTATTCATAGACAAACTTCCCATAGATCTCAGGGAGCTCAAGGGTTTGAATGTTGTTAGCATTCCTAAGACCCTGAGAGAAGTTTAACCACTTCTCAGCGAGACTGTTGACAAAGCCAACATTGATTTCATGCTTAGAAAAAACTACACCATCATTTGATAATTCACTTATCAGGGTTTTGTATCTGGTATAGGTCTGAGAGAGACTTTCAGAGTCTTTGGCCCTGAAAGTGTTATACTCAAGTTTCAGGTCCATGATCCTGTTTTCCTTGGTATCTGAGGGACCTTCAAAGCTATGAACCAAGTAAAGCCAAGTTTGTTTTTCTGTTGTACAGTTAATGACTGATTCCATTGTATCATCAGGAAGACAAGATATAATGATGCTTTTCAGGCATTGGTCTTGGTTGACCACCCTTCTCTCATCAATGGTCCACTGAGCTTCAGGTTTAGGTAACCCTTCAGCAGTCTTAGGGACATAAGGACCTTCATTGATACAAGTGATGTAGTATGGTTCCATACCAGTCAAGTAGCAAAGCATATGCTTTTTCCACTTTCTAAATTTTCCAGCTTCAAGTCTGGGAGCAACAGCTGAATAGCTTCCTCCCTTTTTGTCGACGAGCTGGGGCACATTAATATCAGCCATAGTAGGATCTTGGTTTTAAAAACCTTTTGAGCACTCTTTAGTTTTTGAAAAGAGTTTACAAAACAGAGGCTCTGATACCACATATTGTTCTCGTTACACAATTAGATTTAACTACAAAGTTAGACTAATCATGTTCCATGACTGAGTAATGTGTTGATTAATTTAAACAAATAAGTAAAACGTAAAAGATAAAAACACAAGTTTTTCAACGTTTAAATTCTTATTATAAATTAATCAACAGAATCTATACCCAAGTGTTTGCGGAATAAACACTTGGGATTGAAATGACAAGGTATGGTATGTTCTCCTCACTAAACTCAAGCTATGCTTGAGTGGCAACTATGAATGAACCACTGAGCTATCTCAGGGACTAGGTTGCTCTTTGGAGGAGAAAAGTGGTTTTGTGAAAGTCTAAGCTTTTAGTGCACAAAACTAATCCACTTTTCTCCCTTACGATCCTATTTATACACAAGTATAAAAGAGCACCCATGACTAAAAACACAAAAAGAATGACCTAGCTAGTCTGGACAAAATACAACAGTATTTTGTCACAGTTACAAGAATCTATTTTGGGAATAGGTTAATACTGCTTTCTGAATGTCAGTGATAACACTGTTCTTGTTCTTAAGCCTTTCAGGGAAAGTTTGACTTTGGCCTGATAAGGACTTCTCATTATCTTTTCAAACTCTTCCCGCCTAGTCCCGCCTTTCTTTCAGACTTCAGATTCTTTAGTCTAGGTCTTCAGTCTTCAGTCTTCAATCATTATAGTTGTTGTGGAGACTGGGGTTCAGTGAGTTATTGTCATCACTCACTGAACCCATTATCTTCTTATTTGGCTTAAGTGACACTCAGAGAGTTCCGCCTCACTGAGTGGTGAATCTTTCTTCTTAGACTCGTCCTAAGCATCCTGAAGATAACTCACTGAGTGATTGTTTACTCAGTGACCTGAGAGCGTTCCTGGTTGATTAACACTTGGGCTAATTTGTATTCAAATCCTTGTTGTCAGGACGCTTGGGTACTGAATGGACCCAACAGTAAGGTATTAGTTACGTAGGGATGGGCACTTTAATGTTATGAGTTTAAATATATGCTCTCAACTGGATGGACACTTTAGCAATAACCGTGTTGCAACTGGATTGACATTAAAATGTAAGAAATTCATTTTTCACTATATTTAGTTTTAGTAAGGGATGTTTGGGCAAGGTCATTTTAAGTTTATGTTAGCTCTTCGCCTACAACTAATATTGACACAGGTTCAAACTAAGATACTGCGCAGCAGTGTTTT
Organism: Artemisia tridentata subsp. tridentata; assembly: GCA_021014915.2. NCBI lineage: Eukaryota > Viridiplantae > Streptophyta > Magnoliopsida > Asterales > Asteraceae > Artemisia > Artemisia tridentata. Next base: position 339,390,736 of record CP139502.1, on the reverse strand, counting down.
GCTACTATTGACACACTGTATGTGCTTATATGCATCGCAATCGACAGCCAGTTCAAGGCAAGTGGCAGCATAGATTTTTATTTTAATGGACATTATCGTCGATGTCACATACTAATTCATCGTTTCACATTATTGCTGCAGCTATACCCCGACATTCACAGATGGGTTTACCGAATTCGTATACACATGCCACACTGCCAAACACGTCATATGTGGTTCTATTCCTCTATTGATATTCAGTGACCCGAATATTTCCATTTTCACATTTGTTTAGGGAAAACGCAATAGTAAGTTCGGGTGACACTGTGTCAATAATAACTTTAGCGCGTTTATTAATATTCGATCATAATATTAAACATCTAAAAGTAAGTTTTAGAAAGAAAAAAAAGAGTTATATTCCACATGCGTACCATTGTCGCTTGTTGAGGCCCGATTTTGTGAAATGAGAGCGACAACTTCTTGCATTAGTACGTCCTTTTGAATGTGTTGTCGCCTAAACTGCACAGGAAAGAGACGCCTGCACACAATAACCCCAAGTAGCTCACAAAACAAAATTTTGGAAATGAACACAATGACGCGGGTTCTAAATTCTCGTTACCTTGAACGTTAACATCAAACAATCATATGTAACTGATTTTGGGAACACTCGTTAGGCAAGAAACATTAGAACACCAGACCTCTCTATCACCATGAACACATTCACTCACACCTGTTCACAGAACCCAAAAGGTAAAAAACAGAATAAAAAAATAGTAATAATAAAAAAATAAAGTTTAAGAAACATCAGTTTCTTTTGCAACACCGAGGCTCGTTGGTGCTTCCATCTCAATTGTAGAACGACGGTTGGTACCATCCCTAAAAATGCCTGCACCAAAGTCCAGGACCTTTGGAACATGTCTATAACCTACAAAGACAAAAGAATAAGACATAAGCACAATACTATATACCACCGATATATACCAGAAGACATAAAGAGTAACGGCATAAAGTAATTATGAACAAAAAAAAAGAATTTAGACTAACCATCGTCCGGATCATTTGCAAATATCTATTCATGGCATTTGGTACCTGCAGATGCCAATTCAGTAGAGGTGCAGACCTCAAAAACATATAAGTATCCATCAACTCAGAATAAGTAATAATATAAGCCTCAACTTCTGATAGCAGCTACGCACATATATACAAATAGACATTTAGATTAGCAAACTTGATAATGGAGTTTGTAGCTACCCAGTTTATTACTAAATATTTTTACAACTCAATGGCATCAGTAACAAATATATACAGAAAAAGAACTAAACGTTAGAGGGCATACCTTTGTAGTTGATGAACTCAAATAAGTACATTTTATTACTATCATTTATCCTATTAATTTGACTTGTTTTATTATATTATGTATGAGGATTGATACTTAATCGTTTACTTTTGTAATTCTCAGTTGAAAACAAGCATTTGGTGAAACTTGGCGATTTTGGACTAATTATGGGGCAAAACATGCAAGAAGTTAAGAGTCTACTGAAATGTACAAGATCAAGACTAATCTGCTCCAGATGCGCCGCATCTCACTTATCACATACGGCGCATCACTATCAATATTTCACCAGATACGATCCAAGATACAAGAGGACATGCGCCGCATCTAATTATGGAGTTACGCCGCATCTTCTGGCGGTGTACGAATATTCCTGAATATTATAATCTTGGACCCCACGCGAAGTTAAGTCAATGCGCCGCATCTACTTACTAGATGCGCCGCATCTACTTACTAGATGCGCCGCATCTTACCCTCAGACAGAAACTATAAATACCCCAAGACCAGACGAATTCCGGAGCTTTTTAGTCAACACATAAAAGGCCGAAGTACAGAAACCCTAGGACGAATTCAGTCAAGGTAGCAGCACAAGACACACCCAAACGAAGATACAAGAGCTGTAAGAAGGTGCTGCATGTGTTTAATTCATTAAGTAGTTTTGTTTTATTGTGTTAGTAAACTTTAATTCATCAAGATTGGTGGCTTGTGTAATGTGACAACGGAAAGATTGCACTCCCTTAAAACTGCTTTCTCATTAATTAAAGTTTATATGTTGATGTCTTTGGTGACTTTTATTAGTGCATTGATAACCTCTGTGTCTAGCTGAGCGTTGATCGGGTCGCCATGCCTCTGCCCTCGCCTATTTATTAAATCGCCTATGCATTCTATGGTCTGTAGAAAAGTAGGAAGAAAGATAAATAGGATAGTCATAAGTAATCATTAAGGGTTTACTCGCCGATAAGATTAGAACCAACGAGAAAGGACTTAATCTCGGTGCGTTGCATCGAACTATACACTTCATATAACACTAGCAATAAAACAAGTGACAAACTACTTATCATAAGGACAGCCCTCTTATTGTCTCGAGTATTTATCTGTGTACGTGTGTGCTATTCGCTGATTCATGCCTATTGGTTTAGTTTATTATTTAATTGCAACCAAATCGTGCCAGTCTCTCAGGCTGAACCCCCTTGCGTTAGATTAGGTTGTATAGCTAACTTAATATATTAAAATACTGATTAGAATAACTAGATAATACGTTCCACTCTTAGTGATCGACACTCTACTTACCATTATATTCATACTGACCGGGTACACTGCTCGTTAAGTGTGTGTGTTATTGATAAGTCGGCTAAATATAAATTTAAAACTTGAGTAGGCATTAATACTGCTAAACCGCAACGACACATCACACGCATCAAGTTTTTGGCGCCGCTGCCGGGGAGTGAATTGTTATTATCTGTTAATTTGATTAGTATTTTAATTAGGTTTTAATTTTTTTTTTTATCTAATTGCTAATTGTGTTGTGTATTAGATTAATTTGCATTCATTGTATTATTTTGCATATTTTCTGTTTTTGTGTGTTATTTGTTTGCTTTTATTTGTGTTTATTTTCGTGTGTTTTATTTGTTTTTAATTTTTCGTATTTTCTGCATACTGCTATCGTTGTACTGAGCTAAATCAAACGATACGGCGCATCTGATTTCTCAGATACGGCGTATTGCGTTTAATTTTTATAAAATACAACGCTTTTAATTAATTCGATACGACGCATCTTTTTCCCAAGATACGGCGTATCTGTTTTTGATAAATTTTTTTTCTAAACGTTAACGATATACGACGCATATGCTTTTGCAGATACGGCGTATCTATTATTTTAATTAAAAACCGTTTTCGAATTATTAAACAGATACGGCGTATTGATTTTTATCGATACGGCGCATCTTCTGAATCAAAAATCTTATATTTTGAAACGTAACGAAAATACGGCGCATTAACTTTTGTTAATACGACGCATTTAATTTTTATAAATATCGATTTTTGATAATTAAAATTGATACGGCGCATTCTAATTTATAAGCGGCGTATCTATTCTCTGAATAAAGTCTGATTTAATTTTAACGATTATAAGATACGGCGTATCCAACTTTTTGGATACGGCGCATCGTCTGCAGATATCAGTAACTTTAATTTTTCGTATTCCGTTTTCGTTGTTAGTTTTCTTATATATTACTTTCTTGAGCATACCCTACTGATATTTTTGTGTTGATTTCAGAAAGTGCATGACCAGGAGTTCTACGAAGAACTTGATTCAACCTTTCGAAGATCCTGAACGAGTCTTTCATTCGCTAAAAAGGCTTTTCAACACAAAAAGCTTTGATACTTCAAGTTCATTCGAGCTTGATTATTTTTCTGAAGAGAAAGAGGAAGAAGAAACAGAAACAATGGGCGAAAACACAACTATGGAGGAATACATGAACAAAACCCGTGCTGATCACACTTCAGGAGTTGCTAGACCAAAGTTTGATGATAAGTCAAAGTTTGAATTGAAGGGTCAGTTTCTCAAGGAACTAAGAGAAAATGCTTTCAGTGGATCGGAACATGAGGATGCTAATGAGCATGTTGAGAAGGTCCTCGAGATTGCGGATTTGTTTACTTCAGAAGGAGTGACTGACGATCAAATCATGCTAAGAATCTTTCCACTCTCACTGAAAGGAGCTGCTAACAAGTGGCTAAGGAATGAACCGGCTAGTTCAATCACTACATGGGAAGATTTGAAGAGCAAATTCCTGAAGAGATATTGTCCACCTGCTAAGACTGCTAAAAAGATGGAGGCTATCAACAGTTTCAAGCAAGAGCCTGATGAAACTATTTATCAAGCTTGGGAACGATTTAAAGATTTATTGGTAAAATGTCCTCAACACTATCTAACCGCTATGCAGGAGATAATATTGTTTTATCAAGGATTGGACGTGCCTACTAGACAAATCTTGGACGCTAAGGGAGCTGTGCCTCAAATGAGTGCAGCCAATGCTAGGAAAGCGATCCAAGAAGCTGCTGATCATTCTCAAAAATGGCACGATGGGACCTCTACTAGATCTAAGAGCAGTACTAATTTTGACGGGATTGCTGCTATTCAGGCTCAATTGGATAAAATTAGTAGAGAGATGAAGAAGCGTGATGAAAGAGTGTATGCTGCCCAAGTTGGATGTGAAAAGTGCGAAGGACCTCACTACACTAAAGATTGCCCGAATAAGAATGAAAGTGAGACATTTGAAGAAGCATATTACACCCAATTTGGACAACCATTCCGACCTTCGGGAAGATTTAGGGAAGCCACCCCGGGATTCTATCAAAAGAACAACTTTAATCCCGCTTATCAAGAGAGGAGGCAGACTTTAGATGACACTCTAAAGCAAATTATGGCCGATGCTGCTAAAAGACATGAAGAGAATACTGCTATGATCAAAGAAATCCGAGCTTCAACGGACACTACTACAAGAAATCAAGGAGCTTCGATCAAAGCATTGGAACAACAAATTGGTCAAATGAGCAAAGTTCTTCAAGAAAGGGGATATGGAAGTTTACCTAGCTCAACCGAAACCAACCCAAGAGATCATGTCAAGGCCATAAGCACCACTGAAGAAGTCACTCCTTACTTGCCTAGAAGATCGATGAATGGTAATGATGGTGCAAGACCCGAATTTTTCTTTAATTCTTCAATCAGTTTAAGGAGACTACTCAAAGAAAAGACAAAGATTGAAGAAGAGATCAAGGCTACAATGAAAGAAGGGAGCTCTGCAACCGATTTAAAAGCCTTGCCTCATAAAGAAAAAGACCCAGGAAGTTTTACTCTACCTTGTTCAATTAATGATATATCTTTCAATAATGTGTTAGCTGACTTAGGAGCTAGTGTTAATGTTATGCCTCTTAAGACATTCACTACCCTAGGACTAGGTAAATTAGCACCGACTAAGTTACTTATTGAATTGGCTGATAAAACGATAAAACGACCTGAAGGGATTGCTAATAATGTGCTAGTTAAGATTGAGAAGTTTATTTTCCCTGTAGACTTTGTTATTTTAGATATGCCCGAGGATGTTAAGATTCCTTTAATCCTTGGTCGACCTTTCTTGTCTACTGCCCATGCTAAGATTGATGTGTTTAAAAGAAAAATCTCATTAAGGGTAGGGAATAATAAACTAGTCTATAAGTGCCAAGATCCTGTTAAAAGCATAATTAGAGGAGTCTATGTGCTAGGATTAAGAGAGCGTATGGACCTCGATCTTGAAGCTAGGCTCATGGGAGAAACATTGATTCAAAACAACTCAACTAATCCTAATCATGAGAACTTTGAGGAATTTATTGACCTTAATGTACCTACCGAACTTAGACGCGATGTTGTCAATGATTCTGATGATGAGTGGTATGATTGTGTAGTAATTAACAAACGTAGGAGAATAGTTGAGAAAACAAATTTGAATAATGATGTGTTTATTGAACTACCACCCCACCTTGCTTATTTATGCTTATATGATAATAAGAATTTCCCGTCTATCATTTTGTCATCTCTGCCCGAAAGGGACAGAACTTTGTTTATACAGATATTAAAGAAGAACGGCGTGGAAATTAAGGACGAGCAAGGAGTGTTCAATATTACTGAATTGGCAATGAGGGAGCGCGATGTTTCCGACTCCTTCAATGATCGATATTAAAGAGCTGAACGTGAGTCTAACTTGAAGACTCTGGAATAAAGACAAGTGCTTACCGGGAGACAACCCGGATTTATCTTTTTATTATTCTGTTTTTGTGTCGAGTCAGTCAGGCCGCAGAGGATACGGCGCATCTCAATCCTGAGATGCGACGCATCTCCTGCAATGGTCATTCTTTATTTTTTCCGCATATTTTTTCGAATTTAAAACTTTTTATCAGTTTATTTTAATGCGGCGCATCCCTGGTTAAGGATGCGGTGCATCTTTTATTCTGATCCGTATTTATTCCAGGCTCGATACGGCGTATCTTCTTCCATAAGATACGGCGCATCGACTGACCTGATGATTTTCATTTTTATTTTTTATGTTTTATTTTTATCTAACTACTAATGTGTTATGCAAGTTGAACCTTTCTTACCTTAGGTGTGTTTTGAAGCCTTGGTGGTATTATAGATTCCTGCATTTCCTGTGGATACATCTAATATGAAGCTTAAACGTTCTAATCCACAAGAAAGATGATTTTTGCTCTTATACAAATGGAGGATAATACCGAGCAAATCTCAGGGGAGTTTTTCTGTTCTAATTCTTTTATTTTCCAGTTTTTAACCTTTAATACAAACAACGAGGACGTTGTTTAACTTAAGTGGGGGGATTGGAGAATTAGAACACTTAACACTTACTTGTCCTAAAACTTTTCAAAGTATGCTTAAAAATGTGCTTAATATATCAAAATTTAAAATTTTTAGCATGTTTTTGTTTAAAGTCTAAGTTGCATAGCTGCACACATGACGTCATTTTCAAAAATTGTGATTTTTCAAAATTCACAAATCTATGAGTGTGCCGGTGACTTGTAAACTTTAGAACTTGGCTTGTATACTATTTGAGACCACCATAATAAGTATTATTTATATAATTGGAATGACTTGTCTAAATTGGTAAATTTCTAGGATTACACCCAAATAGCCTATTATATGTTATGTGTTATTAACTAACTACACTGGTTAGTTAACCCCGTATAAACCCTTTTGTTACTCTCATTTTTAGAGTAAGATACCCCTAGAAAAACCCTCAGAGCCATTTCTTTCGTTTCTTACACCTTTGTTAAAATGTTTCGTTACACCCTTACACCTTAGCCTACCCTGTAGATTAAAATCCGTAGTTGGTTAATTGCTATAGGCAAAGTGTGTTTCCTTACATTACCTGTGTTCGCGTGCGTAATTCATTATCTATGGTTAGGTCGGGAAATTGCACAATGCAATTGGAGTGAAAGTAGATATTGTATAATTTGAGTCTTGTTATTTTTCGTGTGTTTACTACTTTCACTATTACTGTTATTTCTGAAGTCATGAAAAGTATGGAAAAATTATCCAGAATTATCAATATAGTGATGTGGTGAAATTTTACACATCTATGTTTATGTTATAAAAAAAAAATATATATATTATATATATATATATATATATATATATATATATATATATATATATATATATATATATATATATATATATATATATATATATATATATAGAAAAGAAAAAAAAAAGAAAAAGTTGGATGTTTGATTCAAACCAACTTATGTAAAGTTATGTAAGTGGTCGATATCACCACTAGTTGTTATATATTTATGGATTGAAATGGGAGTTGGCAGTTATGGGAACGTCAACTAAGGTTTATTCTTTGATTAAGATCTTGTTGAGTATAATTCGTGTCTACCTAAAGCGTGTGTTTCAAGTGTTAAAGCGTGAGTTATTCGATGATATGAGTCTTATTCATGGGATGGTTGGGATAGTGATTAACCACACTTAGGATTTTAATTTATTTGTTTTGTTTATTTTTTATTTTTACACCAATTTATATCCCAAATATTATCCATGCCCTGTATTATTCTTTATCCAACTAAACCTTTGATTTATTGAGATTAGGGATTTGAGCAATCTTAAGTATCGTAGTCGTGGATTCGGCTATGTATTTATGATTTTGTCGCCCTTTTTGATATATTATTATTGGTGAAGTTTGGACCTATCTTTAGCCTATTCGAGTTAAGGATTTGAGCAATTGCAAGTATCATGTTCGTGGATTCGATCATGTATTTGTGATTTTGTCGCCTTTTCTGGAATTTGAGATCGATAGAGATTAAGAATAATTAACCCTTAAGCCTAAAAACCCTTTTTACCGCTTTAGACTTGTTATTCCTTGGCTTTAGTGGGGGAGATGTGTATACTTGCCAAGCTTATGATAAAATATTCGTCACGACTGGACAGTTAAACGATTAGATTTGCTTTTATCAAAATATTTTATTTTACTTCTAATTCGTTAAGTGTTTAGTTGTGTGATTATGACAAAAATGAATACATGCTTAAATATAAAAATAAATCCTAATATCCTTTAGGATACATTTTCATAAGATTAATTCTAAGGTTTACTTGGGGACAAGTAAAGTTCAAGTGGGGGGATATTTGATGAACTCAAATAATTACATTTTATTACTATCATTTATCCTATTAATTTGACTTGTTTTATTATATTATGTATGAGGATTGATACTTAATCGTTTACTTTTGTAATTCTCAGTTGAAAACAAGCATTTGGTGAAACTTGGCGATTTTGGACTAATTATAGGGCAAAACATGCAAGAAGTTAAGAGTCTACTGAAATGTACAAGATCAAGACTAATCTGCTCCAGATGCGCCGCATCTCACTTATCACATACGGTGCATCACTATCAATATTTCACCAGATACGATCCAAGATACAAGAGGACATGCGCCGCATCTAATTATGGAGTTACGCCGCATCTTCTGGCGGTGTACGAATATTCCTGAATATTATAATCTTGGACCCCACGCGAAGTTAAGTCAATGCGCCGCATCTACTTACTAGATGCGCCGCATCTTACCCTCAGACAGAAACTATAAATACCCCAAGACCAGACGAATTCCGGAGCTTTTTAGTCAACACATAAAAGGCCGAAGTACAGAAACCCTAGGACGAATTCAGTCAAGGTAGCAGCACAAGACACACCCAAACGAAGATACAAGAGCTGTAAGAAGGTGCTGCATGTGTTTAATTCATTAAGTAGTTTTGTTTTATTGTGTTAGTAAACTTTAATTCATCAAGATTGGTGGCTTGTGTAATGTGACAACGGAAAGATTGCACTCCCTTAAAACTGCTTTCTCATTAATTAAAGTTTATATGTTGATGTCTTTGGTGACTTTTATTAGTGCATTGATAACCTCTGTGTCTAGCTGAGCGTTGATCGGGTCGCCATGCCTCTGCCCTCGCCTATTTATTAAATCGCCTATGCATTCTATGGTCTGTAGAAAAGTAGGAAGAAAGATAAATAGGATAGTCATAGGTAATCATTAAGGGTTTACTCGCCGATAAGATTAGAACCAACGAGAAAGGACTTAATCTCGATGCGTTGCATCGAACTATACACTTCATATAACACTAGCAATAAAACAAGTGACAAACTACTTATCATAAGGACAGCCCTCTTATTGTCTCGAGTATTTATCTGTGTACGTGTGTGCTATTCGCTGATTCGTGCCTATTGGTTTAGTTTATTATTTAATTGCAACCAAATCGTGCCAGTCTCTCAGGCTGAACCCCCTTGCGTTAGATTAGGTTGTATAGCTAACTTAATATATTAAAATACTGATTAGAATAACTAGATAATACGTTCCACTCTTAGTGATCGACACTCTACTTACCATTATATTCATACTGACCGGGTACACTGCTCGTTAAGTGTGTGTGTTATTGATAAGTCGGCTAAATATAAATTTAAAACTTGAGTAGGCATTAATACTGCTAAACCGCAACGACACATCGCACGCATCAGTAGTTATCATAGGGGTAGTTATATCTGTTGTGTCACCACCGGACCGACTCCCTCGTGTGACAATAGAAGTCGCCATATCCATTGCCTGATTTTCTGTAATCTATAACAAAGCATTCAAACTTAAGAAAGTAGACAAAGATAGTTCTGTAGCAACCAAAGTTTGTAATGTAAATAGTCTCAACAAATCAAATAATTCAAGAAAATCGTGTCCTATATTGAGAAAACACCAAAACTATTTTATAGAACAAAGACATCATACGACAATGTTTTTATTTGTCTACACCGTCTAATCTCCAATTATTGTAATTCCCTTTAACATGTCTCGGTCAACACAACAAAATAAGCTCAATGACAACTATAAGGACACACTCAATTACATATGGATCCCATAACATTAAGCATAGATCTATAAGAAAAATGTAACCCTTAATCTCCAACATGAAATCAATATAGACCAAAGCCATTAAAAACATACCTTATAAACTACCTGCAACTGATGTTTGTACACCGCCATGTAAATCAGAAACTTTGGCTGCAACTGATGTCTTAATTGGGTGTTGCTCCATATAACGGTAACATTATAAATCTACGGACCGACGGACATATAAATCAGAAACTAAAATTTTGACCCAAATCAGTATAGTCACCAACATACCTGCCACCGATCTTTGTGGACTGCCATTGTCTGAACCCGTGTCGTTACGAGCGGTTACTGCACACACATATTCACACCTGTCAAATTATGGGAACGACATATGGCGACAAGTTAAACACATAATGTCACATTCTAATGACATAAGAATCTGTGCATCCTATAATGCTAACACACATCACCTCCAGTTAAATGACGTGTAGGTGTGGAACGATTATCAGTGATAGCATAGTTTGATCCAGAAGCATTCGTAATAGGATTTGTGCAAGAAGAGTAGTTATCATTGTGACCTTGATACAACGAACCGATGAGACTTGCAATACATGTAACATTATAATTCTAAATCCACTGATATGTAAATCAGAAGCTGAAATTTTTAACCAAAAAAAGAAAGCATACAAAGAGTATCGGATTCTGAATAAATGCTTAAAACTTCATCAACATATTCTTGAGCATCACGGGATCCTGTCTTCCGTTTCTAAAAGAAATAAAATAAAATATAAACAACTTTTAGACAAACTAAAAACACCATGCATCCATTATAATTTATCATATACAACTATGTTACTTGATTTGTGATGAATATGCGTTTGTGTATATTCGAAAATTAGGGTTTTAGAGAGTACCGTATCATTAGAGAAGATGGCTGAGGAAATTATGATATTAGGGTTTGGAGAAAATAACTATATAAAAATTAGATATATGTGGATTAGCAAAAATAATTAATTGCATAGTTTTATAAATTTGGTGTTGCAAAATAAAATCAAAAAAAGGTGTTGGTTCAGTGGTTAAGATACATGTTACTCTTTAAAACACCTAGAGTTCGAACCATCTAAGTCTCATTTTTTAAAAATTTAATCCGAAATTTTTATAGGTTTAATAGTTGCTTACGTGGACAAATGGAGATGACATGGAATTAAAGGTGCTTAGGTGGTATTATGAGGTGACATTAAATGTGATGATGTGACTTTAAATTGGTCAAATGCTTCCTGTTATATATAATGTAGAGATATATATACAGTTTTTAAATAAATGAACTTTCAAAATGAACCCTTAATCTATCAAATAAGTTTAAAATTTGTGTTAGCTTTACATAGACAAAAACGTTTAAACAAAAGAGATAGCGGTTTTTTTCACTCGGCCTTGGAGACACAGCTCAAACAAACGGGTTACAATTTAGAACACGTTAGAAAAGATTCTCAGCCGTAACGCAGCTGGCGCCAACCTGCTTGTTTATCTTTATAGTGGTTTTTTCAATCGGCCTCGGAGACACAGCTCAAACAAACGGGTTACAATTTAGAACACGTTAGAAAAGATTCTCAGCCGCAACGCGGCTGGCGCCAACCTGCTTGTTTATCTTTATAGCATATGTATGTTTTGAGAACTGGCCTTGGTAATTTTTTAATCTTTTCCGGAGGTGTTCTTTGTATACCCATTGTGTAGATTTATGTAATTAGGGAGCACCATCACTTTGCAAACTGTTGCCTTAAATACATAAATCATTACCTTATAGATGACATAAATAATATTCATATAGAGTAGGTGTTGTTTTTGTTAAATAATATGTTAATGTTGTTGTTGTAGTAGTAGCACAAAAAAACATAACAAATACACGATACAAAAAAAATAACAAATACACAATACAAAAAACATTAAAAAAAAAAAAAAAAAAAAAAAAAAAAAAAAAAAAATCCTAGTTGACAAAACACAAAACAAAAAAGACAACTAAAAGACGAAAACCCCTGGTAGGGGGTTTACTTTGTATTTTGGAGGTTCCTAATAAACCCTCCCCTAAATTTTATGGGTACAAATTAGTTTGGGTTATGTTATTAAGAACCCTCCTATGATGTGATAATAGGGGTTTTGGTCAAAATGTACAAACCGCGATACACACCGTACAAACTCGCAATGTACAGAGTCTCATGAAACGCCTATGGGAGGTCCGTAGAAACTCCCATTATTTTTCTCATAAAAAACGTGTCTGTGAGTTTGTAATTTCCAAAAGTTACAGGCTTACAGCTACTCTGTAACCGTACATCATAACTCTTTTCGCAAGAATTTGAATTTCAAAATTGTCTTGGAGTTTGTGATTGTCTTTGTTTCTAGATATTGATTCATCTCACATCATTTTATTTTCAGTAAACTATCTTTCATTAACCGGTCATGGTGCTTCTTTAACTTCATCTTTAGTTTCCATTAATCACCATTTTATTTTTAGTAAAGTTATATTATTATTTGACCTAACACTACAAAAAACTAGTTCAATTTTTCATATGTTAAAGGCTAAATGGGCAAGGTTAAAAATTCTAGAGTACACACTTGCCCATGTGTGAGAATAATGGGTGTGACAAATATTTCATACACATAAAAGTGTGAAGATATTATCCAAATGTCTATAGTTAAAGTATGGAAATATTGGTGAAAAGTAACTTTATACACTTATATATGTGGATTATTTTTTAATATTTGTGACACATATAAATGTAGCAAAATTATGATCTATACAAAAGAAATTTCACAATTGACCATACCGTGAAGAAATAAGTATGAAAAATTGAACTAATTTTTGTCATGTAATCATTAACTTTGAGGTTACCATCATTTTTAGTTACATCGATAAATCTAAGGTATGTATCTTTGATCTCAATTCTAACCTTGGCATCAACATAGTTTTCTTTTCGTTTGCTTTTAGGTTGATTATACATCGTCTTTTGCATCAGTCGTTAACGTCAATAAACTTACTTAATTTTTTGAGTGCATTTTCTTTCATTTAACTTTTGATGTTTGCTTATTACTACCCGTGTTGAACACGGGTTATGAGCTAGTAACATAATAAGTCACTCACAATTTTATACTTAAAAATCTAAAAAATAGCAAACCTTTGTTTCGTATCTAAAAATCTGAAAAGCAACAAACATTTATGCAAAATGAAAATCTTAATTTCACATTTTAATGGCATTGAAAATAAACATAACCCAATGAAACAAATTGAAATATACGTATATGTGTAAGGTGTAAGTTGTAACTTTGAGTTGACTAAGAAGACTGTATAACTCATACACGTTTACGTTGACGTTGACTAAAAAGACGAGACTAGTCTATAAACGATTGAATGCATATATATATATATGCTTAATAAAGAATTACATCTGCAAAGGCTTTTCGGTTTAAAAGTGCCCCACTTTTATTAAACTTTGTGATTTCTCTTTTGAGACGGAGGGAGTAATCACTACTTGCTCGATCTGATCACGCAGTGGTATAATCAGTTACACAAATTATTTAATCCTCTAGTAAAGTCTAGTCATGGTCCTGTGAAACAATTTGGTTTTAATCATTAATTTTTAATGGTATCTCTGTGCAGATGATGAATCAAACAGACTCGCTATCAGACTCCATCAATGAGGAGAAAACCTTAAGCCTTGATCAGCAGTAGCAGCAGCCTGAAATGAACAATGCGGTTGATTCACATGCCAGCTCAAGTCGAGACTATTCAAAAGGACCAAATCTTCCTAATATGGATCTATTCGAATTAGGTCATTTTTGTATCTGTTTACCTCCTTCATTTGGACAATCAGCGTTCTTTTAACTAACTATATATTTGCATTGGATCACTATTATAAAGGACCTGGAAAAGACTACCTCGAAATTGGTGTCCCTCTTTTTAAAGCATCCGCTAAAGGTGACTGGGAAGATCGCTTTTTAACATCATAAATCCCAATTATACGTTAACTAATCACATAAAAATTTGCATGCAACCTAAGTTTTCTACAATTATTAAAAAACTATATTTTTTTAATTTAAGATCGATCGACCTTATTACTGTTTTCTTAAAAAAAAAAAAAAAAAAAAAAAAAAAAAAAAATCAAAGAAACTTTGTAAACATGCAAACAATCATTCAAGATTCCTCTTTTTTTTTTTTTTTTTTTTTTTTTTTTTTTTAATGTGTTTAGGTAATTAATTAGACCATATTAACGGCTCCTGATGCCACTGTTGAAATTTAAGAATCATGACATTCATATAATTAAACATATAATCACAAAGCACGCAGCGGAAGCATAGATCAAATATGTATAATTAATTAACCTTAATTTAAATGAAAACGTTCCTTGTTAGCTTCCACGCGAATCAAACAATCAAGAAATCACAAACCCTAAAAAGTTAGGGTTTAGTAAATCGACTACAATAAAAGTCGATTAGGGTTTTATCAAAAATCCAATTGGGATTTTTACTACGGTCTTGTACACGCGTATTGTTAGCAATTCAATGCGAATGCTAGTTTCTTGATCACAATAATTAACCAAACACTTTTGTTTCACTCAAAATTGATCCAAAACCCTTATAGGGTTATGTAATTAATCGACTAAGGTAAAAGAGGGGAGAAGAAGAGAAGTTTGGCTAACTAGGGTTTCACAAGATTATCAAACAATGAATACAAGTCATTGTATTTATAGTTAGATAGCTTGGTGTCCAAGTTAGATTAGGATTCCCCTAGGGGATCCTATGGCCGGTCAACATAAGCCCAAGAGAAGGGTTCTAGAACCTTCTCTTGGCTTATTTTCTCTTCTACTCTTTCTCTTTGACTTTTAACGACTGTTAGACTAACTACCGTTAGTGTTTATTGTGATTTAATAATTAAAACATAACTATTATTTATTAATTATTATATTACCATTGAATCTCATACGCAATGCGTGCAATCGCATAGTCTCAAGCTCGAATCCGGACATACGACTATTAAATATTGTCCACAAACTAACATATACGACGCATTAACTCAACCTTCATCACTAATAAACGAACATAACAGTATGAGCTGTTGTTAATTAAAAATCATTAATGGAAAACCATGTTACACCTATATTTGTAAAATTTGAAAAGTTTGTTGATAATATATGGCTGAGGCTTTCATCATATTTATGACTTGAAAAGTTTGTTGATAATATATGGCTGAGGCTTTCATCATATTTATGACTTGAAAAGTTTGTTGATAATATATGGCTGAGGCTTTCATCGTATTTATGACTTGAAAAGTTTGTTGATAATATATGGTTGAGGAGTATTGATGAACGTTGACGTTGATGAACGTAATACTTTTCGATCAATTAGACCAAGAGTAGTGGTAAGTAATGTGGGTTGGGGCAAATGATGACATGTGGCAGTGAGAGAATTTGGGTGTTGAAGCTAAATGGGAGTAATGCTTCAACGCCCCTTTTTTTATTTCTTCAACATTACATTTTTTTTTTTTTTTGTAACAAATTTATTACAAATTATTTCAAATTTAGAAATAACACAACATAAACATAAAATAATTCATTCGTCGCTATAGTATGCATCGTTGTAGTCGTCACTCGCATAATAATCTTCCTCGTCGTCACCCAAATCTACAACTGGCTCATCACCCAAGTCTTCAACCTCTTCGTCGGCTATTTCTTCATCCTCAACTTCACCATTGCGTACCCTACGTTGCTTTCATGCCCAAACATGCTCTACCAAATCCGCCTTAAGAGAATTATGAACGTCGGCACTTCGCATTTACCTGCTGTTTTGTAATCTGACTTCCATGGGTGCTTGTTCTCTATTTTCATCTTCTTCCACTGCTTCGGGTCTATAATCTTGACAGTATGCGTTACCCTCATCTTCCAAAACCATATTATGTAAAATGATACATGCTTCCATAATGTACTCCATCGTTTCAGTCGACCATAATTTGCAAGGAGTCCTTATGTACGCCCAACGTTGCTTGAGAACACCAAAGAAACGTTCTATATCTTTTCTTGCCGATTCTTGTTGCTTTTTGAAATGCAATCTTTTCTCATCCACAGTGTCGGTGAAAGTATTTACGATGTAGCTATGTTCGGGATATATACCATCGCCCAAAAAATAACCGTACGGGTAGTAATTATTATTGGCGTAAAAAGATGCGGTTGACATTTTACCTGAAACAATGTCCTCTATGAGAGGTGATTGTTGTAACACGTTGAGATCATTGTTCGATCCGGCTGCGCCAAAGAATGCATGCCAACACCAAAGGTCTTGTGAACAAACAGCTTGAAGTATCTTCGTCGGTCCCTTTTGATCACCCCGAGTGTGTTGGCCACGCCAAGCCGTAGGACATCTTTCCCACTGCCAATGCATACAATCTATGCTACCGATCATACCGGGTAGATCATGCATGTCTTCGTGCACCTCGTATATTAAAAACATATGCTTAAATGTAAAAAATAAATAATTCTAAACGTTAAATTAAAATAAACGTTAAATAAAAATAAACGTTAAATAAAAAATATAATACCGATTGCGAACTCCCTAAGTGTGTCTCGAATAGTTTTAGCCGCCATGTGCAAGTACTCGTCGTTGATGTCGGACGTTTGTGCGAACGCCAAAATCCGTATGGCGGCGGTCAACTTTTGCGTTGTGGTGAATCCAAGCTTCCCTAGTGCGTCGGATTTTTGTTTAAAGTACCCGACTTCCCTTTCCAAATCGTCACGCAAACGTAAGAACAACCTTTTAGACATTCGGAAACGTTGTTTGAAAACTCTTAGTTACGGCCAACGGGGATTCTCATTAACATAATCTCGCATCAAACGGTTATGAGCTTCCTCACGATCGCGCCTGATAACTTGTCTTGTTTGAAACGGTCGACGTTGACTAACGCTTCGGTGAACAAAAGTCGCCATAAGGTTTAACGCACTCGTACAAACGGCTACAACTTCAGATTCAAATTCGTCGGAACTTGAATCACTACTCGAATCATTTGCATTGAATGGCCGGCGAATCATTTTTTTTTTGTTGAAAACGGGCGTTATTTTTGTTGAAAGAAAGTTGAAGAATTGTGTGTTGAAATGAAAAAGAAGTGTTAGATTTAAATAGGGAAAGTTGAAGTTTTTTTTTAAAAAAAAAAGGCAAGTTAATTAATAAATATAGCCGTTAAACAACTATATTTAACCAAAGAATAGCTGAACAACGGGCGTTTATTATTTTGCCATTTCAACGGGCTTCAACGCTTGAAGGGGGTGGGCCAACGGGCGTTGAAAGGGCAACTAAGCCCACTTCAAAGCCCACTTCAACGCCCACTACTCTCGGTCTTAAGGCCACTTAGTTCTGTCCCTTATCTATGAACATTGACGTTGACTAAAAAACCAGACTAGTCTATAAACGATTGAATGCATATATGCTTAATTAAGAATTACAACTCAAAGGCATTTCAGTTTAAATTGATGCAAACATAATAATCACTGCTTGCTCGATCTAACGCAGAGGTATAATCCGTTACACTAATTAAATCCTCTAGTAAAGTCTAGTCATGGCGTGAAACAATTTGGTTTTAATCATTTTTAATGGTATCTCTGTGCAGATGATGAATCAGACAGACTCACAATCAGACTCCATCAATGAGGAGAAACCCTTAAGCCTTGATCAGCAGCAGCAGCAGCAGCAGCCTGAAATGAACAATGCAGCTGATTCACATGCCAGCTCATTTTTTACTCCTTCAAGAGGACCAAATCTTCCTAACCCGACTCTATTAAGAGGTAATTTTTTGTACCTGTTTACCTCCTTCATTTTTGTTTTTTGTTTTTTTTTTTCTTTTTTTGTTGCTGCATGTAGATTGCCACTTGGCTAAGTGAAGAACTGTTGTTCAGTTGTCATTATCTTTGGACAAAGATCAGCGTTCTTTTAACTAACTATATATTTGCATTGGATCACTATTATAAAGGATCTAGAGAAGTCTACCTCGAAATTGCTGTCCCTCTTTATAAAGCATCTGTTAAAGGTGACTGGGAAGCTGCTAAAGATATTTTTGAAAAGTACCGAGGTGTGGAATTGGTACGATATAGCATCACTGAAAATGGAGAGACATCACTACACGTTGCCGCATCCACAAAGAGTAGCAAAAAGGTGGAAAAGTTTGTGAAAAATCTGGTGAAGTTAATGACAAAGGAAGACTTGGCACTTGAGAATAGAAATTTCAACACGGCCCTCTATTTAGCAGCTAAACGTGGAAACATTAAGACGGTTAAGACTATGATGGAAAAGAACGAGACCTTGCGTGCAATCCCTGGTGGTGGTTCTTTTTATGGAAATCTCAACACGTTGCCAACTTTGATGCCATTGTACCCGGCTGCCTTGTTTGGAAATTATGAAGTAGTCAAGTATCTTTATGAAAAATCTAACGACTTGTGTGATGACGATGGTTGGAAACCTGTGACGCGTAGCTGGTTTCTTGAGAAATGCGTGGAGGGTGACATGTTTGGTAAGCATTTTATTATTGTATGTATTTTTTACACCTGCTATTCACATATTCTCAGTTTTTGTAAAACCGTAAAGAAGTTAACGCAAAATCTATTATCTATAAGAAAAAAGTAGATATTAATAAGCCTGAAGTGGTACGTTAACACATTTACATATCAACCATGATTTTTGCTGACGTGAACCAGATTTGGTAAGATAAATTTCTAGATTGCTTATAATTATATTACGGAGTATTTAAATTAGTTTATTATGTTAGTTAATTGAGAATAAAGTGAAAAAAGTCCATTACTCGATGTAATAAAAAAGTACTGTAATGCTTTCTGGTTTTTGCTTTCTTTGAGGTTCTTTTGTATAATATTATTCCTCACAAATTAAAGCATTGTCGAGTTTAGATATCGCGCTTAAGGTTGTGGATAAGTATCCCGAACTTGGAAGTCAAATGAGTATACTTGGGATGATGGCTCAAAAGCCTGAAGCATTTCAGGAAGAAAAATCAAACATAACAGAGAGAATCATCAAGATAGGTAAACATCTCTACTCTGCGGTATCAACAATTCCTTCTTATATACAGTATTTAAAAAGGATACTAAGGCTACGAGAGATAAAACTTATACTCGTATTTTGTTTTATTCATCTAGTTGTAAGTAACCGTAAAAGATAAAAAAATAAATAAAATAAAAATCAAAGGGTCCGCTATACGAGTTATGTGTTTTATCCGATGTTTTGAAACTCGGTTGAACGGGAACCGGAGTGATGCCATTTTAAGCCGGGTCTTTGCTAAAATTTAAACCGGATTAAAGCTTTGTTTTGGTCGACAAAGTCGAACCGCCTGCCAGAAACCGGCCAGTTTAAACTATATGAATGGAAAAGAAAGAGAATGATATGAGATAGATACTGTAACGGACATGTTGGCTTTGTAATAGCAATCCGTAATTTAATTTTCAATTGCGGGACTTTGTAAAGATATCTTGTACCATCATTCTAATTTTTTTGGTGTTGCTTTCAGGTTTTTCTGTCATTGGTTTAAAAGCAGGACCTCTTGAAAAAGAACCTAAAGCATTACAATTACTAAAAATCATTTGGAATGATATTGCCAAAAGGCCTAAGAAGGAGATTGATGATATAATGAGAGGGCAAAGGGAACAAATTAATGGCAGGATGGCATACCCTTCTCGGATACTGTTTGTTGCTGCAGAACTGGGCAATACTAAATTTGTAGTTGAACTCATCCGTCAATATCCTGATCTCATATGGAAGGTAAATGATAACAATCAGAGTATATTTCACATTGCGGTCGAACATCGTCATGAGGGTATCTACAACCTATTGTACGAGATAGGCTCAATGAAGGATCTGGTAACTGCTATTAAAGATAATGATGGGAACAACATGTTGCATTTAGCTGCAAAGAGTACCCAGAAAAAGCTACTTGAGGATGTATCACGAGCTGCTTTAAAAATGCAACGAGAACTATTATGGTTTAAGGTAAATATATTCCTCTCCAAGTTCTTGCTTCCTTATCCTATAGCTAAATTAGTTTAACTTAAATTGTTTGCGTGGTCAGGAAGTAGAGTCTATAATGCCTCCTACTTCTAGATTAAGGAAGAACAAGGATGGTCTAACACCACGTGAGTTGTTCGCTGTGGAACACCAACATCTTATGTTAAAAGGCGAGGAATGGATGAAGTCAACAGCTAGTCAATGTATGGTTGTTGCTACACTTATTGCCACGATAGTATTTGCTGCGGCTTTTACCGTTCCCGGTGGATACAATCAGAACAATGGTATCCCAATATTTAATGGGAAATTAACCTTTGTGGTCTTTGTAGTAGCAGATGCCATATCCTTGGTCTTATCATCAGCTTCAATACTCACATTCTTATCCATCCGCACATCTGGTTACGCCGAACGTGATTTTGTGAGATCATTACCCATGAAGTTGATGTTAGGTCTATCAACTCTTTTCTTATCTATAACAACCATGATGATCACTTTTGGCGTCAGCTTCTTCGTGCTATACCATAATGAAATGAAGTGGATACCGATCAGCATTGGTGTGTTTGCTATCATGCCAGTCGTCCTATATGTTGTGCTACAATATCATCTGTTGATCGATGTAATTCGCGCAACATATGGTAGTAAGTACCTCTTTAAGCCCAAGAATCAAGTTCTTTTCTATGAAAACCCCAGGATTTAACTAATATCGTCTTCGAGTTGTAATGGATTTCATTTCAAGATGTTCTTGTAAACCGGTTGTTAGCTGGGATTATTATGTATCTTTTGCAAGGACAAGTATGTTTTTGTTAGTATTCAAGCTGTTCCGTCTTAAAGCAGTCGGATATTGGTTCTCCCATTGGCCAGTTATTATATTGAAAATAAAAATTTCTATTATTTGGCCGACAATTAGTAAACATGTAAATGGACGAGATTTTTCCTGTTCAGGTTATCCGGAGAGAGCGAGTCTTTTTTATTCAGATGTACGTGACCTTACCGGGTAAATCCTGGAACCGTTTTATGACCCTTCCCTGCCCACCACAAATGTACACACGTAGCGAGTTTTGAACCCTTAACCTCTTGTGACGAAACCATATTACCACTAGTAATTAATTACAACTTTGTTTATGTTGGAGGGTTAGCCTTCTAGATGCGATACAATACAGCTTAAAAAAAAAAAGAAAAAAAAAAAAAAGGGAAAAAAAAAAAAAAAAAAAAAAAATCTAGTAATAATGCTCAAATTAAAGATGGTTGAACTTAAACCTTTTTCTATTAAACTTTAAATACAAAAGCAGATAGATTTAGCAATCAGCCCATGGATTGCGATAACCATTGGAACTTTAGATCTTCTCCCTAGCTATAAATACCAAGTTGTCAACACTAATGTCTTCTGTTGGCTTCAGTTATGCGTAAATAAACAACCAGCAACAAAGCCTGAAGACGAAAAATGAAAATGAAGGACGTAACACAACGCATGTCGGGTCCTAACGTCGAGAAACAGAAAACAAAATCACCAAACAAATTAAAGTTCATCCCATATGAATAATATTTTCATCACTGGTCAGGCGAGACCGATAATAGAGGCCTACCGGGCAGTGGTGGCCAAAACACGGATCCAAAAAAAACCGAAACCGGTTCCAAACCGGATCCGGTTCACAGTCAAAGGTGAGAATCTGGTTCCGCTTCCAAACCGGATCGGATATTTTCGGATCCGGCATATTAAAAATCCGGACCGGTTGCACCGGTTCTGGTTCGGTTCCTAACCGGATCGGATATTAGGATCCGGTCGAACCGGATATTAAGAACCGGTCGACAATAAAGAACAGTGGGCATGTCAAAATTTTCGTTTCCGGGGTTTTTTTTTTCGTTCGCGTTTTCCACACAAATTTAATACATTTCGACTACTTATTCTTATTCGGTTTCATCTTCATCTTCATCTTCAACTTCAACGGCGGACCTTGCTGCGCTTGTAGCTTCATCGTAAGCGACTTCTTCTTCGGAGAGATTGATTACATAACCCTCTTCCACCTCGACCTCTTGTAATTGTTTTTCGTATTCCATCGGTTCTTCAAGTATTGAAACGTGTTGTATACGTTCATTCCATCTAAATAATCCTTCAAGCAAATACACATCTCCAAAGATAAAGGTGTGAGTCTTGTTCTTCTTACCGACAATACCCTTCCACTAGTAGAAAAAGCGAATTCCGAAGCAACGGTAGAAACTTGTACGCTTAGTAAATCCCGGGCCATTGCGGCTAGAACGGGAAATTGAGGTTCCCTTTGTTTCCACCAATTCAAAACATCAAAATCCTTGAACTCTTCGGGTGTGATAGTGCTTAACCAATTGGTTCCCGTATATCTCCCAAATTCGTTGCTCGATAAATTCTCACTTCTAGCCCGTTTACCACTTTCTTTTCTTAAATTTGAAAATAAGTCCAAATCCGGATCCACGGTTGAAGCCGAAGCCCACATGTTTGCAACCGAACTCGTTCCCACATTTGATTCACCATATTTCTCAAAATACACATCAAATAAACGTTTGAAATTACTCTTAAACGTGTCTTGGGCTTTTGTGACATAGAAATGGTCTATTTGGTTCAAATCCAAGTCTTGTGCAATTTTATCGATAAGATATTCCACCCCGCTAATGTTCAAACATAGGTTAATTGCGGCGGCACAACTAATTACCGGTGTAATTTCTTGAAAATATTTTCTAAGTTTTTCTTTCATCGGTAAAACCATATTTGCAAAAAGTGGACCATCATATTCGTATGCTCCTAATTTTCTACACATCTTAAAAAGTTGGTTGAGGACCAAATGACTCGTGGGATAATAAACACCCGATAACATAGTTGTTGCGGTTTTAAAAACTTTGAGTAATTCGGTTATCTTTTGAATAAGACTCCAATTTTCAACCAAAAATGGTACCATTTCCCCATGCCTAGATCTAGCGCAAAGATTTTCATGAAAATGTTGCAACATTAATTTTTGGCGTAAGCCACTAACAAACATGTTATAAGTCGAATTCCATCTTGTAGGGACGTCCCAATTTGGAGATAAAAAAATAGAATTTGAGTCATGACACAATTGTATATAATCCACATATCTTGTGCCTCCACATTGAAAAATATCTTGTAACATTTTTCTAAAAGCTTCTCTTAATTTATACATTTGCTCGGTCGCTAGTCCGCTTTGCACAACCAAGTTAATGATGTGTGTAACACATCGACTATGATAAAACATGCCATCAAGAAGTGGTCGATAATTTAGTATTAGCCTAGACACCGCATTTGTATTATTAGAAGTGTTATCAAATGATATTGAAAAAACTTTTTTTTTTTTTTTTTTTCTATTTTAAACGTTTTCATAACACATCTCAACATCATACTTAAATTTTCACCCGTGTGCGGATATGCAAAGATTTCAAAAGCAATAGTACGTTTCATCATTTGCCAAGTAAGGGGATCAATCCAATGTGCGATAACACAAATGTACGAACCGGGCAAACCATGACCCGCCGACCAAACATCGGTTGTTAAGTTTACACTAGTTTTTAAAGCATCAAAACCAAGTATTAATTCCTTTTTAACCTTTTACCCATGATTTAATACAATCACGTTTAAGAGTTTGACGACTTACATGAGTGTATCATGGTTGAAGCCTTCGTTGAATCAACCTCGTTAACCGAGGGTTGTCGAAGTGGTTGAACGGCAAACCCTCTTGAATCACAAAGTGTGCTAATTCTCGACGAAGCGCCCTCTCGTCATATACAAAAATACTCCCATCTCGTCCTATAGTACTTTGTTCCGATCCCGAAACGCCTCTTTTTGCTTTACAATGTAGATTCGTGTGCTTCTTCAACGTAGAGTTCCCGTCGGATCGGATATAAGTGTTACAAGCTTTACATCTAGCCTTTTTTTATCCATCCGAGAACTTAATCTAGTCGAAATTACACCAAATTTCTTTGTTTCGCGTTGTTGGTTCAATCCCAACTTCAATCGGTTCATTTGTAGAACCTTGAGCGGTGGGATTACCGGTATTTGATGATGAGTTTTGAGAAGCTCGGTTTTTAGACATCGTGAGCATTTTTGATCAAGTTTGTGAGCGTTTTTTGAGTGTTTTTAGTGTGTTTGATTGTTGTGATTCAACCAAAATCAACCTTGGTATTTATAGGGAAGTTTAGGAGGTCAAAATGGGACAAAATGGGGGATATACCAGTTAAAAAAGGGGCAAAAAATAAGAAAAAACGGCTATATTAGCCTACTGTCCAGATTTTGCAGAAAAATGGCATATTACCGTTGGATTCGGTTCCCAGAACCGGATCTCGAACCGGTGTGGAAAAATCCGGTTCTGAACCGGTTCTAGCAGCAGAAACGTCGAACTGGATAGGAACCTCCGGATTATCAAGGAACCGGACCGGATCTTCCAAGAACCGGCTTTGACGGATTCGGATTTGGATTTTTTTTGGGTTCCGATTCCAGAACCGGATAGGATGGCCACGGCTACTACCGGGTAGGTTATGCTAGACTTCGGAAAAGAAAAATCGCATATTTTCTTTAAAAGTGCATGTATATGCAGATGTAGAACTTGTGTTAAGCTGATAAATGAAGACGTGGTTTTACTTTACGTTACTTGTATCTTGTATATTCTGATAATATAGTACTTGTGTTAAGTGATTTCTAAATTCTTTTTTCTAAACTCTTTTAGAGAGTGTCTAAAGTTTTTTGAGTTTGGATTTCTGCACATCTCTCCAACGTTAGAGGGATCTGCAGTAACTTTTCTGTAACTAAACACGAAATCCGGCTAAACCACATAGACTAACGGTGTAATTTACTCCTTTTAAATTATAAATTCTACTAACATTCCAGCACTAATGAAAAATCAAAATCCTCGTGATACGTACGTAAACTCATCGTATTGAAACGACTTAACAAACTAGTAAACTACATATGTCAAAGTACTCAAGCCAAACAACATCTATTCTCAGTAGAGATGAAAAAACACATTTTACAGTGGCTAGATCACAAACATAAAAGTTAAACAACTTATGAATCGTTAAGCATCTCAAATAAACTATGTTCCAATCCAAATAAACATTGGGCTTCTGCGTACAACTGCAAATGAGTTTAACTTAATTTGATTGATTTTGTCGAGCTATACGAGTCTAAGTTTACTAGTTAACTCGTTATTTGTTTATGGAGTTTTAATTCGAGTATAAGTATTAGCTCCAAACAAATAACGAGTTAACTTGTAAACTTAGACTCACATCGTTTCTTATGCAACAACTTTAACATACAAGTACTTCCCACAAAGTTTTGATGTATCTTTGGAGCCAATGGGCAGATCCAATAATTTGATAATAGGTGTGCCAGAGAGGGTGTTGTTTGACTACATAATTTCCTGTAGGTGTAATTTTATTAATAACCATTATTAATAATGGTGAAACCCTCGATACCTTTAACCCACAAACTAGGCTTGAGCCTATTTATCCACTAATATACCCCGGCAGTTCGAGCGGCGAAATTGCGAAAGGTCGGACTGGAGTAGTGATAAACTCAAATAAGTACATTTTATTATCATCACTTATCCTTTTTATTTGACTTGTTTTATTATATTATATATGAGAATTGATACGTTAATGTTTACTTTTGTAATTCTCAGGTAAAAACAATTATTATGTGAAACTTGGCGATTTTGGACTAATTATGGAGCAAAACAAGCAAGATGTTAAGAGTCTACTGAAATGTACAAGATCAAGATCATTCTGCTCCAGATACGCCGCAACATACTTCGTACATACGGCGCATCACTATCGAGATTTCACAAGTTATAATCCAAGACAGCAAAGGACATGCGCCGCATAGAGAAATGGAGTTACGCCGCATCTTAAGGCGGTGTACGAATATTCCTGAATATATTAATCTTGGACCCCACGCGAAGTTAAGTCAATGCGCCGCATCTACTTATCCTATGCGCCGCATCTAACCCTCAGACAGAAACTATAAATACCCCAAGGCCAGACGAATTTCGGAGTAGTTAGTACGAGACTTAGCTAAACTCAGAAGAGAAAGACAGCCGAATTCAGACGTATTAGCAGCACAAGACACACCCTAAACGAAGATACAAGAGCTGTAAGAAAGTCCTGCATGTATTCAATTCATTAAGTAGTTTTGTTTTATTGTATTAGTACACTTTAATTCATCAGGATTGATGGGCCGATTCCATGTGACTACGGAATATCATGGGCACCCCTTAAAATTGCTTTCCCATTAATTAAAGTTTATATGTTGATGTCTTTGGTGACTTTTATTAGTGCATTGATAACCTCTGTGTCTAGCTGAGCATTGCTTGGGTCGCCATGCCCCTTCCTCGCCTATCTATTCTAGCGTATACGAAACGTGGGCATCACAAATGCTCAATATTCTAGGATAGTGGGATAGACATAAGTGATCATTAAGGGTTTACTCGCCGATAAGATTAGAGCCAACGAAAAAGGGTTAATTATATACACTTCATATAAAACTAGCAATAAAACAAGTGACAAGCTACTTAATTATCAGGACAGGTCTTCTTATTGTCTCAAGTATCTATCTGTGTACGTGTGTGCTAATCGCTGATTCGTGCTCATTAGTTTAGTTTTCTATTTAATCATAACCAAACCGTGCCAGTCTCTCAGGCTGAACCCCCTTGCGTTAGATTAGGTTGTACAGCTAACCTAGGATATTAAAATACTGATTAGAATAACTAGATAATACGTTCCACTCTTAGTGATCGACGCTCTACTTACCATTATATTCATACTGACCGGGTACACTGCTCGTTAAAGTGTGTGTTTTATTGATAAGTCGGCTAAATATAAATTTAAAACTTGAGTAGGCATTAATACTGCTAAACCACAACGACACATCACGCGCGCACCAAGTCTTTGGCGCAGCTGCCGTGGATATAAAAGAATTAGAGCAATAAACACATGCACATCAAGTAGCAAATTAGAAAAGAAAAGAAAAACAAAACATTAACGTAATAAAAGCATAACTTTAGTCGACTCGTAACAAAACCGTACCAACGGTCAACTTTAGTCGACTGGTACCAACGGTCAGCTAAGTCGACTGGTAACAAAAGCATACCAACGGTCGAATTTAGGGACTAATACCAACGGTCAACTTTAGTCGACGGTTAACAAAGCCGTACGAACAATCAACTATTTTTTTTTAAACAATAAAACAAATTAAAAAACAATTGCAAAATCCAACGGTAGCACTAAATCCCAATAAGACAAACAATTGATGAAGAACCAAAAGATGCCGAATCCAATCGTAAGCGAACCCTTTTTCTTCTATTTTTTTCTTCTTTTTCTTCATTGTTGTACAAGCTTTGCACGACTCCGTTAAATTTGATAAAGAGGGAACCAAAAATTGAAAGTTAACAATGGGCGAGTTATGAGGATATTTAGTGACGGCTAGGGTTTGACGGGGTTTAATAAAGGAGGCTGTGACAACTGGTAAAATTTTCCTAATATTAATATTATTGACAATTCATTTATGTGACTAGGACACCTGACTTGACCATTATGTGTTAAAACGGATAACAGACCTGCATATATTGACACCCGAAAATCTCACCAAGGAACAGTGAAATTATCACTATTAATAATTTACCCATGATTATTGTATTGAAAACGGGAGGTTATCCCAGTTTCACACGGATTGACACCACACGCAAACCAGGAACAAACAGAGATTCAGAAAATATTAGAGAATAATTAAGGACTCGGAAATAAATTCAAGTATCTCATAACGACTCTCGGGATATAAACTCTCAAATTAGAAACGGTTCCAGGACGGATCCAAAATTTAGACAGTTTGACGAAACGCGGGTATTTAATTTACCAAACCTTAGCTAACAATACACTTACTACTTGAAATAAAATTAAATCTCTCCCACTAACACACACACCCAAAACCTGCTACCCTACCTTCCCCTTTTCCTTGTCGCCTCCACCATTTCCCCATAAACATCGAACTATCGCCATCTCCCAACTCAGGCACCATAAATCCTTTTGACTCAAACCTTTGTCTCCTTCATAATCACGAGTATGCTTAGGATAAGAAGCCTTAGGTATAGAGATAACACACCGAAAAGGGTAGATTATTCACCCAAAAATCCGAAAGGTAATATGGAACTACTCTCCGGTATTCTCCTTAAATCTGCGCCTACAAGATGGATCCGAATCACACAATCATCAATACACACCAAAAATCTGAGAGGTTCTCAAGATAAGGGTCAAGATTTTGATATGATTGGAGGTCGTGGTGGGATAATATTGGAGCAATTGAGTCTCGGATTGGAGGATTCCTAATAGTGTTCATACGCCAAGAATCTTGTCAGGTTAATCTTGATCTTAGTTATGTTATTTTTTTTTAGAATCGTTTATAAGTAAGAAGACTTAAGTCGAATGAATAAGTAGGATAGGTGATGATATTGTGGTTTTTCTGTCGAAATAGCACTTAGGCACACCCTTATTTAATCTTGAAGAAAGGATTTAAGTTTTGATTTGTGATATGTGTCGAATAGAAATTTCCAGGGAATAGAAACTTTTGTTGTTGGTTATTGTTTCTGTCGAGATAATGCTTAGAAATGTCATTAGGTTGATGAAAGGATTTAGT
Source organism: Artemisia tridentata subsp. tridentata (assembly GCA_021014915.2). Classification (NCBI taxonomy): domain Eukaryota; kingdom Viridiplantae; phylum Streptophyta; class Magnoliopsida; order Asterales; family Asteraceae; genus Artemisia; species Artemisia tridentata. The sequence goes on along the minus strand of CP139502.1, from coordinate 339,361,804 downwards.
GTCATTCGTAGCTATGTCGAATAAAATTCCAGGATTTGAGGACTTTGATAAGGTTAGTATTGATTAAGGATGATTGTTGTCATTAGAATATCCATGGTTGAGTTATGATCGAACACACTAAGAGGAAAGGGATTCATGAACCTGGAAATGTATTGTCGAACGACTAAGCCATTCAACCCAAGTTTAAGAAGTAGTTGACAGCCTAGGAACCACATGTTCATAGTTCGAACCTGTGGGAGATTGAGTTTAGTATGGGATAGCTTAAAGGGTATTCCAAGGGTGTGAAGTAGAGGTCGAATAGGCTAGAAAATAACACCACGTCTAGGGGACGAATAGACCATATAGATAGACTCCATTTGGTCACAAACCATGAGTCTTGTACTCACGGATTCAAACCTAGATTGACCCATTGACCTCGAACCAAAAACCTCAACAAAGATAGCACCGTTTTCAACCAAGCACCTAAGGTGTGACCATCACCTAGACACCCAAAAGCTTATGATCGAGTAGTACTCGAATGATGGTCACAAAGTGAGACCACAGCCGTGATTGGTGGTTCATTACAGTCGAAAAAAAAAAAAAAAAAAAAAAAAAAAAAAAAAAGACTTTGCCAAGATGATAACTTGGCGCAAAAACTGTATTCACCATAGTGCTATTACCAGGCAAACAAAACCCAATTAATAGCCCACTTAAAGCCCAATTAGGAGCCCACTATTAACTGTTAGACAGCCTTGGACCAACTTGAAATCTGGGCTTGAGTATAGCCCATCAGCCCACCAGGAAATCCTTTAAAAATAGCCCATTGGCACTACCCTTCCCCCCACCCTTCTTCGAACCCCATGGGCCGCAGGCCATTAGTACCATTAGAATTAATAAACCGAATGAATTACAGTTATGAAAAAGTAGTCGAAAACAACTAAAACGAAGCAATAGCCATACAAACTAGTTATATCGAATAGCCTTAAAAGATGTAATAGTCGTAATATAAAAGAGATACAAAAAAAAAAAAAAAAAAAAAAAAAAAAAAAATTCATTTACTTATACTATAAATATTTGACAAAAATTATTGAACTTAAGGTATGATAAAACAAGTATAGTCGAAAATCAAAAATGGAATTACACTAACAAATAGAAACTTGAAAGTTTGACTAGCCGAAGTAATCGACACAACACCAACGACTAGATTAATATATATATATATATATATATATATATATATATATATATATATTATATATATATATATATATATATATATATATATATATATATATATATATATATACACATTGTCAAACAACTAACTTTACGAACCCTTAGGAATATAGGTAACTATATATAAACTAGATAAAATTTTGTAGAAAAGTAATTATGTCAAAATAAAACTCACGATAATTGTGAACCGTAACACATGACGAGATATATATAAAAATACGTAAGCGCTTATATTTGTCCTATTGATTAAAAATGAACGTCACTAAAATATATATATATATATATATATATATATATATATATATATATATATTATATATATATATATATATATATATATATATATATATATAATATATATATATATATATATATATATATATTTAACTTGAATAGATTAGTCGAAACCTAAGAACTTTAAAATAATATTGTGTAAACGGATCATAATAAGGAAGCTAATTACATTACTCAAGTTAGCGGTTAGAAACCATTAGGGATGAACTCCACAAATATTAAGCCATATTTTAAAAATCAACATAGGCGAATCTAACGAACAATTTACGTGAATAAATATACCTATCTCAACTAGGTTTAAATTATACCTTAGGCCGTAGAAGAATCCCGACCATTAGTTACTATGACCTTAGGACAATTATAAGAGTAAACATCACCATCCCTTTGGAGAAGACTTTATTAGCCACACTCACCGCCACATGAGTAACAACACATAGGTAAACTAAAACATTGAGATTTAAAACCTGAAGAGACTTGAATATAATACTTGAAACTAAAACATGGTTATGTAATTTAGGTTGCGTGTTGGTGCCGTGCACTCTCTAATTTCACTGCATTCACTGTTCAGGCCAACAAAGGTGAGTTTATAGCCCCAGTTTTACTTTTACTTGTTTTACAAATATGGGGTGAGAAACATGCAAAACTTTTATGGACCATAATGTTAATGTTTTTACTCAAACCTATTGCGCAGTTAGCCTAAGCCCTAGAACCCACTGTTATGCCCATTTTCATGAGCCGTTAATTTCCTTTGGGAAGCACGATTGCTTTAGATTGATCTATTGGGGTGATCCCCGGTTCGGTTTGACCGGATAGGCAAACGAGCGTATAGCAAGTCGGACTTCGAGTGTATTGGGTTAAACACTCGCTAAGGGCCCCTTGATTATTATTTATGTGTTAGAGATTAGCACACTGGACTGTCGAGCTTCGGTTGCATGAACTTAGTGCTAGCGCGATAGATACTTTTGTATGACATTATATGTGTTATAGTGGTCATGCTGGTCCAAACTAAATATTTGATGAATTTTAATTAAACCTATGAAATCACCAGCTTTTTGATGACTTTTTTAGCATGTTTTTCTCAGGTGAATAATTTGAATTGGTATGGCAAGATATGGCAAGGCAAAGGGTCATGGAGCTTTTTATCAAATTGGCAATTTATTATTGGAGACTTGTTTTTATGTGGGACCACTTTGTTTAATGGGCCTAAATTCTATCTAAACTATGTCGTATCTATTGTAAAACTAAATTTATGATTTCATTTAAAAATGGAGTATGTATTCCATTCTTGTTACCTTGTGTTGTGATCTCCAATTGTAGCACCCTCAAGGTTCTGTATGCTTCCGCGACCGTTGTAAATTTTGGGGGTGTTACAGATTGGCATCAGAGCCTAGGTTATAGAGAACTAGGTACATATAAACCCTAAACTATAACCATTTTTATAAAAGCAAGTCCATATGACCGTCATTTCCCTTGCTTGCCATTTTGCTTGATGATTATCTGACTTGACTGTTTGTTATGATTGTGATTTGTTACTATAAGTATTATATGTATATATTTATATACACTTAACCCACACTAGTTATTATTACCGATATACTTACACACTTATACCATGTTGTCACAGACTATGTCTTCCCATCCTATCCCGCCGATTTCACCAAATTCAGAAGACCCGTACATGCAAGTGCTACAAGCCTATAATGCACCGGATCCTGACCTACTTGAGCCCCCACTCACAGCAGCACTGCCTAATCCCAGTCAGCCTACTGGTCACGATACACAACATGCTTCACATACTCTTCCAGTCAGACGTACAGCTCGTATGAGAGTTCCTGGTTATCGGATGAGGTACTCAGATTTTCTGTCAGCATCCCAGAAGAGACCTCGAGTTATCTATACAGGAACTTCTACCACTGCAGTATCAGTTTCACCAGCATCATCTCCAGAGCATTCACCGCTTCGACAACGGCTCAGAAGGGCTGATGATTCCTACTCAGAAGAAGAAGAGGAAGAAGAGGATCCTGAATAAGATCCTGAAGAAGAACCAGTGGCAGATCCTATTCCTGAAAATGTTGCACCAGCTGAGCCCCAACATGGGAAAGGATTATTGGAGTAAGTGCCTAGTACATTCGAGTTGGGACAGAGCTCTAGGGTAACTCAGGTTGTAGGAGAGGACAGGGATATGCCTCTTGGGTTAGGTTTGAGAGCAGCTAGATTGCGAGCCAGGGATGAGGCTCCGACTACTTGTGAGATTAATGGCGAAGTTTGGCAGAATATTGAGTGCATCCACAGTGCCCCACTCCAGGCAGGTAGTCCCACTTATGAGCCATCTTCACCTACTTTTGTGCCGCCATCTCCATCACTGCCGATTTCCCCTCCACCAGCTGTATCACCATTGGCAGAAGAGGAGGAAGACGATGTTATTGGACGTTGATGTGTGGTGCGTGCGTGCGAGTGCTCTAATTTATACCCACGGTATGTTGTTGTGGTTTTAGCAGTATTCAAGTTTTAAATTTATATTTAGCCGACTTATCAATAACACACACACTTTAACGAGCAGTGTACCCGGTCAGTATGTATATAATGGTAAGTAGAGTGTCGATCACTAAGAGTGGAACGTATTATCTAGCTATTCTAATCAGTATTTTAATATCTTAAGTTAGCTATACAACCTAATTTAACGCAAGGGGGTTTCAGCCTGAGAGACTGGCACAGTTTGGTTGCAATTAAATAATAAACTAACTAATAGGCACGAATCAGCGAATAGCACACACGTACACAGATAAATACTCGAGACAATAAGAAGACCTATCCTGATAGTTAAGTAGCTTGTCACTTGTTTTATTGCTAGTTTTATATGAAGTGTATAGTTCGATGCAACGCACCGAGATTAAGTCCTTTCTCGTTGGTTCTAATCTTATCGGCGAGTAAACCCTTAATGATTACTTATGACTATCCTATTTATCTTTCTTCCTACTTTTCTACAGATGATAGAATGCATAGGCGATCTAATAAATAGGCGAGGAAGGGGCATGGCGACCCAAGCAATGCTCAGCTAGACACAGAGGTTATCAATGTACTAATAAAAGTCACCAAAGACATCAACATATAAACTTTAATTAATGGGAAAGCAATTTTAAGGGGAGTTGAAGTGAATGATAACATAACACAAGCCCATCAATCCTGATCAATTAAAGTGTACTAATACAATAAAACAAAACTACTTAATGAATTGAATACATGCAGGACCTTCTTACAGCTCTCGTATCTTTGTTCAAGGTGTGTCTTGTGCTGCTACTTCGACTGAATTCGGCCTAGGGCTTCTGTCCTTCGAATATCGTACGTACCAAGAAGTCTCTATAAAGTCGTCTGACTTTGGGGTATTTATAGTTTCTGTCTGAGGTAAGATGCGGCGTATCTAATAAGTAGATGCGGCGCATTGACTTAACTTTGTGTGGGGTCCAAGATTAATATATTCAGGAATATTCGTACACCGCCAGAAGATGCGGCGTAACTCCATTTATAGATGCGGCGCATGTCCTCTTGTATCTTGGATCGTATCTTGTGAAATCTGGATAGTGATGCGCTGTATGTAATAAGCAAGATGCGGCGTATCTGGAGCAGAATAGTCTTGATCTTGTACATTTCAGTAGACTCTTAACTTCTTGCTTGTTTTGCTCCATAATTAGTCCAAAATCGCCAAGTTTCACCAAATGCTTGTTTTTACCTGAGAATTACAAAAGTAAACATTAACGTATCAATTCTCACAGATAATATAATAAAACAAGTCAAATAAATAGGATAAATGACGGTAATAAAATGTACTTATTTGAGTTCATCAAATATCCCCCCACTTGAACTTTACTTGTCCCCAAGTAAACCTTAGAATTAATCTTATGAAAATGTATCCTAAAAGATATTAGGATTTATTTTTATATTTAAGCATGTATTTATTTTTGTCATAATCACACAACCAAACACTTAACGAATTAGAAGTAAAATAAAATAATTTGATAAAAGCAAATCTAATCGTTTAACTGTACAGTCGTGACGAATATTCTATCATAGGCTTGGCAAGTATACACATCTCCCCCACTAAAGCCAAGGAATAACAAGTCTAAAGCGGTAAAAAGGGTTTGTAGGCTTTAAGGTTAATCATTGTCCTTAATCTCTATCGATCTCAAATTCCAGAAAAGGCGACAAAATCACAAATACATGATCGAATCCACGAACACGATACTTGCAATTGCTCAAATCCTTAACTCGAATAGGCTAAAGATAGGACCAAGTAATCTTCACCAATAATATTATATCAAAAAGGGCGACAAAATCATAAATACATAGTCGAATCCACGACTACGATACTTAAGATTGCTCAAATCCCTCATCTCAATAAATCAAAGGTTTGGATAAAGAATAATATAGGGTATGGATAATATTTGGGATACAAATTGGTGTAAAACGAAAAATAAACGAAATAGATAAATTAAAATCCTAAGTGTGGTTAATCACTATCCCAACCATCCCATGAATAAGACTCATATCATAGAATAACTCACGCTTTAACACTTGATACACACGCTTTAGGTAGACACGAATTATACTCAACAAGATCTTAATCAAAGAATAACCTTTAGTTGGCGTTCCCATAACTGCCAACTCCCATTCAATCCATATATATAATATACAACAACTAGTGGTGATATCGACCACTTAATACAAAACTTTACATAAGTTGGTTAAAACAAACTTCCAACTCTTCCTTTTTCGTTTTTCTTTTCTATTTTTTTTTCAATTTTTTTTTTTTTTTTTTTTTTTTTTTTTTTTTTTTTTTTTTTTTTTTTTGAAACATAAACATAGGTGTATAAAATTTCACCACATCACTATATTGATAACTCTGGATAATTTTTTCATACTTTTCATAACTTCAGAAATCACGGTAATAGTGAAAGTAGTAAACACACGAAAAACAAGACTCAAAATATACAATATTTACTTTCACTCCAATTGCATTGTGCAATTTCCCGACCTAACCAAAGATAATGAATTACGCACGCGAACACAGGTAATGTAAGGAAACACACTTTGCCTAAAGCAATTAACCAACCACGGATTTTAATCTACAGGGTAGGCTAAGGTGTAAGGGTGTAACGAAACATTATAACAAAGGTGTAAGAAACGAAAGGAATGGCTCTGAGTGTTTTTCTAGGGGTATCTTACTCTAAAAGTGAGAGTAACAAAAGGGTTTATATGGGGGTTAACTAACCAGTGTAGTTAGCTAATAACACATAACATATAAAGGCTATTTGGGTGTAATCCTAGAATTTTACCAATTTAGACAAGTCATTCCAATTATATAAATAATACTTATTATGGTGGTCTCGAATAGTATACAAGCCAAGTTCTAAAGTTTACAAGTCACCGGCACACTCATAGATTTGTGAATTTTGAAAAATCACAATTTTTGAAAATAACGTCATGTGTGCAGCTATGCAACTTAGACTTTAAACAAAAACATGCTAAAAAATTTTAAATTTTGATATATTAAGCACATTTTAAGCATATTTTGAAAAGTTTAGGACAAGTAAGTGTTAAGTGTTCTAATTCTCCAATCCCCCCACTTAAGTTAAACAACGTCCTCGTTGTTTGTATAAAAGATTAAAAACTGGAAAATAAAAGAATTAGAACAGAAAAACTCCCCTGAGATTTGCTCGGTATGATCCTCCATTTGTATAAGAGCAAAAATCATCTTTCTTGTGGATGAGAACGTTTAAGCTTCATAATAGATGTATCCACAGGAAATGCAGGAATCTATAATACCACCAAGACTTTAAACACACCTAAGTTAAGAAAGTTCAAACTTGCATAATACATTAGTAGTTAGGAAAAATAAAACATAAAAATTAAAACTGAAAATCATCAGGTCAGTCGATGCGCCGTATCTTATGGAAGAAGATACGCCGTATCGAGCCTGGAATAATTACGAATCAGAATAGAAGATTCGCCGCATCCTTAACCCGGGATGCGCCGCATTAAAATAAACTGATAAAAAGTTTTAAAGTCGAAAATAAAAAATGCAGAAAAATAAAGTAAGATATGACCATCGCAGGAGATGCGTCGCATCTCAGGATTGAGATGCGCCGTATCCTCTGCGGGCCTGACTGACTCGACACAGAACAGAATAGTAAAAGTTTTCCGGGTTGTCTCCCGGTCAGCACTTGTCTTTATTCCAGAGTCTTCAAGTTAGACTCACGTTCAGCTCATTAATATCGATCATTTATTCCCACATTGCCACGTAGGATCCATTTAGCAACAAATTCGTCACGTATATATTCAGGCCCCAACTTCAACACTCCTTTGTAGAATCCTTCCATCATTTGATATGGGTACTCAATCCCTCTCTTCATGTCATCATCACCAATAAAAAGAAATGGAGAAAATTTGTAGCAGAACCTATTAGTAGCATGTTTAAATCCAGGGTGAGTTCGGGGCATCATATAAGTGATAACTTCGCTTCCAAAGTGAAAGGTGATCTTTCCTTCAAATCGTTTTGCATTAATAGTGATCTCCCTGCAAAATGGTTTTCCAACAATCACGTCACCCATATCGCTGTCACAATAGGCATTCATGTCTTCAACAACGGCGAACTCAGTAACAATAGTAAAGCGTCCAACGAAGATCGGGACATTAATGAAGGCTCCAACTACATTCTTTCCCTTATATTCCACCTTTTTTCTCATAATAGAATTGTAAAAGCTTCTTGACATGACATTGATTGGTAAAATAGGAAAGAAATTGGCGTCAATACACTTGTACCCAATCATGCATGGGAATTGCAAATTGTAAGCACAATCGGCGTGGATCCTTCTACCGTAATCCCAAGAACCATCATATCCCTCAAATTCATCGTAATTCCTAGTATTAATAACGTTGACTTTTGGACTATCCAGAATTTCTCCTTCTTCTATCTCAGATTCCGCATCATCCATGAACAGGTCATTAGATTCTAATGGTCCATCAAGGTCATTAAGTTCAATGTAGTCTCCATCGTAACGTTCGAGTGATTTATCGTGCACTAATATTTCATTCATAAAATTGGCTTCGAAGTCGGAGTCAATCAGTTCTCCGAATCCTTCCATTTTCCTTCTGAAATAATCACGAAAGCATCAGTAGGATTTGTTCGCTAGAAGAGAAATTAATGAATATAGAAACGGATATAAGAATAAAAATAACTGATATCTGCAGATGATGCGCCGTATCCAAAAAGTTGGATACGCCGTATCTTATAATCGTTAAAATTAAATCAGACTTTTATTCAGAAAATAGATACGCCGCTTATAAGTTAGAATGCGCCGTATCAGTTTAATTATCAAAAATCGATATTTATTTAAAATCTAATGCGTCGTATTAACAAAAGTTAATGCGCCGTATTTTCGTTACGTTTCAAAATACAAGATTTTTGATCCAGAAGATACGCCGTATCGACAGAGATCGATGCGTCGTATCTGTTTAATAATTCGAAAACTGTTTTTAATTAAAATAATAGATGCGCCGTATCTGCTAAAGCAGATGCGTCGTATCGCGTTAACGTTTAGAAATTTTTTTTATCAAAAACAGATACGCCGTATCTTGGGGAAAAGATGCGTCGTATCGAATTAATTAAACGCGTTGTATTTTATAAAAAATAAACGCAATACGCCGTATCTGAGAAATCAGATGCGCCGTATCATTTGAATAAGCTCAGTACAACGATAGCAGTATGCAGAAAATACGAAAAATAAAAAAAAAAACAAATAAAAACAAACCAAAAGCAAACAAAAATAAAAGAAAACAAATAACACACAAAACAAAAAATATGCAAATAATACAATGAATGCAATTTAACTAATATACAACACAGTTAGCGGTTAGATTAAAAATTAAAAAGAAAAACCTAATTAAAATACTAATCAAATTAACAGATAATAACAATTCACTCCCCGGCAGCGGCGCCAAAAACTTGATGCGTGCGTGCGAGTGCTCTAATTTATACCCACGGTATGTCGTTGTGGTTTTAGCAGTATTCAAGTTTTAAATTTATATTTAGCCGACTTATCAATAACACACACACTTTAACGAGCAGTGTACCCGGTCAGTATGTATATAATGGTAAGTAGAGTGTCGATCACTAAGAGTGGAACGTATTATCTAGTTATTCTAATCAGTATTTTAATATCTTAAGTTAGCTATACAACCTAATTTAACGCAAGGGGGTTTCAGCCTGAGAGACTGGCACAGTTTGGTTGCAATTAAATAATAAACAAACTAATAGGCACGAATCAGCGAATAGCACACACGTACATAGATAAATACTCGAGACAATAAGAAGACCTGTCCTGATAGTTAAGTAGCTTGTCACTTGTTTTATTGCTAGTTTTATATGAAGTGTATAGTTCGATGCAACGCACCGAGATTAAGTCCTTTCTCGTTGGTTCTAATCTTATCGGCGAGTAAACCCTTAATGATTACTTATGACTATCCTATTTATCTTTCTTCTTACTTTTCTACAGACGATAGAATGCATAGGCGATCTAATAAATAGGCGAGGAAGGGCATGGCGACCCAAGCAATGCTCAGCTAGACACAGAGGTTATCAATGCACTAATAAAAGTCACCAAAGACATCAACATATAAACTTTAATTAATGGGAAAGCAATTTTAAGGGGAGTTGAAGTGAATGATAACATAACACAAGCCCATCAATCCTGATCAATTAAAGTGTACTAATACAATAAAACAAAACTACTTAATGAATTGAATACATGCAGGACCTTCTTACAGCTCTCGTATCTTTGTTCAAGGTGTGCCTTGTGCTGCTACTTCGACTGAATTCGGCCTAGGGCTTCTGTCCTTCGAATATCGTACGTACCAAGAAGTCTCTATAAAGTCGTCTGACTTTGGGGTATTTATAGTTTCTGTCTGAGGTAAGATGCGGCGCATCTAATAAGTAGATGCGGCGTATTGACTTAACTTCGCGTGGGGTCCAAGATTAATATATTCAGGAATATTCGTACACCGCCAGAAGATGCGGCGTAACTCCATTTATAGATGCGGCGCATGTCCTCTTGTATCTTGGATCGTATCTTGTGAAATCTGGATAGTGATGCGCCGTATGTAATAAGCAAGATGCGGCGTATCTGGAACAGAATAGTCTTGATCTTGTACATTTCAGTAGACTCTTAACTTCTTGCTTGTTTTGCTCCATAATTAGTCCAAAATCGCCAAGTTTCACCAAATGCTTGTTTTTACCTGAGAATTACAAAAGTAAACATTAACGTATCAATTCTCACAGATAATATAATAAAACAAGTCAAATAAATAGGATAAATGAAGGTAATAAAATGTACTTATTTGAGTTCATCAATGTGCGTGTATGTTGTGCTCTAATTTATACCCACGGTATGTCGTTGTGGTTTTAGCAGTATTCAAGTTTTAAATTTATATTTAGCCGACTTATCAATAACACACACTTTAACGAGCAGTGTACCCGGTCAGTATGAATATAATGGTAAGTAGAGTGTCGATCACTAAGAGTGGAACGTATTATCTAGTTATTCTAATCAGTATTTTAATATCTTAAGTTAGCTATACAACCTAATCTAACGCAAGGGGGTTCAGCCTGAGAGACTGGCACGGTTTGGTTATGATTAAATAATAAACTAAACTAATAAGCACGAATCAGCGATTAGCACACACGTACACAGATAAATACTTGAGACAATAAGAAGACCTGTCCTGATAGTTAAGTAGCTTGTCACTTGTTTTATTGCTAGTTTTATATGAAGTGTATAGTTCGATGCAATGCACCGAGATTAAACCTTTCTCGTTGGCTCTAATCTTATCGGCGAGTAAACCCTTAATGATCACTTATGACTATCCCAATATCCTATGAAAATAGAATAAACAGGCGAGGAAGGGGCATGGCGACCCAAGCAATGCTCAGCTAGACACAGAGGTTATCAATGCACTAATAAAAGTCACCAAAGACATCAACATATAAACTTTAATTAATGGGAAAGCAATTTTAAGGGGAGTTGAAGTGCATGATTAAATCAATGACACAAGCCCATCAATCCTGATCAATTAAAGTGTACTAATACAATAAAACAAAACTACTTAATGAATTGAATACATGCAGGACCTTCTTACAGCTCTTGTATCTTCGTTCAAGGTGTGTCTTGTGTTGCTACTTCGTCTGAATTCGGCCTAGGGTTTTGTGGTCTTCGGTCTTCTTCTCTCTATTAGCCTCTCAAAATTCGTCTGACCTTGGGGTATTTATAGTTTCTGTCTGACGGTTAGATGCGGCGCATTGAATAAGTAGATGCGGCGCATTGACTTAACTTCGCGTGGGGTCCAAGATTAATATATTCAGGAATATTCGTACACCGCCAGAAGATGCGGCGTAACTCCATTCTCGTATGCGGCGCATGTCCTTTGCCGTCTTGGATTATATCTTGTGAAATCTTGATCGTGATGCGCCGTATATAATAAGTAGGATGCGGCGTATCTGGAGCAGAATGGTCTTGATCTTGTACATTTCAGTAGACTCTTAACTTCTTGCATGTTTTGCTCCATAATTAGTCCAAAATCGCCAAGTTTCACATAATACTTGTTTTTACCTGAGAATTACAAAAGTAAACATTAACGTATCAATTCTCACAGATAATATAATAAAATAAGTCAAATAAATAGGATAAATGACGGTAATAAAATGTACTTATTTGAGTTCATCAAATATCCCCCACTTGAACTTTACTTGTCCCCAAGTAAACCTTAGAATAATTCTTATGAAAATGTATCCTAAAAGATATTATGATTTATTTTTATATTTAAGCATGTATTCGTTTTGTCATAATCACACAACCAAACACTTAACGAATTAGAAATAAAATAAAATATTTCGATAAAAGCAAATCTAATCGTTTAACTGTCCAGTCGTGACGAATATTCTATCATAAGCTTGGCAGGTATACGCATCTCCTCCACTAAAGCCAAGGAATAAAAAGTCTAAAGCGGTAAAAAGGGTTTGTAGGTTACGGGTTAATCATTCTTCTTAATCTCTATCGATCTCAAATTCCAGAAAAGGCGACAAAATCACAAATACATGATCGAATCCACGAACACGGTACTTGCAATTGCTCAAATCCTTAACTCGAATAGGCTAAACATAGGACCAAGTAATCTTTACCAATAATATTATATCAAAAAGGGCGACAAAATCATAAATACATAGCCGAATCCACGACTACGATACTTAAGATTGCTCAAATCCCTAATCTCAATAAATCAAAGGTTTGGATAAGGAATGATATAGGGTATGGATAATATTTGGGATACAAATTGGTGTAAAATGAAAAATAAATAAAACTGGTAAATTAAAATCCTAAGTGTGGTAAATTGCTATCCCAACCATCCCATGAATAAGACTCATATCATTCAATAACTCACGCTTTAACACTTGAAACACACGCTTTAGGTAGACACGAATTATACTCAACAAGATCTCAATCAAAGAATAACCTTAGTTGGCGTTCCCATAACGTTCAACTCCCATTCAATCCATAAATATAATATACAACAACTAGTGGTGATATCGACCACTTAATACAAAACTTTACATAAGTTGGTTAAAACAAACATCCAACTTTTCCTTTTTCTTTTCTATTTTTTCGATTTTTTTTTTTTTTTTTTTTTTTTTTTTTTTTTTTTTTTTTTTTTTTTTAAACTTTAAACATAAACATAGATGTGTAAAATTTCACCACATCACTATAACGATAACTCTGGATAATTTTTCCATACTTTTCATGACTTCAGAAATAACTGTAATAGTGAAAGTAGTAAACACACGAAAAACAAGACTCAAAGATATACAATATTTACTTTCACTCCTATTGCATTGTGCAATTTCCCGACCTAACCATAGATAATGAATTACGCACGCGAACACAGGTAATGTAAGGAAACACACTTTGCCTAAAGCAATTAACCAACCACGGATTTTAATCTACAGGGTAGGCTAAGGTGTAAGGGTGTAACGAAACATTATAACAAAGGTGTAAGAAACGAAAGGAATGGCTCTGAGTGTTTTTCTAGGGGTATCTTACTCTAAAAGTGAGAGTAACAAAAGGGTTTATACGGGGATTAACTAACCAGTGTAGTTAGTTAATATCACATAACATATAAAGGTTATTTGGGTGTAATCCTAGAAATTTACCAATTTAGACAAGTCATTCCAATTACATAAATAATACTTATTATGGTGGCCTCGAATAGTATACAAGCCAAGTTCTAAACTTTACAAGTCACCGGCACACTCATAGATTTGTGAATTTTTAAAAGTTCACAATTTTTGAAAATAATGTTATGTGTGCAGCTATGTAATTTAGACTTTAAACAAAAACATGCTAAAAATTTTTAATTTTGATATATTAAGCGCATTTTAAGCATATTTTGAAAAAGTTTAGGACAAGTAAGTGTTCTAATTCTCCAATCCCCCCACTTAAGTTAAACAACGTCCTCGTTGTTTGTATCAAAGGTTAAAAACTGGAAAATAAAAGAATTAGAACAGAAAAACTCCCCTGAGATTTGCTCGGTATGATCCTCCATTATTTGTATAAGAGCAAAAATCAACTTCCTTGTGGATGAAAACGTTTAAGCTTCATATTTTATGTATCCACAGGAAATGTAGGAATCTATAATACCATCAAGACTTTAACACACCTGAGTTAAGAAGGTTCAAACTTGCATAATACATTAGTAGTTAGCAAAAATAAAACATAAAAAATTAAATGAAAGTCATCAGGTCAGTCGATACTCCGTATCTTATGGAAGAAGATACGCCATATCGAGCCTGGAATAATTACGAATCAGAATAGAAGATGCGTCGCATCCTTAACCAGGGATGCGCCGCATTAAAATAAACTGACAAAAAGTTTTAAAGTTAAAAATAAAAATGCAGAAAATTTAATAAGATATGACCAGTGCAAGAGATGCGTCGCATCTAAGGATTGAGATGCGCCGTATCTTCTGCAGGCCTGACTGACTCGACAAAGAACAGAATAGTAAAAATTCTCCGGGTTGTCTCCCGGTCAGCACTTGTCTTTATTCCAGAGTCTTCAAGTTAGACTCACGTTCAACTCTTTATTTAGATCTTGTTACGAGCCATCCTTCTTCTTTCATCCGAATGATGTTCCCGTATAGCTCCGCAACATTTTCTTCCGTACGACTTAATCTAATAAATTTTTTGGTCTTTATCGCAACATATTCTTCATCAGGTCCCAAAGAATATTTGATGATTTTAAAATTTTCAGAAATAATCATGGGTGGCTTATTATAAGGGATCCCAAGTAGTTGACATTTTCTTTTGGTGAATTCTTCATCGTCTTTATCAACAAACTTAAAATAAGGATCCTTATTCAAATAGTCATCAAGTTCATCAATCAACTCTTCTCGTGACTCATCATTATTAGCAGAGGGATCATAATTAACGACGTTAAAGGACTTGTAATAATCTTGAATCTCATCCCACTCATTTTTCAATTCCCATTGCAAGCGTCGACTAAGCTTTGTGTAATCATCAAATTGTCCATGCACCCATTCCCAGAAAGTAGTGTCCGATGCTCCCTTAAGTTCTTTTAAGTAGTTTATTCTACCTTTTTCTTGCAAAGCCTCAGCTTTACGTGGGCAGTCTTCAACTTTTTCATACCAATCGTCGTCTTCAAAGCACACATCGTTTCCAACCCGTTTCATTCCAATTATACTTCCCCCGTTACAGGTTCCATCATTCTTATAATCACAGGTTGGCCATACACTAAATCCATCCTTGAAGCGGAAAGGTTTACAAGTGTGATTAATATGCTCAAATTCCCATGGCTTATCCCAAACCCATGGTATTTGGTCATTCCATTCGTAGTACCAGGTGTTTTTGAAATCATCATAAGTCTTGAATCCTGGTAGATCTCCAGTAAGCACATCAGCGTCGATTTGAAGAAGGTAATTAAATTCTTTGAATTGTTTGCACAAAGGTGTCTCATAATTGAACACATCAATGTCTATCCTGAATAATTCTTCAATCCCTTCCTTGATCAATGAATTGTCATCTGACGATCCATTGTTGCTCTCTACTTCCTCATCTTCACCTCTTATCCAATATACCCATAACACATCTTTAGTAGCTCGGTCCATGCTCTTATGGTTATTGAACTTACTAGCCAACCAATTTGAAAAATCAACATTGTTAGGATCGTGGTTAACGTCAAAGCTAGTGTTACCAATCATGTTCCTTCTGATTTCCATGAACTCATTAAATTGTCCTTTAAAACTTCGTGTCAATCATGAGGTCACAATCAGTCTGACTTCATTCCTAGGAGCAAATTTCGGATCACCGTATTTAAGTTTAAGCCACTCTTCCAAAGAGATATCCATCAACCTTACCAACTTTCCATGAAATAGTATCTCCGATTCAGCATACATTCTTTCGTTATCCAGATAGCTCTTATCAAATCCCCAATACTGTTCGGAATAAGGCATATAAGAAGTTTGTATAGGTCGGACTTCATAGCTTTTGTTGCTCGATTTGTTGACTGCATTTGCTGAGTTCATGTATTCAATTTGGAATTTCCCATCTTTTTCTTCGATAGTAGTCCAAGTTAATCCTTTAGATTCAATGATGGGCCATAAGAGTAACAATTCATCTTCAGTGTAGCTCATTAGTAAATCATAAGAGAATATCTCATCTTCAATATTGCATAAGCGCTTGAATTCCTTATAAGTAGCTTCAAGAGGGGTCTCCCAAGAGAATAAATCGGCATTAATCATGAGCACATTGAAGTTGACATCATCAAAACCTTCCCTTTCGAATGAATCCGAAAGCAAGAGTTCCTTAGCAAGATATCCGTTCAATGACATGTCTTCCATAGCAAAACCTGTCATCATAGGTAAAATCGTAAGTAGGATTTGTTCGCTAGAAGAGAGATTAATGAATTTAGAAACGGATATAAGAATAAAAATAACTGATATCTGCAGATGATGCGCCGTATCCAAAAAGTTGGATACGCCGTATCTTATAAAGTTAAAATTTAATCAGACTTTTATTCAGAAAATAGATACGCCGCTTAGAATTAAGAATGCGCCGTATCAGGTTTAATTTATCAAAAATCTATTATACTTATTAAAATTAAATGCGTCGTATTAACAAAAGTTAATGCGCAGTATTTTCGTTACGTTTCAAAATACAAGATTTTTGATTCAGAAGGTGCGCCGTATCGATAAAAATCGATGCGTCGTATCTGTTTAATAATTCAAAAACTGTTTTTAATTAAAATAATAAATACGCCGTATCTGTCAAAACAGATGCGCCGTATGGCGTTATCGTTTAGAAAAATTTCTTATTAAAAAACAGAATACGCCGTATCTTGGGGAAAGATGCGCCGTACTCGAATTTATTAAACGCGTTGTATTTTATAAAAATTAAACGCAATACGCCGTATCTGTGAAAACAGATGCGCCGTATCGTTTGAATTAGCTCAGTACAACGATAGCAGTATGCAGAAAAACAAAAAAAAAATAAAAACAAAAATAAAACAAACGAAAATAAAAACACACAAAACAGAAAATACGCAAATAATACAATGAATGCAATTTAACTAATATACAACAGAGTTAGCGGTTAGAATAAATATTAAAAACCTAATTAAAATACTAATCAAATTAACAGATAATAACAATTCACTCCCCGGCAGCGGCGCCAAAAATCTGATGTGCGTGTATTTTGTGCTCTAATTTATACCCACGGTATGTCGTTGTGGTTTTAGCAGTATTCAAGTTTTAAATTTATATTTAGCCGACTTATCAATAACACACACTTTAACGAGCAGTGTACCCGGTCAGTATGAATATAATGGTAAGTAGAGTGTCGATCACTAAGAGTGGAACGTATTATCTAGTTATTCTAATCAGTATTTTAATATCTTAAGTTAGCTATACAACCTAATCTAACGCAAGGGGGTTCAGCCTGAGAGACTGGCACGGTTTGGTTATGATTAAATAATAAACTAAACTAATGAGCACGAATCAGCGATTAGCACACACGTACACAGATAAATACTTGAGACAATAAGAAGACCTGTCCTGATAGTTAAGTAGCTTGTCACTTGTTTTATTGCTAGTTTTATATGAAGTGTATAGTTCGATGCAACGCACCGAGATTAAACCTTTCTCGTTGGCTCTAATCTTATCGGCGAGTAAACCCTTAATGATCACTTATGACTATCCCAATATCCTATGAAAATAGAATAAACAGGCGAGGAAGGGGCATGGCGACCCAAGCAATGCTCAGCTAGACACAGAGGTTATCAATGCACTAATAAAAGTCACCAAAGACATCAACATATAAACTTTAATTAATGGGAAAGCAATTTTAAGGGGAGTTGAAGTGCATGATTAAATCAATGACACAAGCCCATCAATCCTGATGAATTAAAGTGTACTAATACAATAAAACAAAACTACTTAATGAATTGAATACATGCAGGACCTTCTTACAGCTCTTGTATCTTCGTTCAAGGTGTGTCTTGTGTTGCTACTTCGTCTGAATTCGGCCTAGGGTTTTGTGGTCTTCGGTCTTCTTCTCTCTATTAGCCTCTCGAAATTCGTCTGACCTTGGGGTTTTTATAGTTTCTGTCTGACGGTTAGATGCGGCGCATTGAATAAGTAGATGCGGCGCATTGACTTAACTTCGCGTGGGGTCCAAGATTAATATATTCAGGAATATTCGTACACCGCCAGAAGATGCGGCGTAACTCCATTCTCGTATGCGGTGCATGTCCTTTGCCGTCTTGGATTATATTATGTGAAATCTTGATAGTGATGCGCCGTATATAATAAGTAGGATGCGGCGTATCTGGAGCAGAATGGTCTTGATCTTGTACATTTCAGTAGACTCTTAACTTCTTGCATGTTTTGCTCCATAATTAGTCCAAAATTGTCAAGTTTCACATAATACTTGTTTTTACCTGAGAATTACAAAAGTAAACATTAACGTATCAATTCTCACAGATAATATAATAAAACAAGTCAAATAAATAGGATAAATGACGGTAATAAAATGTACTTATTTGAGTTCATCAGACGTTCATTCCGATCAGTTGGAGAGATTAGGGAGACGGGATGAACAGGTCGGCAGAGAGCTCGCTGAAGTTCGACGGAGGTTAGGTGATATAAGAAGTAACCAAGCTAGGGCTTGGGATGCCGAATGGACAAATTGTCATCGTATGCATGAACTGGAGTCAGTTATGGATAGAGTCACGAGAGCTGAGCACGAGGATCGCAGGGAGGTATTAGGGTTAAAGAGACGCGAGGCACAGCTCGTGACTAGGGTCGGAAATTCGGAGACCATCATAGCTCAGATGGCACGAGAGTTGACACAGCTACGCCTCAGACAAGATGAGTTTGAGAGTAGGAGTTGAGTTGTATCTACACTAAACTGGGTAGTTGCCAGTTAGTGGTAGTAGTTGTAGTCTTAGTAGTAGTCGAGGAACTTATGTATTTCTTAGACGTTCGAGTTCAAAATTTTGTACACCCAACCTTATTTTAATATATATGACGAGCTTGATTGACTATTTTATTATTTTACCGTCTTTAGGAATTTACCTTACCCATACGTGTTGTACTTGTGCTGATTCTTCAAATTTTGATTTTCTCCATCCTTCTTATACAGCAACATGCCTCCGAAGAAAGTAACCCAAACCACACGTGCACAACCTGCAAACCAAGGCCCCGTCAGACCTGAAGCAGCTGCCCGTAAGTGAATCGAGCCATGCTCGATCAACTCATAGAGGAACGAGTAGCAGCAGCACTAACCGAAGCAAACAACTCCACAACAGATGTTGGAAATTCGAGACCTGCAACAAACAATGCTCGAGGTTGTACATACCAAGACTTCCGAAAAATAATGACTGGAGGTTTTGGAGGTACAGAAGGAGCAGTTGTGTTGGTCCAATGGATCGAAAGACTGGAAACGGTATTTAGGATTAGCAGATGTTTGGAGGAAGATCAAGTTAAGTTTGCATCGTTCACATTTCTGGATACAGCTCTAACTTGGTGGAAAAACTACTTGATGTAGACTTTAAACATCTTGATTGTGTGGATCGGGTGGTCTTGGATTGTGGAAGATTAGATCCATGGTTAGAGTTAGAGAGATGTAGAGTAGAGAGGTGGGAACCTTGAGAGAAACTTTGGAATGTTAGATTAAGTGTGTGAAATAATACAAGAGTTCCAACCCTTCCCAAGTGTGGGAAGGGGCTTATATATTACTAACATATTGTGCCCCTAGTGGGCTGTGGAGTGAGCTGACAGTGGGTAAAGACCCGACCCACTCCACAAATATATATATAACTAAGCTAGTAAAACTAATAATACTAATAATAATAATAAGCCTACGAGCTATATAAATGCTAAGTAGATACTCGGGGTGACCGAACCTTCATCTGAATATTTATATTCCTAACAATCTCCCCCTAAGGGAGGTCACCTCGGAAATAATATTTCGAATTCTAGCATTTTATCTTCTGAACTTGTCTTCATAGCTCGTAGTCTTTGATTCTTCAAAGTCATTAGTCTTTGTGCCTTCAGCAGTAATCTTTTGATGACTGATCGATTATCTTGGATGATCTTTGAGTATTCTTCGATTTTATCATCCAACATTTGTCTCCAAGTCATCTTTCAGCCGTCTGTCTCAATGTGATGTGGTATTCTTTGAGTCGACATGCTCACACTGTTCTGGTTCATGATTTTCAACATCAGAGTTAGCAGAAGCAGTGTTGAAGGTCTTTTAGGTTATCATGAACTCTTTGAATATGATGATGATGTAGTGTGAGCATGTGGTGATGGATTGACATCTTTTCTGCAATCAGCTACAACCGCAATCAGCTGCAACATCAATCAGCTACAACCGCAAACAGCTGCAACAGCAATCAGCTACAATCCCCAGATGTTCCTGCATACGACAGTTAGCAATAAAACGTCCGGTACTTACAGGTTCGGACTTCAAGATTGTTAATAGCATAGTGTGAAAACTCTCTCTAATCCTTACCAAGACCGTTCCTAAATCGGAAACCCACAGAGGGTTTTAAAGATTTACCGTAGCAAATCAACGATTAGGTGAGTCGCTGGAGATCACTCCACGACTGTAGACCGTTTGAAACCGCCGCGATCACTAAGCGTAATCCACAAGGAATTACCGAAGTGACCTGCTTTCAGGGCTGCTTGATGTTGACCCTGGCAGGAATTTCCATTTAATCATTGAGAATTACATTTGTAAATTCTCTCATAAATGTTCTGGCAGATTGCTAAGATCTGCGTAGGACTCATAAGTTTACAACTGGTGTCCTTAATGTTGAACAACCAGTGTAGAAGTAACACGTGTTCCTATGAGATCTTATGATGCATCTCGTGGCTCTAGACTCGAAAAGTGCATTTTTGGTAGTCGGAGACTGGAGCGGTGTCTCCTGTTTCAATATCAACACAACTCGTAATGAGCGGTCGATAGATTATGCAGGGTTCCCCGTGAGAATGAAACAAGTCCTTTTAAGAGAACTTGAGTGGTTTAGAAGGTTTAGTGCAGTGCGTCACTGGGTCCATGACGTCTTGTCTTCAATACCGGTGTTACCTTAGTAACCACCAGTAGCATATGAATTGAACCCGGTTTCTGCCCTAAGGTTGAATAATTGGAGGGCTATTTCTTTTTAATTCTTCAACCCCTTCTTTCTCCTTTCTCATATTACTCCTTTTTTCATATCATACCTAAGGACTTTCTAATACTAACTATTTGGTATTGTCCTTGGGTAGATCCCTCCGGCTCTGGCGGATCATAGGACGGTTTTCCTAACCTTAGCCACCTTATAACTTCATGACTATCCTATGTTGCCATTTACCAAAATCCTTGAAAAATCTCTCAAAGTGTTCATGATTATGAAACACATTTTGCTAACACTTTGAGAGTTTTATATTTTTCAAATGCTCCCCCTCAACATGTGCTCGGATGATTGTTTTATAAATTTGCACATGTTGGGTAGAGCTTGCACTTTTTGAATTGATCCACTTTCTGTGAACATGACCGATTCGAGACACGCTTAAATCACTAGTTAGACTAGCTTGGAATTATTACCCAGCCTGGTCAAGTCCACAGAAAGTTTCTCGAAACGGTACACTCTACTCAGACACATCCTTTTCGAGACACGCTTACATCACTGGTTAGACCAGCTTGAAATTATTACCCGGCCAGGATATGTCCTTTCGATTGATGACAGTTTATGTTTCGTCAATTCATTGGTGAAGTCTGAGCCGTGCTCACATAAGATGCCAAATCCTTTTTGTCACCATAAACCATTTGCTCCCCCTCAATATGTGCATTGATATACAAAAGAGTTTAGCACATATGGGAGAGCTTACTTTTATGTCTAAAACATCACATTTTATCAGATTTCATATTTAAATCACATTCTCTCCCCCGATCAAAAATTTCAAACCATTTGAGATTTGTGATCCCAATTGATTTAAATAAGTTAGAAAAATGTGGGAGAAAATGTGTCCGATTTAATATTTTCTGATAATGGAACATACTATGCTCCCCCTTAATCTAAGAGGGAGATTCACTGCTTATTATGCACAAAGTGACTGTTATGACACGAATGATATTGACCTTTTTGCGCAGACGATGTGATCATCCGCTTCTCTGAGGGAGTCATTGGTCAACATCAATTATCCATCCACCAACAAGAACGTCCAAGTATTGTAGATCCCCACTTGGCGAGATCGGAATAAATATTGCTTTGTTTCACTGAAGGTGGTGGTGGTGATGACAGTGTTGTTGTTGTTGTTTCTGCCGATGTTGTTGTCGTGGTGAATACTGAGCCAAACAATAGAGTTTGAACATCTGATCAAATGGTTAGAGCTGGAACTGGCACATTCATATTGGCTATGGAATCTGCATAAGAATATCAACACAGATATACATACATACAGATACACTATTCCTTAATAGCTACCACATAGCAGCTTGCCACATCATAATACCAAGTTCATCTCATAATCAAACAACAATCAGGAAGTACATCAAACCACTATCTAGCATGAAGAGCAATTAGCAATCATGAACATGGCAATTCACTCATATTTCAACATTCAATTCAGGATCTTAGGGACAATATTCTAACATGATAACTATATACCTAAGCGAATCCTGAGAACATATGCACTATATCAACAACAATTGAGCAGCAATCGACTAACAAGAGTCAAACAACATTTGAAACTCATTCATTCAGATCATACAAATGTCAGTGGAGTATTCAAGAACATCAAACACAATGGGTTTTCTAACTTCTTTTAGATTTTGTGTTTTAAAGTATTTAGGGGATTAAACGAGGATTCCAAAGTAACACAAATGAACCTTCTAGATACGTAAAGCTAGGAAACTATAAGCAACTTGCACATAATGTCCTAAACTTTCTAGCAACTAACTCATTTGGCCATTTGATATAATGTTTAGCAATTTCCTCTTCAACTAATACCCCATTAACTACAAAACCTTTTTCTAAGAGTTATGAATTAATCAAGAAACCCGTTTGATGATATAAAATTTGAATTCACTCTCCCCCTCAATCAATGACCCATATTCTAGTTAAATATTTGTAGTCGTTGATTGAGTGACAAATTTTATGCACAATCCAAGTCTAAAAGAATTTCAAGCAACACATAATCATCAAGTGTCTCACAAATAATTTTCAGACGAATCATTGAATGAAAACTATTTGTATGCAAAGAAGATTTCTCTTCCTTTACCAGAAATGATGCACTGAAACGTACATCAGATCGAAGAAATATGGATATAAAGTAATCCATGCCCAGGTGAACATCACCTATTTGGAGGAACAGCCGTCTTTATGGCGACGTGCTTTCCCCAGTTTGAAGCGCGGGTTGCTATCTAAAGTAATAGCAAGCCATTTAGACATGTTTTAACAATCCATTTTAACTTCTGCTCGAGCTTCATTTAAAGACCCGTGCCATTATTGAATGACATTTCTAATTCCGTAAATGTTATCGATAAACAGAAGACATGCCTAGGTGAAACTATTTTTGGTATTTTCTATTTTTCAATTTTTATGGTTTTTCTGGTTTTACGATTCTCTATTTACAATTTGCAGGATTTCTATATATCTATTTACAAAATGGTATAAGATATGAACAAAAATGTATGAAGCAAATATATACAAGGATACGAAACAAAACCATTACTCCTCAGCATCCTGGATCTTTTCCGCTGCCATCACTTTACTTGCTGAAGAGTAATGTGAGCACATTTAATTAGTGAGTAATACTGGCTTATCACTCTCCCCTAATTAGTGCTCTCCCCCAATCTGACAACCTTTCTGATGAACACCCATAATAGGAGGAAGACTTTGGATGAACGCCCATAATATGAAGAAGTCTTTTGATAACCAAATGCATGCCGTCTTTAGTCTTCTAACACATAGCGGAGAATGTAGAGTAGACTGTAGACTCGACCTTCTTCAAGATTGCCCAATATGGAGGAACAGAATACCAATCATCTTCATCTCACCAAATGCCTTCCAGTAACCTTACATATAACCCATCAGCCCGCAGCGTACACATGAGATGATAACACACAACAGAGAATGTAGAATAGACTGACGACTCGACCTTCTTCAGTCTTTAGTATAACACCAAAGTAACAAGTTGAACCACTGATCATCTATGATATGTATCCTTGGATATTAAGCCCGATCACGTGAACCTGTTGTGTGTCCTTGATGTACACATTCTCTCTCCCCTGATGGTTATGATTAATCAGCCCATGACATAGAAGTGAAACGATAATACCAAGGTAACAAGTTGAACCACTGATCATCTATGATATGTATCCTTAGATATTAAGCCCGATCACGTGAACCTGTTGTGCGTCCTTGATGTACACATTTCTCTCCCCTGATGGTTACGATTAATCGGAATCATCATCATGATGTGTACATGTAGCCTAATGAAGTGTACATGAAGCATTGACTAGAAACCCTTTGTTACTGATTGTACCAGCCCGTGAGAAGATGTCGATTAGCATTCCATGACCATGTTCTTTAACACCTTGATAGACGGAGGAAGATGTAGTGTTGGAGAAACATGGTTTGCACGACTCCTGAACTGACGTATTCAGGAGTCGTATGACCATTTCTCAATCATCAATCAACATGTAGAATAATATTCACCCTTTCCCCCCCTCAAAAATTGCATATGCCTGCCAACTGCAATTTTTGATGATTGAACTAGTGAATATGAATACCATCAACGGTAAGTAGCTCCACTTGACGGTTCTTGAAGACTGACATGTTGTTTATTCACCCTTTCCCCCCCTCAAAAATTGCATATGCCTGTCAACTACAATTTTTGGTTGAATACGTGAATAAAAATATACTCCAATATGCGCCGATCCACTTGAAGACTGAATAAGCACGGAAAGAGCATAAAACTTGTTGATGAGAATGGCCATAAATAAGAAGACTCCTCTTCTTTTGAAGATAAAGTGCACTCAAGCGTACACTTTTCTTTTCTTTGATGAACGAGGCCTGAACTGATATGAACAGACATCATCGTCAATGAAGAACGAGGCCTGCACTGAAGTGTACAGACGTCATCTCTCTCTTTTCTATATCTCTCATCTAACTCGTTACCAACCCCATTATCATACTGTCGGCTTGATGTCGTAACTACTGATGGAGAAAACCCAATATGATGAACTTGAGACTGAAGTAACATAACCCGAACTTGTGACTTAAACTTGCACTAATGTGTGACTAAGAGCGGTGTAGAGACTTCGTGCAACATTGAATCCCTAAGTACTCTATACTCTTCAACCAACCAACCATCAAGTATAAGACGTACATCACCTCTTGGATATCCACAACTTCGTGTGACACTGAGCACTACAACGTAACTCCTTAAAGTGATAGTTATTTTGTAATAGAGAGGAAGAAAAAATAACTAGATATCCAAGTCCTCGTCATTGTAAAGGTTAAACGCTCGAACAAGGATCTCGAAGAATCTTCATCCAACCTCCCCGATATCTTCAGATACTAAGTACACGCACCCATGAAATTTTACTTCAGCCTCAAATAAATAATAATGAATTAACGCCGTAGTCACATCTTGTGGTTAATGCCCAAATCTAGCCCTTTATGATGATTTAACTGAACTTTGATAATGGTTTTAACCCGATCACGGTCAAGAGCGCATAACCCATCATCACGGGATTTTACAAATCTATGGTTTAAACCGAGAAATAAGTTCTTTCGCGGGATTTTACAAAACCAAGAAGAAACCGTGAGACAGTACTAAATTGAATGTGTTGCATGAGACGCCACAAAAGTTTGGTTTTGGTGAATTTCAGCAAGACAAAGAACAGCCAAGAGATCAGCAATAATTCTTCTCACATATGTAGAATGCTTCACAGACCATACTAAGTAAAGCAGTATAAACTACTTCCCTCTGGAGGTTGACCTCATAACACAGTACACCTTTCTTCCCCATGATGGTTTTGAACTTTCGGAGGCATCATTGACGTGTACAACCATATGCATGAGAAGATTTTGTCTTAAGCATCATCTATGACTTGCGGTACCATCGAATATCCCATGAGAATTGCTGATTACATCACAGCTTTTAAATCTTTTGGCCAACTAACCAACCTCGCACTCAGACAACTATTTGTGACCACTTGATGAAGGAAACCCGATATATCAATATTGAACAATGAGGTAGAAGTCCCCAAATTCGTTACTTAAGCTTGCACTAATGTTAGAAGAACGGTGTAGAGAATTAATGCTCCAAGCAAATCTCTATGTACTCAATACCCAACCAAAGTATGAGACCTTAACACCTCTTGCGATTATCGACAACGTCATTGACGTGTGACACTGAGTACTCCAACGGAACTCTTAAGTGATAGTTACCCCGACTGCTGGTAACTAGATAACCTAAGTCTTCAACTTAAATTTTAAGCACGAGCAAGTTATCATTGAAGGTCATGCATCCAACCAACCCCGACTTCAAGATAAAATAAGTAGACGCCTTCGTGAAATTCAGCTTCAATCTCAAATGAGGAATACCAAATGAACTTCGTGATCATCTTGTGCTGTTGACTAGCCAAAAAGAGAAGAAACATGCGCTAATTCTTAGCAGTGCCCATGACTCATAGTCAGTCCTGTCAAGCATAGCTTTCTGACCCAGCTGCTTGGATGTCATCAGATGCAGTGCTTGGTATAGTTGTCATACTGTATACAGGATTTTACAGTTCTTGAGATTTAACCGAGAAATAAATTCAAGAACAAACTGCACAACAGTAAGTATCAAACCGCTGAAACCTTAGGCAAGTCGCTAAGACCCAAACCGCTTAAAAACTAAACCACTGAACCTGGAACCACTAGGATTCAAACCGCTGGAGACTGAACCACTGAATCCTGAACCGCTACGATCTGACCCGCTGTAACCGGAACCGCTAAGATTCAAACCGCTGGAGACTGAACCATTACGAGCTGACCCGCTGTAACCGGAACCACTAAGATTCACACCGCTGGAGACTGAACCGCTAGAAAACACGCGCTAATTCTCCCCCTCAAAAAGGGCATGCAATGACCTTTTTGTCAAAGCTGAGAGTCCGTGATGGTTGTGAATTTGTCAGGCACATACATGGAAAGAGGCAAATAAAACTACTGCAAGGAGGATGGTGATTATGACTCTCTTGTAGTAACCCCTCGTTTGTCTCCTCATCAATAGTTTAGCAGATTAAAAAATTCCTTGAAGCTCATAATATGCTAAAACCGCTTGATGAAATGTGTTTAACTTTAAAGTGTGTAAAAGGTTAAAACATGTCTCTGAACACTCCACCTCCTGTTTTTAAGTCTGACCACCTCTTGAGAAGATCTTGTACTACACAATCCCATTAGAAGCTTGAGAAACAACAATCACTTGATGAAGCTTGATAAAGGACAAGTCCGCGACTTATACTTGCACTAAATTTGTGATTTAGAACCTGTATTGAGTACAACAACGTAACTCCTTTAAATATAGGTAGTGATATATACCCAACCTTCCATCCTTTATTGTATATATCAACTTCTTGAACATCCAAGTCTAATCACCATAAATACACTCGTGCAAGGGTCATCAATCATCGTGCATCCATCCAACCCCGAGATGTTTGTGACACTAAGTACACCAACCCGAGAATTAACAAACCAACCAAGTTACCATAATTTCCCAATTCCTGCCGATCTCGAAGCACAAACTTATCCCGAAAATATAGTCAGACCCCGTAAGGTTTATTATGTCTAAATCCAAGTCCAGCCTACTTGTCCAAAATTAATTTCACGGGATTTTACAGCTCTTGAGATTTAAACCGAGAAATCGAATCTTTCGCGGGATTTTCTAAAATCTACAAGAGAAACCGTGAAATCAACAAGAACAACTAAGAGTGAATTGCAATACCACTACAAAAAAAAAAAAAGGCTTTCAGAGACTGAATTTCTAGGGACTGATATATCAGTTGCTGATACATAGCATCGGTAAGTGAAACATCAGTTACTGATACTTTTAAGGACTGACCTTTTATTGACTGATTGCGGCGACTAAAAATCAGTCCTCGATTCAGTGACCCCATATCTGAGACTAAATTTCAGTTACTAATATGCCTGTATGGGAAAAAAATTTGGAGGCAAATTTGTTAGTGACTGAATAAGAGTGACAATTCAGTCCCTAGTACATGTACACCATATCTAAGACTAAATTTCAGTTACAAATATATTTGCGCAATAAAAAATTTTGGCAGAAAATTTGTTAGTGACTGAATTATAGTCACAGTTCGGTCCCTAATACATGGAGATCATAGCTAAGACTAAGTTTCAGTTACAAATATGTCTACACAATAAAAAGGTTTGGAGGGAAATTTTTTAGTGACTGAATTTCAGTCACAGCTGCGTCCCTATTACATGGAATCATACCTAAGACTAAAATTCAGTTACAAATATGTTTGCGCAATAAAAAAAGTTTTGAGGGAAATTTGTTAGTGACTGAATTTGAATCACAACTCAGTTCCTAATACATGAACATCATAGCTAAGACTAAAATGTATAAAAATAGATTAAAACGGACTAAAACGTTTAAAAACGGACGAAAACTTATAAAAACGTTTAAAATCATACAAAAATGTATCAAAACGGACGAAAACATAAAAAACGGAAGAAAACGTATAAAAATGGACGTAAACGTAAAAAACGGACTAAAACGGATGAAAACGTATAAAAACGTTAAAATATAACAGACAAAAACTGATGAAAACATAAAAATACGGATGAAATCGTATACAAATGGACGAAAACAGATGAAAACATATAAAAACGTAAAAAAAAGGACTAAAATGGATGAAAACGGACGAAAACGTAAAAAACGGATAAAAACATAAAAAAAGGACGAAAATGTATAAAAACGGACGAAAACGTAAAAAATGGACGAAAACGTATAAAACGGACAAAAACAGATAAAAACTGATAAAAACGGACGAAAATGGATTACCGACAGAATATACGGTTCTATATATTGTAATGTACTACACTTGTTTTTAAGACCTACATATATTTGTATCGTTGTTAGTAATTGTAAGTTTGTATATAAACCTATTTACGGATTGCTATTTATGTGTAACACTTAGGGGTTCACGCACGAAACCTTGGTTTATACCCCCGTGACGTGGGAACTCGAGCAGAATTCAAGTTTCAGACGTTCATAACATCTTTAGTATTCATATTCTTTGGCTTTCATTTTGAGTGTTGACAATTTAAGACGTGTAATCAGAATAATGACATCAATCAGTTGCTTCATCGAGCACGACATCCCTTTTAAAGAAATGACTATTACGTTCTTACCATATAAAATAAGTCGTGGTGCCTATAGCAATCGTCAATCCACTATACTATACACCCCACTTCCATTCAAGATAATAACAAGAAAGTTGCATATAGGCATATAGCCAATCAACGCACTCTACTTTACACACCACGTAGACCATCAGATTGCCTTTACGGGTTCTCACAACCCTAAAGATCTCCTTATAAATACTAGACCATTTTCTCGAAATAGTCCAAGCCAATCCCAAGCAACATATCCTGCCTTGAGAACTCCACATTCAAGTCTATTATCCTCTAGGGTAATTGATACAAACCAACTGAGCCGACTCGACTCGAAAATAGAGTCGAGTAGATTAAACTCGAGCTTGACTAGTTTAAATCGAGCTGATTTCGAGTAGTTTACGAGTCGATCTCGAATATAATGATTATGGATATTTTTAGGGTTTATATGTAACTACACTAAATGTATTTATTTATGAATGTATCAGTTTTTTGAGCTGAATTCAAATATTATCTTATAATTCAATCATAATGGTTTAAAAGACAAGTCATTCCAAATAAAACTAGTTTTCTGAACACTTTTTTATAAATGTAAGAATACACTTTGGTACAAATTTGTTTGACATAATCTATATCTGTATAAATATTAATTTTAACTGGTTCTTAAAAAAATGTGATGCTAAAATAAAATTTAAATATTTTTTATACCAAAAACATTTTTTTTGGCTCTTCCTTCTCCCTCTCATTCTTCCCTCTTACAATTTTTCCCCCAAAGCTTCCCTCTTATTTCTCCATTTTTTTGCTAACTACCCACCCATCTCTCCTTATCCTATCACTTTTCATTTCCATTTTCCATTCAACACCAATACCAACTATCGACTCAGCTATTTCCCACCATCTGATCCTGCCCCATCTCGGACGCACGCCGCCATACCCTCCTGCCATCTTTCATTATCCATCATCTCAGGCGCACCATTTTGGATCTAAGGTTTGGATCTTAGTTTTTGAAATCGTATTGGGTCTTTATGTGTCAATTTCGTGTTTGGGTATTTTTAAGAATTAGGGTTCATGTAAACCCGTATATATATGATCGATTGTCAATAAGTTTTATCTTACTATATATATCATTGTAAGTAAGATTACATTTTTACCTCTTTTTTTTAGTTCTGAAATAGTGAATTTTACTTTCTTTGAGTGATTTGCACCAAGTCTATTTATACAAGTGAGCATTAATGAAGTAACTAGATTATTATTGATATGACAGAAGAGTAGTTAATTGCTTATGTTCTACGAGCACTGTAGTAGCACTCTTAATAGTTCATAATAATGAATGTGCTGTGACTTTTGAGATCAGATGGTCTATATTGCAAGATAACTTTTCGTATGAATTGTAAAATTGTCGCAAATCACTGAAAAGGGAAATAAGCTCATAAACTTTATCAATGTCAATAGAACTTCAGTCTTATCATATTCTTTTAAGACTATAGGTTTTACGCCATTTCTGCTGAGTACCCTGAATTCAGCAACAAGGACAAGACTCTAGTTTTCCAATTCTCTGTTAAGCATGAGCAGAAGCTTGACTGTGGTGGTGGATACATGAAATTGCTTAGTGGTGACGTTGACCAAACGAAATTCGGTGGTGATACCCCATACAGGTTGTTTATTCAAACATACACGCATTGTTCGCTTGTTTGTTTGTTTGTTATGTTTTCATATTACGCATTGGTTTTAATGTTCTTGTTGTTTACTGCAACATCATGTTTGGACCTGATATCTGTGGGTACGCCACAAAGAAGGTTCACGCCATCTTGACATACAACGGGGAAAACAAATTGATCAAGAAGGACGTCCCTTGTGAAACTGACCAGCTTTCACACGTTTATACCTTCATCCTCCGCCCTGATGCTACCTACACTATCCTCATCGATAACGTAGAGAAGCAAACTGGAAGATTGTACTCTGACTGGGATCTTCTCCCAGCAAAGCAGATTAAGGACCCCGAGGCGAAAAAGGTATATTCAAATACACGAGCAATAAGTTTGCTTATGCAATTTTACGAGGGTCCCTTTTAAAGCTTTAATCGGTTTTAAATTGATGACAGCCTGAAGATTGGGATGACAAGGAGTTCATTGCTGACCCTGAAGACAAGAAACCTGAGGTAATATGGCACCAAGTTCTGTTACTCTTTTTATATCTATATTGGGATCCAGAACTGATTGTTGTTTTTCGGTTACCAGGGTTATGATGACATCGAAAAGGAGATCCCAGACCCAGATGCCAAGAAGGTTTGTGTTTATTTTCAGCATTCTGTTTTTGAATTTTAAAGCTTTCTGGGATTAATTTCTGACAAAAATAAATAAAAACTCCAGCCAGAAGATTGGGACGAAGAGGAAGATGGTGAGTGGACCGTCCCAACTATTCCAAACCCAGAGTACAAGGGCCCATGGAAGGCAAAGGTTTGTGGATTTTTCCTTTCGGTGCATATCTTTTATACTAATTAGTAGTATGCATTTTCTAAAATTTATTTCCCTTGACAGAAAATCAAGAACCCTAACTACAAAGGAAAGTGGAAGGCACCTATGATCGACAACCCAGGTACCTGTCATACTTCTGAATTTTTTTGCAGATGTTTAGTTTTCGTTAGTATCGAGTTTAGTTTATATTGACTATGATATTCTCTAAATTGTAGATTTCAAAGATGACCCTGATCTATATGTTTTCCCCAAGTTGAAGTATGTTGGCATTGAGCTATGGCAGGTAATTGCTTTTTTTCCGCACATTGATTGAGTGTAATATGTCACTTTCTGAAAAATCAAAAGCTCAAATGAACGTGATGCTTGTTTCTCCGGTGAAATCAGGAACATTGTTTGACACTGTGTTGATATGTGACGATCCTGAATATGCCAAACAAATGGCAGAAGAAACATGGGGCAAACAAAAAGATGTATGTTGCTTTATATCCACAACTTGCTAGTTTATATTAATATTTAGCATTGTTTCTTCTCATAATATTATTTTTTTCGTATTTTAGGCTGAGAAGGCTAAATTTGAAGAGCTAGAAAAGCTGAAAGAGGCGGAGGTATGTGTTCACTGTTATTGTTGTCAGTAGGGTTGTGTAATGGGTTAAACCGAGACAATTTTTTGTGTACATTATTTGTCTTGTGTAAAAATTAGGGGCCCAAATATGACTACTAAGTAATATTACTACAGTAATAGTCTGTATTAGAATAGCAACAGCAAAAAGTTGGGTCAATCGGCTCTATTATGGGTAAAACCGGTACATTGAGCTAAACCAAAACAATGTTTTTTCTGCAGATTATGAATTTTTCAAAATAACTAGCTTTTCACTACAAAAGTTATATTATCTCAGCAATAGTATAACTTATGGATAAAGTGATTTAGAAGGTTTATTGATTAAAGCTATCCTTTGTCTAACTGTTGACCCATTAGAGAGAAAAGATATCCAGAATCCCTTTTTACATTAGTGTCTGCAATATTATCCTTTGGTTTTAACTTCCTATGGTTTCCCTTTAACATGAAAGTGATAATCCTTTGGTTTTAACTTCCTATGGTTAGCATATATTTATAAAAAAAAAATCTGTAAAACTGTTGTCAACTCAGAAACTTTATCAATGTCAATAGAACTTTAGTCTTATCATATTCTTTTAAGTTTTAATTGAATGTCTGGCTTTACAAAGCTCATGTTTTTCTAGAACAGGAGCTTTTCATGAGACAACCTGTACACAGATTTAATGATTTTCGTCTATTATCATTTTATTATTGGAGAAGACAGGGTTCAAGGACTTTCTACATATTGACAATTTTGGCAAGGGGACCATATTAAAGATTTTGGACCAAGCCAAAGAGGTAAAAGCGTTGCTAAAATTAGGAGAGAGAACATATCTTCCGTTTAAAGGGAAAACAATGGCTATGATATTTGCCAAGCCCTCCTTCAGGACTCGTGTTTCCTTTGAATCACGATTTTTTCTCCGTTATCTAATTAAGAGCAAAGGTTAGTGAACTTGAACCGTATAAACGTAATTATGAGAAATTGGCAAAATTCTTGAGCCAAAAATTTCCAGACTTCGAGAGCACAATAGACTCACCAAATACTACTGAATGTGATGGTAACGATGATCCATTCACCGATAGTGATATATAGGACGTTTAAATTTATTTCTATTGAATTTGGTTTTATTTTTAAACATATTGAATTGTAAACTCTTGTTATTTTGATTGGTGATTATTATGTTTTAAAGAAATATTGTTATTATTATTGTTTATGGTTTGGAGTTTTATATACTATTGTAAGGGGTCATGTATGCATTGTGAATGAGGATTGAATTAAATTGTATTTGCCACTAACTTTTAGTTTATAATAGAAATATAATGGAACGGCGTCATCATATTGGAGACTGATTTGAATGTTATTTTGTATCGATTAACATATATTTTGAAACTATTTTTCAGTCACTAGAAAAACAAATTAAGGACTAATTCATATGTTTTTTGTGACTAACAATCAGTCTTTAAAGACTTTCATCGGAGACAAATCAGTTTTTAAATCCTATTATTAGAGACTGATTTGGTACGGTGATCTACAAAACAACGAAACGTATTAGGGACTATAAACAATGTTTATGGACTAATTTTCAGTCCCTAAATCCATGTGTTAGTAACTGATCAAACATAGTATTGGCGACTGAATTTTCAGTCGCCGATAATATGCATTGGGGACTGAAATAACATGATACCAACCCATAGAAATAAGGATTGACTTTTTTATTTTGGTGACTGATCTCTGGTCCTCATTGGTTCGATACAACAAGGACTGAATTTCAGTTGATAACATCACTTTCCGTAACTAAGCTTCTATCACTGATTAGTGACTAGCAAAATCAGTCCTTGATAGACCATCCGTAACTGATCATGGTGTATCGGAGACTGATTTTTCAGTCTCTGAAAGCCTTTTTTTTGTAGTGAATTGCAATACTAATCTTCAAACTTCAAGTCAAAGAAGACAAATCTCAACTTGATTAAATAGCAACAAGTCAAGTCACATTTTGTCAAATCGCAACAAGTCAAATAGCAACTTGTCAACTCGCAATTAACCAAATTGCAATTAGTCAACTATGACTTAAATCGCAAAGATCAAATCGCAGGCTCACTCAAATAGCAGGCACCGATAGGACTACGCTACCAAATCCACAACTCTGTACTCACGTTGACATTCCATGTCCAAATTCCCGTGAAATTATTCGCTTTGTTATTTTGAACCCCAAATGTAACCATTAACTACTAACTGTACCAAAAATTTGAATTATCAAATATAAGCACAAAACCACATAAGTTATACAAATTTTCGGCCTAGTTAATTTCAGCCAAATGAAATACTCGGTCGGCCCATCTGTTCCAAAGTCCAAACTTAGCAACACACCAGCCCAAGTCATATGATACCCGGTTCAACACATCATTTATAACCATCTTACCCTAATTAATCTCACATTATCTAACCCTAATTTCACCCATCCAATATCCGCAGCCACAAACCCCTTTCACATATCTCCTTTCTTCAAAATCGGTCAACCAAACCCTAATCCCATTTTAATCTGCCCCTCTCATCTCACATAGATCACGCAGCCAATACAACCACTCGACCCTTAATCATCAACCCAATAAACACAACAACCGACGAAATGATATCAGACCATGGGCCTTCCATAAATCATCAGCTAACACGTAGAAAAGGGATACGATCTTCAAGATTTTGAAACAAGATCACGGGTAAGTTTTATGTTATCAGTTTATTTTCAGACCGAAAATAATGACG
Organism: Artemisia tridentata subsp. tridentata; assembly: GCA_021014915.2. Lineage (NCBI taxonomy): Eukaryota > Viridiplantae > Streptophyta > Magnoliopsida > Asterales > Asteraceae > Artemisia > Artemisia tridentata. The sequence goes on along the minus strand of CP139502.1, from coordinate 339,326,458 downwards.
GATGAAGCACAATTATTATTGTTCTTTCTTACTTTTTCGGAGAAAAAAAAAACTGAAATTCTTTCCTTTTCATTGATAATCAGTGATGGAGTGAAGATGAGATCAAGAGATTGTTATTGTAGGGACACTGAGATGATGTAGGTTAGATGTTGGGTTGGTTGTTGACATTGAGAGAAAAAAAATAATTTTGATGATGTAATTAGAGACTGGATTTGATTGTAACTAGTTGATATTCGAATACCAAATTAACTTCGTGGTTGTATGACTGATTTTGTTGTAATTTTTTTGTTTGTTGTGTGAAGCTGTTGAGGTTTCTGTTATTGCAGCAAGGTTGTTTGTTTGGTCTGGTAATGGTTATGAGTCAATTTGTCCTCCTTCATCTTCTTTCTTACTTTTAGATCTGGTTTGACTTTTGCTAACACCACAAATCGCAACCAAGTTACCATTTGGGCAGCGTTTTGTTTAGATTTGACCACAAAAATTTCTTCAAGTCGCAACAAATCTTTTAGACACAAGTCGCAACTTTCAGTGAACTGGATGACAAATCGCAAGTTAAGACAAGTCGCAACTCTAGTCAAAACGCTAGAGAAAGAGGACAAAACCGTAGCAGACAGTAAGGTCACTTTCTCCAGTTTTGTTTTCTTTTCCGGTTTTAGTTAAAAACCAAATCGCATAAATCAGAACAGGCAAGTCGCAACACTGATTTTTCCTTTTAAGTTTACCACAGCAGCAAAATCAAAGTACAACCAAGAAAACCACACAAATCGCAAACAAGAATATCACCCAACACTTAACAAAATCACAGCCAAGAACATCCATTAAACAGAGCACATTTAATCACACATAAGCTCAAAAAGGACCTTTGAGATACCACGAGTTCGAACAAGAAGCTAGGGAGGAAAACAAATATCACAACTTAACCAGGCAATCCAAAAACAACTTTTAGAGGACACTTTTATTCAAAAGGAAATTTTGAGATTACCAAACGCACACACATGTTGGATGATGAAGCAAAAAGTGTACCGCTTTTAGGGGGTCATTTAAGCCTTAAATCGTATTTATTTGATCAAATATTGCCCTAAATCGTTCCTTTTGTCATTTTAGGTACTTTGGAGATGAAATCTGGAAAAGGAAGCATTTTGGACGTTTTTGGAGCATAAAAGTGAAGAAAACGACAAAGTCTCAAAAATATGCTGGAAAGTACCTGTGACGGCGTCAAGCCCTAGTGTGACGCCGTCAGCCCTTGATAAGCCAGAGAAATTTTGGAAGATTAAAGGGGGACGGCGTCAAGAAGGTCGTCAAGCTTTGATAAGCCAGAGAGGATTTTGGAGGATTAAAGGGGGACGGCGTCAAGAAGGCCATCAAGAAACCCTAAACGCGGTGAGGTGACGGCGTCACGACCCAAAGGGTGACGCTGTCAGATCTGTTTTCCTATATATATTTTCATAATTTTTAGTCATTAGTGTGCAACTTTGTGAGGAGAAACCCTAAGACAAATTTTCTGCCATTTTTAAGGGTTTTATACCCTTGGATCTCCCATGTTTAATTGAAGATAAGTAATCAATTAATCATTCAATATGTCTATGTGTTGTTTGATTATATCTTTTTCTTGTCTTTTAATTAACATGCTAGGCTAGATTTATCTTGTGTTTGCTTAGATCTAATGAAACCTAACTATTTATTATTGGTTGTTGGTGTGTCATTAATTGTATTGGATGATTGTTTATCGATGTTAGGCTTAAGAAAACTGGCTAACCTCCTATACGGTAACTTGCTTGAACGTCTTAAAAAACATGAACCAATGCGTACTAAGGTTTTTATGGTTGTATTTAATGCATGAGCGAATTCTAGTGATCCCATGTTAGGAGCTTCTTAGCCGGCTCGACATAGGAGTGAAGTAGGAGCTTGTAGAGTTGGGGAAGTACGTACGCCACCCCACGATTGGTATTAAGGAATACACCCGTCATCCACGCAATTAATACACACTAATCAACCGGTAAAAGATAGTTAGGGAGTAAGGAAGTCTAAGTAAACACATTTCTCTCCATATAAGTTCCACAACCTTTTCATTTTCAGTTATTTTATTTTATTTGCATTTGTAGCTATTTGGGTTAGTTGACTAGCAACTAATTCCACCCACTCCTTCAAACCCGAGATTTTACTTGCTTTCATAAAATTATAAAAATACAAAAAGAATCTTCCCTCACCCTTAGACCTATTAGAGTAGTTTTTTCAATCCTAACGACACTATTCCCCTAGAGAACGATCAATCCCCCGGTACTTGCCACTACACTATACTACATCGGTCAGGTACACTGCCTGGTGGGGATTGCAAGCCTCTTGAGATCCCTCGAGAGGTAAAACCTGTTGTAAGGTCGCAAAACCACGCATCAAGTTTTTGGCGCCGCTGCCGGGGAATAGTTATTGTTTAGGTTGAATTTTTATTTTATTAGGTCTACTCACTAGATTCCTTTCTAGTGAGATTTTTATTTTATTTTTCTAGGTTTTCTTTAGTCCGTACCTTAGGAGACTACTCCCGTCCTAGCCACCATGGCTATCGAAACACCATTGAGCTCACTCAAGGAGCCAATGTCACTCCCTTGCGATCCGACACCATCCGGTTGGTGCAAAGCGGATGCGCATTCCATGGACTTCGTTCCGAAGATCCTAATCAACATCTCAAGGACTTTCTCAAAATCGTTGATTCTATAGACCTTGATGTTGCCACTCGAGAGACGACCCGACTGCGTCTCTTTCAATTCTCTCTGCGGGACCAAGCTAGTCAATGGCTAGAGCGTCTACCCGCAGGATCCATCACCTCTTGGGATGATCTCACCACTCGTTTCCTCGCTCAGTTTTTCCCACCAGGAAGAACTACCAAGCTAAGGAATGATATCTTGATGTTCCAACAACGTCAAGGCGAAACCCTCTACGAGGCATGGACTCGATTCAAGGACTTACTCCAAAAAGTCCCTCACCATGGCATAGAACTTTGGCTCCAAGTCCAAATCTTCTATGACCATATCAATCTCTCCACGAGGCAAACCATTGACCAATCGGCCGGTGGTAAGCTACGTGATCTAAGTGCGGAACAATCATGGGCTCTCCTGGAAGATCTTGCTCTTTATGACAATGAAAGTTGGAGTGATCCCCGTGATTTGAATAAAACGGTCAAGGCAATATCTTTGCCTTCGAACAATTCAAGCACTTCCAACCGTAGGATCATAGAACTTGAAGACCAAGTCAAGTTTCTTATGAAATCCTACGAGGCTCCTAAACCTTCAAGCCAAGTGAAGAAAATCACTTCTTCATGTGAATTATGTAGTGGTCCCCACGACACTCGTGATTGCGTGGAACTCCCCGAACAAGCTTTTGCGGACTACGCATTCTCGCGTACCGACGGAGCGGGAGACAAGTGGTACACTTTCAAACCCGAGCCAAACCCCTACGGTGATTCATAAAAACCCTCATGGAAAAATCACCCAAACCTTAGGTGGAAACAAAACCAAAACGCACAACAAACCAATTCTTCCAACCCACCTAATCGTTTCCAAGCAAGCGGTTCCAACTCGAACCGTACTTTCAACAACAATCCTTCCAGCAATGGTAGTACCAATAACTTTGAAGGATTGATGTCCCAATTTATGGCATCTCAAGAAGCTCGTTTGGCCAAGTTTGAAGCCGATTTCAAACAAAAACAAAGCGAGATGACCAATAAGATTGACACTTTGTTGAAAGCCCTCAATGACCGAGAAATGGGAGCACTCCCTAGCAACACAGTCAAGAACCCAAAACTAAACGTCAACGCCATCTCGTCGGTTTCGTCTCCTAGTTCTTGTCCACAATATTATTCGGTCAATTCCATGAGCTCGTGTTTCAAACAAACCCAAGTCGTTCAAAATGACCAAGAAGTTATGATATCCAAATTGGTCAACAACATAGTTGAAACACCTCCCACTCAAAACCTTGACAATGAATTCAAGGAGCTCCACCTTGAAAGTCCGGTTATTGATGTGTTGGATGAGAAGAAGCTCAAGTTAGGCAAAAAAGGGACCGCCTTCGTTCAAAACAAGCTACCTAAGAATTTAGATGATCCGGGCTTATTTGTTCTACCTTGCAAGATCGGTAATTCGGAGGCTTATGACACATTAGCCGATCTTGGATCAAGCCTTAACCTACTTCCGTTACCTCTCTACACCTCTCTAAAACTAGGAAAACTTGAAGAAACCGAGGTGATAATAGGCTTAGCGGATGGGAGTGTTGCTTACCCAGTTGGAGTAGTCAAGGACGTATTAGTACACATAGGAAAACTAACCATGTTAGCCGATTTCCACGTCCTTGATATGGTTAGCGACCCTACATGCCCCTTGTTGATAGGTAGAGGATTTTTGGCGACCGCTAGTTCTATGATTGATTGTAAGGAATCTAAGATAGCGGTAGGAGAAGGTGATACTTGGTCAGTCTATGATTTGAAGAAACATGCTTATGATACTAGTGATGAACCAACACCCCATTGGTTAGAATTAAATAGGAGACCATCTAGATATGGACCTTGGATCGATAGAGACTTCATAGGACCCCAACGCCCATTTTACCTAGAAGAGGACTTTGTGAACTGAACACATACGGTAGAGAAACTCTTGGCTAGGGACACCGAATTGGATCCATTTGAAGACCCTCTAGTTTTTAGGAAGATGATTGATTTCCTAGGAGTTTTGCCAATTAACCTAGGGATGAATAAGTGGACTTGTGAGGACGATGATCATAAGTGGGATTGGGACAAACCACCCAAAGATGGAGATGGGTCATGGCATATTAAGATGACATTGTATGACCCGGATGGAGAGAAGTTTGAAAAGATATATTGTACTAAGCGGACCAATAGGAAACTTTAATCCAAGTTTAACCCTAAAGACGTCCTCGATGACGAACTCACTTACATAGGGTAGAAGGACTTTGAGTCTAGCTACAAGACTCGTTAATAAAGAAAAGCGCTTCTTGGGAGGCAACCCAAGCTTTATTTGCTTTGTGTGTTTATTTATTTGTTTGTTTGATTTTATTTGCTTCCGTATGTATGTTTAAATTTTATTATTATTAATTCATGTTCAAAACTAAATTGTGAAAATGCTTTATCTTGTTTTTAACTTCGTCTTAACTACATATAAAGGTATTTTGCAAAAGATAAGTGTAAGGGAAATCCAAATCGGTTTATTAGAACAAATGAACATGAATCATAACAATAATAAATTAACATACACATTAGTAATTGTTTGAGTCAAATGCTTGTATCGAGTCATAATGATGTTTTGCAGGAATTCCAGGAAGTAAGGTATAGGTTTTTCCAGAAATTTTCCGGAAACTTAACATGAGAATTCTGTCAGATCATTTCTGACGGCGTCAGGCATTACAACCTGACGGCGTCAGGTTATAATTTTCTGAAATTTTTGAAAGTTTTGTTTTTCTACCGGAATCATAAAAAGTTTTTATTAAATCTCTAACTTATAAACTCCAGGAATCTGCAAAATAATCATTCCACAAGCATTATATCCTTATATAGATTTATCCCGCCGATGTTATGCAGGTTTTCGTGTTTGTTTTCTCAGGTTTAACAGGTTATTTTGGACAAGGAGATGTATGTGGAATCTAGCTTTTGGCGATGCATTAGTCTTGGAGCTTCTACATTCTCTTGGAAGAAGATCTAACCATGTTGCCACATTATCCACCGAGCGAATCAGGGGAGTATTTGATTTCATTCTTTTACCTTATTACTTTTACATCTTGTTATTTGAACATTGGGGACAATGTTCATCTTAAGTGTAAGGGGAGGGTAAATGATGATACTTTAGAGAATGCAATTGCACTTGAGTTTGTTTGTTCAATAGTATGTGTGTAATAAAACTGAGAGAAATACCTGTTAAGGCAATTTTAGTGCCAAATTTAAAATTTTTTACAACATATAGGAGTGAAACTTTGATCTTAATGAGCGTCTCATGGATAGGAGTTATATGACTAGCACAAAAAACCGTACCACTAAAAAATTTTCCACCCCCAAATATGTGAGGTTCGCCCCTAGAATTGGTAGGAAAAGCATTTATGCTATGATGTGTGTACCGGTAGCACTTAGATTCTAGAACTTGCGTTAGGACCATTCCGAGGCCACAAGTGAGACTACATTCGTGTAGTTAGATTTACTACATGATAAGAGGCATTAGGATTAACCCATTGTTTTACCCCTGTGTTTTTGTTATAATTACATTGGCTACATTGGTCAAGTAATTCTCCTACACCCTTTGCGTTGTACTCATTTTTAGTACACGATACCCCTGGTACACCCCTCAGAGCCTATCTTTTTCGTTTCTAACTTTAAGCATTTTACTTAAAGTAAGAATTTGTTTACACCCCACTTAAATGTACACCCAAATCGCCTTAGCCTACCTTGTATGCACTCATTTTTAGTGCATTATTGTGACAACATTTGTTTAAACCCTTAGTTAATTATCTAATTGATTACATGGTTGCTAAGTCGAGTCATATCCTTGTACATATTGTTTTGGAACGATTGGGACTCATGGGTAAAGTACTAGTGTAATGGAGTAATGGGGAAGAACAACATTATTACCCCCATATGTGCTAAATATTTTAAAAAGTACACCAAGTGTTTCGATTATCTTAATTCGAGTCATTAGAATAGTTAATTGTAAAGTTATGTAAAAGTTCAAGTGTAAGGGGGATACAACCTCCCTATGATGTATTATTTTGGATGGTAGGGCAAGAGTGTATGTCAAAAAAAAAAAAAAAAAAAAAAAAGTAGAAAAAACCTACGGACTACCATCCCGTTTCATTTTATGTTTATTTTATCTTTTTGTTATTTTTTTTTCTTTTTTCATTAGCTTAAGTCGAGTCTAGTCTTGGCTTAGCAACGCCATATTGTACATGTAATTAATCAAGATCTTTAACTCGCCACCAGTAAAATATCCCTTATCCAACAAAACCGTGTTTATCATATCCCTACACCTAACGTTATAACTCGATTAAAAGCCCTCTTTGATAGTTTATCTTAGGTGCTTACGCCTAGTGGAGGAGGTTTTTGATCCTTTCCCAAGCCTATGGTAATCTATTTGCTATGACAGGTAGTGAGAGATATTATCCATTTTCATTTATGAGATATACTTTTATGACACCTGAGAGATGTGAGTATCTAAACACTACTTGTGAGGTGCTAGTGTGTAATCTCCGTGCTTATTATGATTAAAGTGGAACGACTATTTGTTGTAATTACTTTTATATTAGCGTTAAATGACCCCTAACTTGTATTTTGATTAGAATAAAAGCACATTTGCTTGAGGACAAGCAAATCTCAAGTGTAAGGGTATTTGATGAAGTGAAAAGTGTACCGCTTTTAGGGGGTCATTTAAGCCCTAAATCGTATTTATTTGATCAAATATTGCCCTAAATCGTTCCTTTTGTCATTTTAGGTACTTTGGAGATGAAATCTGGAAAAGGAAGCATTTTGGACGTTTTTGGAGCATAAAAGTGAAGAAAACGACAAAGTCTCAAAAATCTGCTGGAAAGTACCTGTGACGGCGTCAAGCCCTAGTGTGACGCCGTCAGCCCTTGATAAGCCAGAGAAATTTTGGAAGATTAAAGGGGGACGGCGTCAAGAAGGTCGTCAAGCCTTGATAAGCCAGAGAGGATTTTGGAGGATTAAAGGGGGACGGCGTCAAGAAACCCTAACCGCGGCGAGGTGACGGCGTCACGACCCAAAGGGTGACGCCGTCAGATCTGTTTTCCTATATATATTTTCATAATTTTTAGTCATTAGTGTGCAACTTTGTGAGGAGAAACCCTAAGACAAATTTTCTGCCATTTTTAAGGGTTTTATACCCTTGGATCTCCCATGTTTAATTGAAGATAAGTAATCAATTAATCATTCAATATGTCTATGTGTTGTTTGATTATATCTTGTTCTTGTCTTTTAATTAACATGCTAGGCTAGATTTATCTTGTGTTTGCTTAGATCTAATGAAACCTAACTATTGATTATTGGTTGTTGGTGTGTTATTAATTGTATTGGATGATTGTTTATCGATGTTAGGCTTAAGAAAACTGGCTAACCTCCTATACGGTAAATTGCTTGAACGTCTTAAGAAACATGAACCAATGCGTACTAAGGTTTTTATGGTTGTATTTAATGTATGAGTGAATTCTAGTGATCCCATGTTAGGAGCTTCTTAGCCGGCTCGACATAGGAGTGAAGTAGGAGCTTGTAGAGTTAGGGAAGTACGTACGCCACCCCACGATTGGTATTAAGGAATACACCCGTCATCTACGCAATTAATACACACTAATCAACCGGTAAAAGATAGTTAGGGAGTAAGGAAGTCTAAGTAAACACATTTCTATCCATATAAGTTCCACAACCTTTTCATTTTCAGTTATTTTATTTTATTTGCATTTGTAGCTATTTGGGTTAGTTGACTAGCAACTAATTCCGCCCACTCCTTCAAACCCGAGATTTTACTTGCTTTCATAAAATTATAAAAATACAAAAAGAATCTTCCCTCACCCTTAGACCTATTAGAGTAGTTTTTCAATCCTAACGACACTATTCCCCTAGAGAACGATCAATCCCCCGGTACTTGCCACTACACTATACTACATCGGTCAGGTACACTGCTTGGTGGGGATTGCAAGCCTCTTGAGATCCCTCGAGAGGTAAAACCTGTTGTAAGGTCGCAAAACCACGCATCATTGGACGCCCACGATTGTCACCTTTAAACGAAAACCATAAGCAGTGAAAACCATAAGCTTTTAGAACCCCACTGATGAACATATAAATTGTAAAAGCCCAAAACCCATGAATATTCACAAGAGAACATGTAACCAGTTAAAGCCCAAAGCACATATAAACATGTAAACCAAAGTAATAGCAGCTAGACACTTGTAACAATATTCGAACATAGAAAGAAATAATCCAACGAGAAATATAGAGACCACGAATCTAAGGACACACAATCAATCGAACCTAACCTGGCTCTGATACCAATTGTAGACTTTAAACATCTTGATTGTGTGGATCGGGTGGTCTTGGATTATGGAAGATTAGATCCATGGTTAGAGTTAGAGAGATGTAGAGTAGAGAGGTGGGAACCTTGAGAGAAACTTTGGAATGTTAGATTAAGTGTGTGAAATAATACAAGAGTTCTAACCCTTCCCAAGTGTGGGAAGGGGCTTATATACTATTAACATATTGTGCCCCTAGTGGGCTGTGGAGTGAGCTGACAGTGGGTAGAGACCCGACCCACTCCAAAAATATATATATAACTAAGCTAGTAAAACTAATAATACTAATAATAATAATAAGCCTACGAGCTATATAAATACTAAGTAGATACTCGGGGTGACCGAACCTTCATCTGAATATTTATATTCCTAACACTTGAAATCATCTGGCTATGTAATGTCATGGGAGAGCTTTAAAGAGATGGTTCTCAAGAAATACTACCCTAGGAATGAAGTAAAGAAGCTAGAAGTAGAATTTTGGAATCTTAAGGTGCAAGGCACAAACATGGCAGTATATAACCAACGCTTTCAGGAACTAGCTCTATTGTGTCCTGATATGGTTCAAACCGAGGCTCGCTTGTTGAAGAGGTACATCGGAGGATTACCTCAGTCTATTAAAGGAAATGTCACTACGTATAAGGCTGCGGATCTCCACGAGACAATGGAGGTAGCCAACAAGCTAATGGATCAGGTGATCGAAGATTCGATCGAAGCGGGTGTGAACAGTAAAAGGAAATGGGATGACCATCCCGGAAACCATAACCACCCGAACAAGAGGCATAAGATTGCCAAGGTGTATGCTGCCGGACCTACAGAGAAGAAGGTCTACGTTGGAAGCTTGCCATTTTGTAAATGATGCAAGTTGCACCACAAGGGTCAGTGCACGGTCAAATGCAACAAGTGTCAGAGGATAGGACACATGACCCGCGATTGCAGAGCAAGACCTCTAGCGGTAGCACAGATTGCACCGGCAAGGGCCGAAGTCACTTGCTATGGCTGTGGTGAAAAAGGGCATTATAGGAGTGAATGCCAAAAGATTAAGAACCGGGGAAACAGTGGCAACAGAGGCCAACTGAGAATTCAGGGTAATCCAAGGAATCCAGGAGCTGACATGAACCAATTAGCTGTTGTGCCCTAAAGGAATAGGGGGAATGATGCAGTAGCCCATGGCAGGGTTTACGCGGTGGGCAAGGTGGAAGCCCATGAGGACCCGAATGTGGTAACGGGTACGTTTCTCTTAAATAACCGCTATGCATCTATACTGTTTGATACAGGAGCAGATAGGAGTTTTGTTTCCACTGCCTTTAGCCCATTGCTTGGTATTACTCCGACCCCTTTAGGAAATGTATATAATATAGAGTTGGCTAATGGGAAAGTAGAAAAAGTAGACACCATAGTAAGAGGTTGCACCCTAAACCTATCCAACCGCCCATTCAATATTGATTTAATGCCTGTAGAATTAGGAACTTTTGACGTCATTATAGGAATGGACTGGTTGTCGAAATACCATGCCAATATTCTCTGTGATGAGAAGATCGTCCGAATACCTTACGGGAATGCAGTCTTAACCATAGAGAGTGATAGGAAAGATAGACGAAGCACTTCCAGATTAAATGTGATCTCTTACGAGAAGGTCCAGAGACATCTTGAGAAAGGATGTCTTCTCTTTTTAGCTCAGGTTTCTGGAAAGGAAGAAAAGAAGTCGGAGGAAAAACGATTGGAAGATGTGACGATCGTTAGAGATTTCCCAGAAGTCTTCCCTGAGGACTTACCCGGACTTCCACCAAAATGACAGGTCAAATTTCGAATTGACCTAGTACCAGGTGCCGCACCTGTGGCACGAGCGCCTTACCGACTAGCCCCAACAGAACTACAAGAGTTGTCTGAACAATTGTCGGAACTCTCCGACAAAGGATTTATCAGACCAAGTTCTTCACCTTGGGGAGCCCCAGTTCTATTCGTCAAGAAGAAAGATGGATCGTTCCGGATGTGCATTAACTATAGGGAACTCAATAAGCTGACCATTAAGAACCAATACCCACTTCCCAGAATCGAAGATCTGTTCGATCAACTCCTAGGATCGTGCGTCTACTCGAAAATTGACATAAGATCCGGTTATCATTAGCTGAGAGTGCGAGAAGAAGATATCCCTAAGACGGCTTTTAGAACTCGATATGGCCATTATGAGTTCCAGGTTATGCCTTTTGGCTTAACCAACGCACCAGCTGTATTCATGGACCTCATGAACCGGGTGTGTAAGCCGTACTTAGACAAGTTTGTGATCGTCTTCTTTGACGACATATTAATATATTCTAAGAGCGAAAAGGAGCATGAAGAGCATCTTAGGCTGATCTTAGAATTATTAAGGGAAGAGGAGTTATATGCCAAGTTTTCAAAGTGCGAGTTTTGGATACCAACAGTCCAATTCTTAGGTCACGTAATTGACAAACAAGGTATCCATGTAGTCCCCGCGAAAATTGAGTCAATAAATGTTGATCCCAGATGAGCTTAATGATCTTGTTAATTACTTTAGATATAAACCTAAAGCAATAGGTATAGAAACTGCTTTTGAATGATCTATTAATTACTATGCGGAAACTAGTAATTAATCTTAAGAAGAATTAACAATAACACACAGTAATTCTCTCAACCTTCACCTCAATATATTAATATACGGTTACTCAAAAGTAACAGGGTTACAACCAACCTTGAAGTGAATACACGTATGCTAAAACAATCGACATCTAACCCTAACCCTAGATCCTCCTTTTATACACTTAAGGAGTAATAGTCGGTTACAAAAACTTTCTATACAAGAATAATATCTATTCGTATCTTTACCATAAACAAACTATACATATCTAATAAGCAGCAGAATCAAAACTCTAGCAGCAGAATCATCTTAGGCTAGCAGCAGTTTGACACTTAGCTTATTTCATCATTCATCAGATATCATCAGCAGCAGAATAAATATACTAGCAGCAGGATGATTATGCCTAGCAGCAGAATCATACTTAATATATTTCTATTAACACCATGAGCAGCAGAATAAAACACTTAGCAGCAGCATCTTCAAAGTAGCAGCAGAATTCTTTAAACCCAACAATCCTCCCCTAAACTTGATATTTTCTCCCAAAATATACAAGTTTCTTCTAAGCACAGATATACACAAAGAGGATGCTTCCAAACACTTACTACTTTGAAGTCTTTGATTTCAGAATCTTTCTATACTTTTCTACTAACTCATAAGCTTGATGATCTGACAAAAATGCTCTTTGTAACCTCAACTTTCCATGTTGTAACATCTGGGTGATAACAGCAGTATTGTTGTTCAAGGGATAGTCTTTCTCTACTAGCATGTATACACCTACACCTCTACCAATCAACTCATGTACTCCACATGATTGATATAGATACCATTGATGAACCTTGGTTGAGCTTATCAAATCTATCCATTCCATATCTCTTGCATCAGGCTCAAACATGTTCTTCAAGTAGTAATAGTGTAGCCTTTCATAGATCACATCTGGTCTTTGTCACAACCCGAAATTTTAGGTCATTTTTCCGAACCTCGATGATTTACTATTCACCGATCACTATTCATCATTTACTATTCACCGATCACTATTCATCATTTTCGGAGTCAGTTTGAGAATTTGAGAAGCGTTCGGAAATTTTACTATTCACGTGACACTATTCATTCCCGGAGAAAACTTACTATTCATGTTCATTCATTCATTTCATCGTAAACGTAGTTTACGGGTATTCATATTCGCGTAACCGGATGGGTTTAGCTGCGAATTCATGCGTCATTGGTGGGGACACTGCATACGGACTAGGAATAGTCTACATATCATCATAATTACATTTTCATACTATTCCACTCGTAGGTTTATCAAATTAACATTTTTATTACTTTTGACGTTTTACGAATAATTAATTTTAATTAAAACGTTAACGCGCGACCAATAAATGTGACTAACACGTCCGACAATCCCCACAATGGTCCCGATATATTTTTACACTCATTTTAACATCACAAAGTTTATAAAATTCAATTACCCGGTATTTTGAGAATTTATTTATTTATTATCGTACGTTTTAATTAATTTCGACGGTTTTCGTAAAAACTAAACAAAAATTGTCCAAACACCTAAAACTTGTACCCAACATATTTTTATAATTTTTATGACTTTATTAAGTCCCGGTTAACTCCGTTAAATTTTATTTCTAGCAAACGCGGTACCCGGTTACACCTAAAACTAATTAAAACTACACACTTATACATATAATCATCACATGAAAACAACACCAAGAGGCCCCCCCTCCTCCTCTTTTCACGCCAGCAGCCCCCCCCCCCCCTAAAAGTCCACAAAACTTCACTTCCTACCTAACTACCATTAATTCCTACCTATTCTTATCTTTAACTTAGATATTATCTCATTTCTACACATATTTCACATATACAAGTTCAAGTAAGCTAGCAAAATCCTCTCTTCTTTCTTCTTCCTCTTATGCTCGGCCAACATCAAAAACATAAGCAAGAAGCATCAATTTTCCAAGATCTATGCATAAACAAGTTCATCTAGTATACCTTTTAGGGTTTTGAAATACAAACTCAAGGTTTAATTAAGTTTTCATCCTCATAAGCTCACAAATCTTTCAAGTAAGTTTGACAAACTCATTTTCATAATTTTACCAAGTTTATATCATGTTCATATCGTTTTTATACAAGATATATATGCATATGCTAGTTTATACCACTCTTTTTACACTTTTTATAACTTTTGAGCTCTAGAAATGGAAAGTATGTAGATCCGTGATAGATTAACTTGGATGATGATGTTTAGGAACCCATGACACCCTAAGAAGGTGTATGGTAGGATTGAGAGTTGTTTGGTTGTAGATTGGATGGTTTTGGACAATATACAAACTAGGAAAACCATTTTTGAAACAATAGAAAAACCTCCTGTCTCCATTTTAAAAACGTGGCCAACTCAGTAAGTGTTGGTTAATTTTTGACCAAAGATTTAGAAAATATATTCCGAGACGAAACTACGGCCGAAAACGGGGATAAAAACGAGCTTATAACGAAGGAGATATGATTTTTCAAAGTTTAACGACGAAAACTAATTTTTCTGAAAATAGCGTGCTGTTGGACGATTTTCGACGGGCAAACTGAGGCGTTTAACGCGACCTAGATGAACCGAGCTACTGAAAATGTGTTAGTATATGTTAATACGAAGCCACGGATATAAAGAACGTCGAAAACAAGCTAATAACGAACAAGATACACGCGTTTAAACTTCGATAAATACTATTAGTTTTTGACAGCTTTTAATGGAAATATAATTACGTACTAGAAACTATATTTTTCAAGTAATAACCATGGAGAGCCGTATCTCTTACCCGTTAGAACACGTACGATCAAAGGGTTATTAACTCGACTATTATAAGACATACCAAGGTTTTCAAAACGCCGAGACTAACACAAACGTTTTATACACATTATTACACGACTAGTTTTGACGTAACAAGTGGAACACATTTTTACCAAGTTTTGGAAGATATTACATATCAACGATAACTATTATTTTCAAAGTACGAGTGGTATAGGTTACATATGCATGAGCATTCACTACATCATCTAAGTAGAACATATTCATTCATGATAGGTTGCGGCTAGTGTTCGCGCCTTGTTGTTCCGTTCATCTCATATTCATCACATTGTTGTATCATCATACCAGGTGAGTTCATAGCCCCACTTTTACTCTTTAATACTTGTTTTAAACTCTTTGGGGGAGATACATGCTTAAACTGTTTGCTATTACTCAAGACGATTTTACTCATATGCTATGCTACGCTTTTATACACTTACTCATGATGTGTAGTTTTATTACGATATGTGACTTAATGTGGAAAAACTATTCTATACGCTATATTCTTTCACCACTGTTTAACTCCTGGATGGAGCCGACGGAGAGGTATTGATAGTACTATCGGGTTGACACCCCCACCCTTGGCCCGCGATTCATGGCCTTGGGTGAATATAATCCAGCTATGAAGCATTCTTGCTTATTCTTGTCGTGAGGTTCAGTAGGCTATTAAACTTTACATTAAGCGTGCATATATCGTATACACATTTGACTTAATCATACTATATGTTAGCAGTGGGTTGTAAACACACAGGTTGCGAGTCTTGTATGGCCGGGGCTTGGAACTGAGTGGATTTACAATGCCTTTGCTGTGGAAACATTCTTTGAAGGCTTTTTCAACTATTTTAATACAAACTCTATGAACTCACCAACCTCGTGTTGACACTTTAGCATGTATTTTCAGGCTTTAGGCAAAGGCACGCTACTGGAGGTTTTGGCAGGGCATGGCATGGTCATAGAAGACTCTGATATTCATATGGGACCGTTTTAAACGATATTTTCAAGGGCCTAATTCCGCACTACTTTTTACAATGTAAATCAACATTTTTGTTAAACTATGTTATTCTAAATGATTGAGTTGAAAACCGTTCTTTGCACTTGTGTTGTGATACCAATTGAGTTGCACCCCAGCTACATGTATGCTTCCGCTGGACCCGATTTTGGGGGTGTGACAGTCTTCTATTCCCATAATTTTCCTTATACATCCTCCAGAGCTGTACTATATCATCCCTATCCATGTAATGCAGCATTTGTGAGAATCTAACAAACTTCTGACATACAACATTTGATCTCCTGATCTCCCACCATGCTTCACTACCATCTTGAACATCATGTGTATAAGAGATGATTGGGTACTTTGATTCCAAGGGAACTGCATTTGTTATCTCTGGTTCTTCTTGAGGTTTATGAACTGTAAAATCCATAATCCTTTTCATATCATCTGCAGTTACTTCTTCAGCTCCATACTCATTAGTATTTGACACCTTCTCACCTTTAGAATTGCTTTCAGAATCACTCATTACAACAGATTTAGCTTTTTTCTTTTTCCTTCCAATAGACATTAACCTTTTTCCTGTTCTTTTCATACCAATAGTAGATCCAGGTTTTGTCTCTTCAACATTCTGCTCCTCAACAACTTCTTTTTTCTTCTCAGCTTTACCTACAACCTCTTTCTCTTTCACAATCCTTTCTTGCACAACTTCAGTTACTTCTTTAGGCTTTGTAACTTGAGATTCAGGATTAAGATAAGCCTTTGGATCCACTCTTCTTGTAAGTTTCTTAATCTCAGCATCAGTCATAGGCTCAATTGGTCTGTTAATTCTTGCATGAGTCTCATAATAAGCCTTTGCAACAGCAGCTCTACTCATTCCTCTGAATGCACTAGGCTTCCAATAAGCTTGATTTCTTAGATACATTTTCATGTAATTATACTCATCAGTTTTGGAAGGTTTCTTCTTCTTGTACTCACCCTTCTTTTCATTTTGCTTCTTTCTAAATGCTCCAAGCATATCAGCTATAGCATCTTGTTGTTCCTCAAGGGTGTACTTCTATCTTTCCTCCTTCTGAGTTCTCATTGCCACTTCCCAATCCTCCTGTAATTGCCTCTGTCTTTCCATTTCAACATCTGCATTCCATTGTACTTCCATTTCTCTTGCAACATCTGCATCAGACTTACTTTGTTGTTCCTTTGCATCAGCATCCATAAATTTGAACTTCTTCTTTGGTTCTTCAACCAAGATGCCCTTGCCTTTGTCTGTTGATGAAATGGTTAGTTGTACAGGTTTTGGAATTGATACAGGTTCTTGAATGACAACTCCTTTAGCTTTTGGTTTTGAAGATGTTGGTTGTTTCATTGTAGCAGCAGGTTTAGGTTTTTGTGGTGATTGTTGTTGTTGTGTTGTTTTAAGGTTTAGCATAACTTGCGCTATAGGAATGGTATCATCATCTGATTCAGCAGCAAAACCCTCAGCAACAGAACCCTTTACTGAACCAGCAGCAGTATCCTTTAACTCAGCAGCAGAATGTCCTGCACCAGCAGCAGAATCATCCTGAGTCTTCTTCTTACCAACATCAGCAGCAACACCACTTCCAACATCTTTCTCAACTTCATTCTCAGCAATACCACCAACATTCACATCCATATCCATGTCAACCTCCCCTTGACCTTCAGTAGCAACTACTCTTTCTGCATCTACTGTGGCAATTAACATTTGTTCCCCATTTTGAGTTTCAGCCGTAACAGTCGACCAAAACTGTCTCACGTGGGATCTATATATAGTTGGATTAACTGTTAATGCATACCTAATTGAAGTAGCATTAAGAAAGTCAATGACTTCAGTAAATCCATCTGCCTCAGGGACCTTCTGAAGAAAAGCTATCTGATTGTGCTCGGCAGAGTAAGTGCGTCTCGACATTGTGAATTAGGGTTTTGAATTTGGGGGTTTTTGATCGAATGATGAAAAGAGGTGTTAGAGTTTGAATTAGGTTTAATTTTGGGCGCACAAAGTTATTGGTGAGATCGAATTGGGTTTTTATGCTGTTTAGATCCATTTAGGGCTTTAGTCGCGCCAATTTACAAAATAGTCCCTTCACTTTCAAACCATGCAGTAGAATCCAATAGTTTCAACTTTGAGCAGCATAATCTTCAGCAGCAGAATGGATTCTTAACACTTATACCATTACCCAAAATAAATACCCAACTTTTTTTGGTCAACTCAACAAAAATTACCACAATTGAATTAATTCCATCAAACCCAATGAATTAATTCCTAAAACCAACCCTGTATTTAATGACTTTAATGCACCATTGGTTCTATAAAAGTCCTCAAATTATCAACACCAACTCCATCACATACCATAAAACAATTTTCCAACACAATGAATCCTTCCCCATCAAACATTGTGGAGATTTCATCTGATTCGTCTTTAGACTTAGTTTCCGGAGGATGGAAAGATTATTTTCCACCAGACTACACCTCAAGCTCAAGGAACAAAACTTCAAAGAAATAGATTGAAACAACCTCCTCTGATGAAATTTCAACAGATGAACTACCACCCTATGTGAATGATTCATCCTCTTCTTCTGACGCATCTGATGATGATGATCTCCAAGTGCTATCAGTCTTACTAACAACTGAGTTTGAAAAGGCTGCATCATCAATGATCAGGATCCCTGTGCCTGAGAAGAAGAAAAATCCAAAGCCAAGAACAGTAGTGCTAGGACTCCCTTGCAAGAAGGTGTCTGATGCCATTGGTGGCAGAGGAGTCCACAAAACCATGCCTGATGTCCAAGGAAAAGGAAAAGGGAAGCTGAAGTAGTTGTTTTGTGTTAGGTTTGTGTTTGGTTTTGTTTTGTGTTGATTATGTTGCCATTAAGTCCAGGATGAAGTAACTTCTGCTTATGTAATGAATGCACCACTTAATGAATAAACTTTTATGATCTTTGTGTTGATAAACATCCACTCTTATCACTAAATCTGAATTGATATCATCCCCGGAATATCATAATCATCTTTTTCCCATCAATCAACCATTCTCATCAATCAACCATTCCCATATGACTTAACCTGCAAAAGGTTAGTCCAAAACCACAAAAACACAAACAAGAGTATCTCACAATAATCACAAGACACTCAACAGAATAACCAACTTAGCAGTAGACAACATACAGGCATAGCAAAGACTAGAAACAACTTATTTGATTAATAACAGCACTAATCCTCAAAAACTTTTTACAAATCATACAAAGATAAGATTTTAAAGATTGATCATACCTATACTAGTAACTAAAAATTGAAACCTACTTACATCAAAACTTTTTGTAAGTAGATTAGCAACATTATTGTCAGTATGTATTTTAACCACTTGAATTAACTTTTTCTCATAACAATCTCTAATAAAATGATGTCTTATCTCTATATGATTTGTTTTAGAGTGAAAAACAGGATTCTTTATTATACACATTGTGCTGTTATTATCAATATAAATTTTGGTGTTCATGAAATTGTACCCATAATCCAAGAGTTGATTCTGAATCCAGAGTACTTGTCCACAGCAACTAGAAGCAGCCACATACTCAGCTTCAGTTGTTGAATTAGCCACCACAGTCTGTTTCTTGCATTGCCATAAGATTAACCTATGTCCAAGGTATTGACATCCTCCAGTGGTTGACTTTCTATCCAAACTTGCTCCAGCATAATCACTGTCTGAGTATGCTACCAAATCAAATGATGAACTATTTGGATACCAAAGGCCCAATTTTGGTTGACCCTTTAGATACCTAAAAATTCTTTTGACAGCATTCAAGTGTGAGACTTTTGGGGACACTTGAAATCTGGCACAAGAACACACAGAAAACATGATGTCTGGCCTTGAAGCAGTCAGATACATCAATGAGCCAATCATTGATCTATAAAGATGTACATCAACCTCTTCCCCATCTTCATCCTTGAGCAAAGGTTTGTTGTTGTCCATTGGTGTCTTAGCTGCCTTTACATCATTAAAACCAAATTTCTTTAACATATCAGCCACATACTTGTCTTGACTGATGAAGATCCCATCTGCTGTCTGCTTAACCTGAAGCCCCAGAAAGAATGTGAGTTCTCCCATAGAACTCATTTGAAATCAGTTATGCATGAGCTTCTCAAATTCTTCACAGAACACCTTGTTTGTAGACCCAAAAATGATATCATCTACATAAACCTGAACTAGTAGGATATCCTTTTTGTCTTTCTTGATGAACAAAGTTTTATCAATGGTTCCCCTTGTGAACCCATTAGATAACAAAAACTTGGACAAGGTGTCATACCAAGCTCTAGGAGCTTGATGTAAACCACACAGTGCTTTCTCCACTTTATATACTTTGTCTGGAAAGTCAGGATCTTCAAAACCAGGAGGTTGCATTACATTAACCTCTTCATCAATCTTTCCATACAGGAAAACACTTTTCACATCCATTTGGTACACAGGAAAGTTCTTGAATGAGGCATAAGCCAAGAACAGTCTAATAGCCTCTATCCTTGCTACATGAGCAAAGACCTCATCATAATCTATTCCTTCTTCTTGAGTGTACCCTTGTGCCACTAGTCTTGCTTTGTTTCTCACCACAATTCCTCTTTCATCTCTTTTGCACCTGAACACCCATTTTGTACCAATTGCCCTCTTCCCATTAGGTAAATCAACTAGTGTCCAGACTTCTTGAAGATTGAACTACAACAGCTCTTCTTGCATGGGTTCAACCCAACTTGAATCTTGCATAGCTTTGTAAATATTTTTGGGTTCCTCTTGTGATAAGAAACAGGCAAACTTGCAATTTTGTAAATCCTTATGGCTATTTCTCTGATCCAATGATTGAGCAAATAAACCTTGATGGAGTAGATCACCTAACCCTTTTGTTTTACTCCTGGTTTGAACAGCAGATTGTACATCACCAATTATCTGCTCCTTGGGATGGTTCTTATGTATCCTTGTAGTTGGAGTAGGACTGACATGAATAACAGACTCCATATTTGTCAAATCAGCTTCTGCTCTAAAAACATCCACAATATCATCATCTGTGTCATAGTAGATTTCCTCCAATTCAGGAAAGTCAACATCATCATTAACACTTTCATTAAAGTCAGCAACAGAATCCTTGGTCATGGCAGCAGAACCACTAGGCTTAGCAGCAGAATGAGAGGTACTACTGCTAGGCTTAGCAGCAGAATGATTTGACTTAGCAGCAGAATGGGAGATACTGTTGCTAGCTTTATTTCTTGAACTTCCATGCTTTGCTGACTTTTCAACATTCTTGCCATCATTAGAAGGTTCATCATCACCTTTTGCATCATCCTTTGGTACTTCTTTATGAACAGCATCATCATCAGAACTCTTTCCCTCTTTATCTGTTGGTGTGAAGAACTGATTAAACTTCCACTTCTCAATCAAAATAAACTCCTCTACAGATGCATCCTTCTTTTCTTGTGTACCTGCATTGGGGTTAGTTTGTATTCCTGCAGACATGTTAGTAGAACCTGCCAACACTGGCTCATAATTCATGGTCTTAGTCAAAGAATCAATGTCAAAGAGCTACTTAGGTTCTGTTACAGCAACATTTGGGGTATTTTCACTAAATCTAACATGCAGATTTTCTTCCACATGTCTAGTTCTGCGATTGAAAACCCTAAACGCCTTGCTATTTGTGGAATATCCTACAAAGAAACCTTTATCTGCTTTCGAATCAAACTTGCCTAGCTGGTTATTAGTATTTAAGATAGTGACAGGACTCCCAAATGGTTTCAAGAAATCTATCATAGGTTTCCTACAATAAAGTAATTCATATGGGGTCTTGTTATGAGGCATAACTACCTTACTCCTATTTTGCACAAAACATGCAGTGTTGACTGCTTCAGCCCAAAAAGTAGTGGGTAATTTTGACTCAGACAACATAGTCCTAGCAGCCTCAATTAATGTCCTATTCCTCCTTTCAGCAACACCATTTTGCTGAGGAGTTCTAGCCACACTAAACTGCCTTAAAATACCTTTTTCCTCACAGAACTGATTCATTACATGATTCTTAAATTAAGTTCCATTGTCACATCTGATTACTTTGACCTTATGATTTACTAGGTTTTCTACTCTAGTAATGAAAGCCTTAAGAATGCCAGCAGTCTCATCCTTAGTTGCTAAGAAGAATACCCAAGTAAACCTACTAAAATCATCAGTGACAACTAAGCAATACATCTTCTTATTCAAGCTCTTCACAAAAGTTGGTCCAAACAGATCCATATGCAACATATACAAGGGTTCAGAAATAGAGTTCACCACTTTGGACTTACAAGAAGCTCTGTGTTGCTTTCCCATCTGACAAGCAACACAGGTTTCAGAATTTTCAAAATTTTTTGAAGGTAAACCTCTTACAAGGTTGCCTTTAACCAATTTATTTATTGTTTTGAAATTTAAGTGACCCAATCTTCTATGCCAAAGCTTGGATTCATCAATGGTGGCCTTTGCAAAAAGACAAGTTAAATCTCTTTTAGGAATGATGTTCTTAATGTCCACACTGTATATATTGTTTGTTCTAGGGACCTTAAGTAGTACTTCTGAATCTTGAGGCAACTTAAAGTCGGGAGACAAAACAAGACAATCAGTGTCTGTAAAAAGAAAAAAAAATTCTTTTTGTCACACATTTGTGAGACACTAAAAAGATTGAACTTAAGTCCCTCTACAAAATACACCTTTTCAAAATCCAATTTTCCTGTTCTAATAGTACCTTTACAAACAATCTTGCCACCTTTTGGATCATTGCCAAAAGCAACATAACCACCATCAAAAGCCTTAAAATCTTCCAAGTTGCTTTTGTCTCCAGTCATATGTCTAGAGCATCCACTATCAAAAATGCATTTATCCTTTAGCTCCAATTGTAGATTGCCCTGCACAAAAAGTAAGAGAATTAGTTTCTCTTTGGGACCCAAGCCATTACTGACTTGGATCTGCCTTGTGCATCAAGGTAATCATATTTCTTGAAGTCCATTGATGCACTGCTGTGTCTGGTTTTGGGTTTCCAGACCCAGCAAGCTGAGGCCTTAACAGCATAGAAATGAGTGCCCACAACAGTATCAGTAACCACTTTTGGCTTAGCAGCAGAATGAGAAATACTGCTACTAGCTTTAGCAGTAGAAAACTCTGTTTTCTTTGGAATGGGCCTTGGTGGTGCAACAGGAGAAATAGTCCTAGAAACACCATTTCTTAACAAAATCTCCCTAGGAACCATGTTTCTTTTGGGATGTGGGTGAGTCTTTCTAGCAAAGTTCCTATGGTTCACCCTAGTATTATGGTTCCATACAGGTTTTGGAGCACTAGTTTTCTTAGGTATTGAATAATAACAATCTTCTTGCAAGTGCTCAAAACTACCACAGCTGTGACATGCCTTCTTAACCAGTTCAAAGTCACTACCTAACTTGTGTGAGATCACTTGGTGCAAGTTTCTCTGGTTTCCTCTGGGCAAGTCACAAGTCTTCCTAGGATAATCTCTAGGTTTATCATCATACTCAACCATTTTCCTAGAGATTCTACTTCTTAGCATAGGTTTAACAAACTCAGTATGTTTGACTTTAGGTTCAACTAGTTTAACATCCTCTAACCTTTTAGCCTTAGATGTTGTTTCTACCTGCTCATCATCACTATCTGATTCCCAATCTTCAATGATTGGTGCATCAAACAATTTTTCATCAATCTTAGGTGTACTAGTCTTATCAGATGTTTAATTGTTTACTTGACTTGTTTCACCGACAGATTGTGCAGCTAACTCAGATATAAAGGACAATTCTTTCCTAGTTGGTGCAAAAGCACTTTTAAGTGGGGGAGCCACTTCATTGTATCCTAGGCCACATCCTCTTTTAATCATCTGAGATTCAACTGCTTTATTTGCTAGAACAGATGCATATTGTTGTTTATCTATCCTAACAACATGTTTTTCTTTTTCATTTAAAGCTGAGTCTCTAGCTAATTTAGCTTCTTCCACTCTTTTATTGAGCATGTTAATTTCACATTCTTTCTTAATTAGCTCAGTTTCAAGAGTATGAATTTTATCAGCATATTCTCCCTCAATTTGATTAAGAAACTCAACCTTGTTTTCTAAAGATTTTAAACCATGTTGATATCCTAAGTTATCAAGTTTGAGTTTATCAAATTCAACTCTTAAATCATCATACCTAGATTTCAGTTCCTCTATAGTATCTGAACAAGATTTAAATGAACATGAAGACTCATTTGATACTTCAGAGTCTGATCCAGAGGAGGAGTAACCCATAAGAGCAAAGTGTTGTTCTTTGGGTTCTTCATCAGCTATCAATGCATAGTTGGGACCATCCTCAGCTTGGTCACTCCAGTCAAAATCTCCCAAGCCATCACATGAGACCATAGCAGTAGTAGGTTTAGTTTCTTCTATTGGAATCTGCCTTGTATTTTCCTCGATCTGCTTTGGTGCTCTGCACTCCCTTGCAAAGTTCCCCTTTCTGTGGCAGTTATAATATTCAAACTTTGATTTGTCAAACCCCACATTGTTCTGCCTTCTAAACTTGAGCTCTCTTCCAGTTCTCTTCAAGAATCTTCTTGCCCTCATAGTTAACATTGCAAATTGCCAATGCAAATCCATCTCTTCTAAATCATCAGGATCAACTTGATCTAGATCATGACTCATTACTTGAGTACTTGTAGTTAGTTCAGCTAAGTAGGCACAAATAGCAGCATCACTAATGGTGTTACTATTTGTAGAACTAGCAGCAGAACCTTGTGAACTAGTAGCAGAACCAATATGACCAACAGCAGCATGAGTTTCTTGAATATTCCCAGAAGCCTTGTTATTAGAAGACATAAAAGCAAGGTTGTTTGAACTTGAAGAACTGGTTGTACCCTTGACTTCAGTTTCATAGACCTTCAAGTTGTTGTACAAGTCATCCAAATTCATGGTTTCAAAGTCAGACTTGTTCCTACAGACAACTGTGTGAGTATTCCATTCTGGTGCAAGACTCCTTAGAAACTTCAGATTAATATCTTCCTGTGCAATATTGACACTCAGAAGCGCCAACTGACTCACTAACTTTTGCAGTCTGTCATAAGTACCATCAATACTTTCATTGCTTGAAGCAGTGAAAGTTTCAAATTCGTGCTTTAGCAAATTCTTCCTTGACTTTTTGGTGGCTTCATTCCCACCAAACCTGAGTTCAATTGCTGCCATCAACTCCTTGGCAGACTTGGTGTTGCTGAAGCTTAATTGGTACTCATTAGGTATCCCCATTAAGAGAATAGTGTGAGTTCTAATCTCCAGTTTCCTTTGAGCCTTTTCATCATTGGTTTTGATGGGCAATATAGACCCATCAGCACCAATCTTAGGCAGAATATCTCTAGTTTGTATGATCTCCCACATTGTGTAGTCACACATCTTAATGTACTGCTCCATCCTCATCTTCCAGAGTTCATATTCTCCAACCTTGAGCATTGGAACCTTGGATGCAGTAACCATATGATGAGATTCAGACTCCATTGCTTTTGATGATGAACAAATCTGAACTTTTCAAAATTCTTCTCGGTATCAGTTTCTAGATCACAAGCTCTGATACCACTTGTTGATCCCAGATGAGCTTAACGATCTTGTTAATTACTTTAGATATAAACCTAAAGCAATAGGTATAGAAACTGCTTTTGAATGATTTATCAATTACTATGCGTAAACTAGTAATTAATCTTAAGAATAATTAACAATAACACATAGTAATTCTCTCAACCTTCACCTCAATATATTAATATATGGTTACTCAAAAGTAACAGGGTTACAACCAACCTTGAAGTGAATACAAGACAATACGTATGCTAAAACAATCGACATCTAACCCTAACCCTAGATCCTCCTTTTATACACTTAAGGAGTCCTAGTCGGTTACAAAAACTTTCTATACAAGAATAATATCTATTCGTATCTTTACCATAAACAAACTATACATATCTAATAAGCAGCAGAATCAAAACTCTAGCAGCAGAATCATCTTAGGCTAGTAGCAGTTTGACACTTAGCTTATTTCATCATTCATCAGATATCATCAGCAGCAGAATAAATATACTAGCAGCAAGATGATTATGCCTAGCAGCAGAATCATACTTAGTATATTTCTATTAACACCATGAGCAGCAGAATAAAACACTTAGCAACAGCATCTTCAAAGTAGCAGCAGAATTCTTTAAACCCAACAATAAAGGATTGGGCAACACCTACAACCCCTACGAAAATACGTCAATTCTTAGGACTCGCAGGATACTACCGAAGATTCATTGAGGGATTCTCGAAAATAGTGAAACGTTTGACGAAGTTGACACAGAAAAATGAGAAATTTGAATGGGGAGAGAAAGCGGAGGAAGCTTTTCAACTTCATAAGGAAAAGTTGTGTAGCGCATCGATCTTAGCCCTACCTGAAGGCAGTGAGGACTTTGTAGTCTACTGCGACGCCTCTCATAAAGGGTTAGGAGCTGTACTGATGCACCGAGAAAAGGTGATAGCTTACGCCTCACGACAATTAAAGACTCACGAGCAAAACTACACCACCCATGACCTAGAATTAGGATCAGTAGTATTTGCCCTCAGAATTTGGAGACACTACCTTTACGGCACTAAGTGCGTAGTATATACCGACCACAAAAGTTTGCAACATATTTTGGATCAGAAGGAACTCAATATGAGGCAACGTCGATGGTTAGAATTGCTCAGTGACTACGACTGTTAAATTCGATACCATCCGGGCAAAGCAAATGTGGTAGCGGATGCACTTAGCCGAAAGGAGAGACCGAAACCCCTAAGAGTAAGGTCATTAGGTATGACCATTGTCTCACCACTTCCCTCGGCAATTCGAGAAGCTCAGATTGAGGCTCTGAAGGAAGAGAATAAACCTAATGAGAAAATCGACGGAATGGCCAAAAGCGAAAATGGGTTTGTGAGGAAAACGGATGGAACTTTTTGTTGAAAGGAAAGGAGTTGGATTCCACTCTACGGAGGTATACGAGACCTCATTATGCACGAATCCCATAAGACAAAGTATTCCATCCATCCGGGAGCTGACAAGATGTATCTTGATTTGAAAAAGCTGTACTAGTGGCCCAATATGAAGGCTGGTATTGCAACCTATGTCAGTAAGTGTCTAACGTGTTCCAAGGTAAAGGCCGAACACCAGAGACCGTCAGGTTTACTCGTACAACCTGAAATCCCAGAATGGAAATGGGAACGTATAACCATGGACTTCATCACCAAATTGCCCAGGACGTCAAGTGGCTATGACACCATTTGGGTGATAGTCGACCGCCTTACCAAATCCGCTCACTTTCTACCAATTAAGGAAAACACCAGTATGGATAAGCTTGCACAACTGTATGTGAAAGAAATAGTTGCTCGACACGGAGTTCTACTTTCAATCATATCTAACCGAGATAGTCGTTTTACGTTAAATTTTTGGAGATCTCTGCAAGATGCTTTAGGAACTGACTTAGATATGAGCACAACATATCATCCACAAACAGATGGTCAGAGTGAGAGAACCATCCAAACCCTAGAAGATATGCTGAGAGCGTGTGTGATAGACTTCGGTAACAGTTGGGATAGACACCTACCGTTAGCCGAATTTTCTTACAATAATAGTTATCACACCAGCATTAAAGCTGCACCATATGAGGCACTATACGGCAGAAAATGCAGATCCCCGATCTGCTGGGCTAAAGTTGGAGAGAGCCAACTCACCGGTCCAGAATTAGTGCAAGAGACTACGAAAAAGATCGTGCAGATCAAGAGCCGAATGCATGCAGCCCGAGATCGTCAGAAAAGCTATGCTGACAAAAGACGAAAACCACTTGAGTTTCAAGTTAGAGATCGTGTCATGCTAAAAGTGTCGCCATGGAAAGGCGTGATCCGTTTCGGGAAACGTAGAAAGTTAAACCCTCGATATATAGGTCCTTTCAAAATACTCACGAGAATAGGACCAGTAGCTTACCGACTTGAGTTACCTCAAGAGCTCAGTTCTGTGCACAACGTGTTCCATGTGAGCAATTTAAAGAAGTGTCTTTCCGACGAAAACCACGCCATTCCCTTAGAAGAAATTCAAGTTGATGAAAGATTGAACTTCGTCGAAGAACCCGTCGAAATAATGGACCGAGAGATCAAACGGTTAAAGCAGAGCCGTATCACTATCGTTAAAGTTCGTTGGAACTCTCGTAGAGGTCCCGAGTTCACATGGGAATGGGAGGATGAGATCAAACGAAAATACCCACACCTTTTTACACACCCAACGGGTAACCCCGAGTGAAAACCGAGGATGGTTTTCGTTCCTAAAACGGGGAGGATGTGACAACTGGTAAAATTTCCCTAATATTTATATTATTGACAATTCATTTCTGTGACTAGGACACCTGACTTGACCATTATGTGTTAAAACGGATAACAGACCTGCACATATTGACACCCGGAAGTCTCACCAAGGAACAGTGAAATTATCACTATTAATAATTTACCCATGATTATTGTATTGAAAACGAGAGGTTATCCTAGTTTCACACGGATTGACACCACACGCAAACCAAGAACAAACAGAGATTCAGAAAATATTAGAGACTAATTAAGGACTTGGAAATAAATTCAAGTATCTCATAACGACTCTATGGATATAAACTCTCAAATTAGAAACGGTTCCAGGACGGATCCAAAATTTAGACAGTTTGACGAAACACGGGTATTTAATTTACCAAACCTTACCTAAAAAATACACTTACTACTTGAAATAAAATTAAATCTCTCCCACTAACACACACACCCAAAACCTGCTACCCTACCTTTCCTTTTTCCTTGTCGCCTCCACCATTTCCCCATAAACACCGAACCATCGCCATCTCCCAACTCAGGCACCATAAATCCTTTTGACTCAAACCTTTGTCTCCTTCATAATCACGAGTATGCTTAGGATAAGAAGCCTTAGGTATAGAGATAACAAACTGAAAAGGGTAGATTATTCACCCAAAAATCCGAAAGGTAATATGGAACTACTCTCCGGTATTCTCCTTAAATTCGCGCCTCCAAGATGGATCCGAATCACACAATCATCAATACACACCAAAAATCTGAGAGGTTCTCAAGATAAGGGTCAATATTGTGATTCGATTGGAGGTCGTGGTGGGATAATATTGGAGCAGTTGAGTCTCGGATTGGAGGGTTCCTACTAGTGTTCATACGCCAAGAATCTTGTAAGGTTAATCTTGATCTTAGTTATGTTCTTTTTTTTAGAATCGTTTATAAGTAAGAAGACTTAAGTCGAATTAATAAGTAGGATAGGTGATGATATTGTGGTTTTTCTGTCGAAATAGCACCTAGGCACACCCTTATTTAATCTTGAAGAAAGGATTTAAGTTTTGATTTGTGATATGTGTCGAATAGAAATTTCCAGGGAATATAAATTTTTTTTGTTGGTTATTGTTTCTGTCGAGATAATGCTTAGAAATGTCATTAGGTTGATGAAAGGAATTAGTGTCATTCGTAGCTATGTCGAATAAAATTCCAGGATTTGAGGACTTTGATAAGGTTAGTATTGATTAAGGATGATTGTTGTCATTAGAATATCCATGGTTGAGTTATGATCGAACACACTAAGAGGAAAGGGATTCATGAACCTGGAAATGTATTGTGGAACGAATAAGCCATTCGACCCAAGTTTAAGAAGTAGTTGACAGCCTAGGAACCACAGGTTCATAGTTCGAACCTGTGGGAGATTGAGGTTAGTATGGGATAGCTTAAAGGGTATTCCAAGGGTGCGAAGTAGAGGTCGAATAGGCTAGAAAATAACACCACGTCTAGGGGACGAATAGACCATATAGATAGACTTCATTTGGTCACAAACCATGAGTCTTGTACTCACGGATTCAAACCTAGATTAACCCATTGACCTCGAACCAAAAACCTCAACAAAGATAGCACCATTTTCAACCAAGCACCTAAGGTGTGACCATCACCTAGACACCCAAAAGCTTAAGATCGAGTAGTACTCGAATGATGGTCACAAAGTGAGACCACAGTCGTGATTGGTGGTTAATTATAGTCGCAAATTAGAAGTCCCAAAAAAAAAAAAAAAAAAAAAAAAAAAAAAAAAAAAAAAAAAGACTTTGCCAAGATGATAACTTGGCGCAAAAACTGTATTCACCATAGTGCTATTACCAGGCAAACAAAACCCAATTAACAGCCCACTTAAAGCCCAATTAGGTGCCCACTATTAACAGTTAGACAGCCTTGGACCAACTTGAAATCTGGGCTTGAGTATAGCCCATCAGCCCACTAGGAAATCCTTTAAAAACAGCCCACTAGCACTAGCCTTCCCCCCCCCCCCCGACCCTCTTCGAACCCCATGGGCCGCAGCCCATTAGTACCATTAGTATTAATAAACCGAATGAATCACAGTTATGCAAAAGTAGTCGAAAACAACTAAAACGAAGCAATAGCCGTACAAACTAGTTATATCGAATAGCCTTAAAAGATGTAATAGTCGTAACATAAAAGAGATACAAAAAAAAAAAAAATCATTTACTTATAAAATTGGGATAGGAAACTATAAATACTTGACAAAAATTATTCAACTTAAGGTTATGATAAAGCAAGTATAGCCGAAAATCAAAAATGTAATTACACTAACAAATAGGAACTTAAAAGTTTGACTAGCCGAAGTATTAGACACAACGCCAACGACTAGATTAATATATATATATATATATACGTACACATTGTCAAACAACTAAATTTACGAACCCTTAGGAATATAGGTAACTATATATAAACTAGATAAAATTTTGTAGAAAAGTAATTATGTCAAAATAAAACTCACGATAATTGTGAACCGTAACACATGACGAGATATATATAAAAATACGTAAGTGCTTTTATTTGTCCTATTGATTAAAAATGAACGTCACTAATATATATATATATATATATATATATATATATATATTTAACTTGAATAGATTAGTCGAAACCTAAGAACTTTAAAATAATATTGTGTAAACGGATCATAATAAGGAAACTAATTAAATTACTCAAGTTAGTAGTTAGAAACCATTAGGGATGAACTCCACAAATATTAATTCATATTTTAAAAATCAACATAGGCGAATCTAACGAACAATTTACGTGAATAAATATACCTATCTCAACTAGGTTTAAATTATACCTTAGGCCGTAGAAGAATCCCGACTACTAGTTACTATGACCTTAGGACAATTATAAGAGTACACATCACCATCCCTTAGGAGAAGACTTTATTAACCACACTCACCGCCACATGAGTAACAACACATAGGTAAACTAAAACATTGAGATTTAAAACCTGAAGAGACTTGAATATAATACTTGAAACTAAAACATGGTTATGTAATTTAGGTTGCGTGTTGGTGCGGTGCACTCTCTAATTTCACTGCATTCACTGTTTAGGCCAACAAAAGTGAGTTTATAGCTCCAGTTTTACTTTTACTTGTTTTACAAATATGGGGTGAGAAACATGCAAAACTTTTATGGACCATAATGTTAATGTTTTTACTCAAACCTATTGCGCAGTTAGCCTAAGCCCTAGAACCCACTGTTATGCCCATTTTCATGAGCCGTTAATTTCCTTTGGGAAGCGCGATTGCTTTAGATAGATCTATTGGGGTGACTCCCCCGTTCGGTTTGACCTGATAGGCAAACGAGCGTATAACAAGTCGGACTTCGAGTGTATTGGGTTAAACACTCGCTAAGGGCCCCTTGATTATTATTTATGTGTTAGAGATTAGCACACTGGACTGTCGAGCTTCGGTTGCATGAACTTAGTGCTAGCGCGATAGATACTTTTGTATGACATTATATGTGTTATAGTGGTCATGCTGGTCCAAACTAAATATTTGATGAATTTTAATTAAACCTATGAACTCACCAGCTTTTTGCTGACTTTTTAGCATGCTTTTCTAAGGTGAATAATTTGAATTGGTATGGCAAGATATGGCAAGGCAAAGGGTCATGGAGCTTTTTATCAAATTGGCAATTTATTATTGGAGACTTGTTTTTATGTGGGACCACTTTGTTTAATGGGCCTAAACTCTATCTAAACTATGTCGTATCTTTTGTAAAACAAAATTTAAGATTTCAATTAAAAACGGAGTATATATTCCGTTCTTGTTACCTTGTGTTATGATCTCCAATTGTAGCACCCTCAAGGTTCTGTATGCTTCCGCGACCGTTGTAAATTTTGGGGGTGTTACAGAGGCGGCTCAACTTAGCCACCTAAGTCTGAGGATCAGATCTCCTCCAATACCATGTTAGACTACATAATTCCCTATAGGTCTAACTTTATTAATGACTATTATTTATAATGGTGAAACCCTAAATATCCTAAACCTACAAACCGGGCTTGAGCCTATTTATCCACTAATAGGTGTACATTTAGTTTTAAGACTCTAAAAGAAGCTTTATGAATTTTCTTACATTTTAATCTATCTATACTCTATATAAAGCACGGATATTATTTATTTTTTTAATTATTATTATTATTATTTTTTGAAACTTAAAACTTAAAAATGAGTAATGAGTTATACCTAATGAATCATTGATGAAAAATGGTAAAAACATCAATCAGTAAATTAATAGTTTAAATATTGTTTCATCCTCAAACTTTTATCATTTTTTGTTTATAACTTTATAGATTTTTTTCTCTCGTAATAACTACAAATTGACCCAGTAAGTGTTGCATCAAGGGTCACACCAGAATCACAAGTTCGCAAATATAATTATTTGCCGCTATACACTATCGTTTTACGCGAGTGTTCGTTTATTACTTAAAAATAGGTGGATATACCATACCTCAATTACGTAAGCCTTGCCTTGGTCCAACGGGTTTTCTTACAAATTATAAAAAAGAACGACATACGTATCTTAATTCTTATACATTAGTTTGCCCACAGTAAGGATTTTTTTTTTTTTTTTTTTTTTTGTTTCTCTGTCGAGATCTATATTTTGGTAATTTGGAGCCAAGGTTTAGCTAGGGAACTGAAAAACAACCATTTGTAAATTGGGCTTGTCTTTATTAATGTTTAACATGTTGAACATACGATTGGTGTTGTGAAAAACATGTTTCTTAAATACTATCTACTAAAAACCCTAAGAGTTAATATACGTGTTCCGAAATGACATTTAATGTCAAATATATTCAATTTTTATAAGTTGAACTCAGTCAACATCAAAGACATTTCGAAACTATAAGATTAACTTTAAGACGTTCTATCCCTGTGCGCTATGGTATATAAGCTAGGGAAATTTTCTTTAATTTACCTATGTGGGATAAAAGGTGAAATGGTTTCATCAAAAAGTAGTAAATATATATTTCACTAATCTAATAGGCTGGTTGATACTCTTATCATCAACAACAAAAAATGGTTACGAACGTTAAGTAGTTAATCTTGGCAGAATGTCGGTTACATGTATTTGAGGATCCGAACACGGGCACTGACCAAACCGATGATACGTTTTGGTACAAAATTCTTGCGGAATACAATGACCAAGCAACAGAAAAGGATACATAAAGCGTTCCAAAAACATGTTGACCGAAAAGTGGATTCCCATGAACCGAGAAGTCAAAAAATTTAACGCGATTGTCAACCAAAACGTGAGGCTTAGTGGTGAAAATGATGAAGATTTGAAGGCGCGTGTTGAACTCTCTTATCATGACAACGAAGGGAAAAGTTTTCCACACATAAAAGCTTGTAACTTTTTCAAAGACAAACATAAATGGTTGAATCCTGATCCACCACATGTAAGAAGAACCTGAGGACGACCAACCAGATTGTGTGGTATACAAAGACCTAGTTGCGAGTTACGACGGATGAAGGTTACATGCTATAGTGTGACAAATGGTAATTTTCACATTGTTAATTAATAATAAATGGTTACTTATTATTTTTAAGCTGAGCATTTCTATGCGCGTTTGCGTGTTTCTGAGTATTTTTGAGCATTTTTTGGAAGCTATCCCTCATACTGTAGCTTACAGTCACCGCAGAAAAAGTTTATTTTTGTCAGTAAGCATAAATTATTCCATTCCTGATAGTTACTGACAAGTATTGTAATTTACTGAGAGCTTTCTCGTAGTTTTTGAAAAAACAACCGCACACGTGTACCGACAGCACAATATATATGGTAGCAGTCAAATAAATGCATTTTTGAGCTAATAATGATATTTTATTATTTTTCTGACGGAAACGTCAACAAAAACTTTATTTTGCATATACGTGTCCAAAAAGTCAAACCGGGACTTTACGGAGACATTTAAGCTTAAACCAACACACGATACACCAACGAGGAGTAAAAATATTTTCCCCTCCTCTTTTCTTGTCCATACCCGGCCACTAAACCCTCCCCCATAATAGGACAAATAATTTTATACTACTATTACCTTAGTGGAGGAAATCTCCTATATATTTTGTAATTTACGCTAAATGATACTCAAAACCAAAGACACTCATCCATTCTTATCACTAAAAGTTTCCTAGATCATTTTTCTTCTTCATAACTCACGGCTACAACAAGAAAACATAGACCCATAAATTTTTGTTCAAGTTATAAACAATCGGGGTGTACATTCAGGTGTTTTGGGTTAATCGGAACGTGCTTTGGGTAAATTTGGTGCAATTTGGGTTGTTTTCTTGGTCCTCTAGCCCTCGTTAATAGACACCCTTGGTGAGCACACATCAAAACTTTTCTAATCTTGTGGATTTCATGTTCATTTGATGTCTAATGTTGTTACCAAATACTAAATGTGTATATTTTGCTAAAATGAAAAAAAAAATAACTAGGATTGATATATATATGCATGTTGCTCGACTTTTATGAAATGTTTGTACAAATTAGAGTATTTCTTGATTATGTGATAAATCTTGTTGTATGTGGTACTAGTTTGATGATACAAATGTGATTAGTATTAATTACAAGAGTTTAAGACGATATATACACTTTTATGAGTATATATATAAATTGGCTACAATTAAAAATACAAAATTATTGGGGTTTTGAAAAACATAAGATTTTGGCTCAAGTGGTGAAATGGTGGAAATTATGCTTAAAAACTTAATTTGGAATACTTATCGAATTAGCTGTAATTAATTGTGTTTAACTAGTAAAAACACCATTTTTTGTCGAATGGTATATTTTGGGTCGAATAACATATATTTTGACCAAGTTTGACTTTTTAGCATGATAACTTAATAATAAGTGCTTAATTAATTTAATTAAATTTTGATATGTAATTAATATTACTAATAAGAAAATTGAGCTTAAATAAATATTTTGGGCCTAAGGGTGTTCGTGGACTGTTGGGCCGAGCCCAATACGAAACCCAACCAAATGGACTTTTTGACCAAACGCGATATTGAACGTGTTAAATTGATTTTTAGAAATATAGCGATATATATATATATCGTAACCTAAAAAGGCTAAATGGTTTTCGGACTAAAATTGGACTATTGGGCCCAATAAGGGATTTTTGGCCCAATATACATTTCGGGTGACAAAAATGAGTTTCGAAACATATTTGGACTCGCTATAAAATTTTTCATAAAACCAAACGATATATATCGACAAAAACTATTTTGGACTTGTTTTGACACGTTAGGCTCAATAAGGCTTATAAAAGGACTTTTGGCCCAATTTAATGACGTTGACTTTTTAAAGTCATTTTGACTAAACGTTGACTTTGTATCGAAATCTATTATTAATAATTAAACGTAACGATAACGATATTTATAACGATAAATATACTTATAATGACTAATATATATATTACGGACTAATTTTGCAAATATAGTTAACGAAACGAGTTATTTGAGGAAATTGCAACACTTAGAGAAAATGGAAACGTTTGAATACACAAATGGGTCATGCCCAATTTTCCTAAATTTTTAACACTTAGATTATTTTGATAAAATACTTATACTTACTTAGTTTTCTAAATACTTAGCATTTATTTCAAATTTCTTATAATTAAAATTATATTATAAATAATAAACAATATTTATAATATAATATTCCTCCACTAACACTATTATTATATTGATTTCTCAAAATCTATTTAATTAATTATAAACCCTAATTAATTAAATATACATAATTACTAAACTTTACTTATATATATATATATATATATATATATATATATATATATATATATATATATATATATATATATATATATATATATATATATATATATATATATATATATATATATATATATATATATTACTTACGTATTTTAACGGTGAATCTAGCACGGAAGTTTCGTCGCACGTACATTCACCATACATTTTCACCAAGAGCCATCACCAAAGAGTTACATATGATAAATCATTTTGAAATATACTTTACCACACAGCAAGCAAGAAATACACGAGCACTGGTCACACGTAAACTATTCAATTGAATTAAGACATATAAGATACGAATATTTCGCTAAGACTTACCATACTGATTTAGGTCGCGTGTCGGAGCGGTTGCACTGTTTTGTTGATTGATTTGCATATTGCTATTATTTTAAGATGAGTTTATAGCCCCATATTTTTATACGTTTTGTTTATTAAACCTTGGGGTGAGAAACATGCAAAACTGTTTTCCTGGACCAAAAATGAAATTTTGTTTTATACACACTTGTATGCAGAAACCTAAGTTAGTTGAATCCCATTGCGCCCACTATCATCAACCGTCAATTCATGTTAGGAAACCGTGTGATATAAATAGATCTATTGGGGATGACACCCCCGTTCGGTTGCCTCGGCATAGTCAATGCGAACGTATACCATATGAAATCGACCGAGTGTCTGGGGATTAACACTTGCGGGCACCCTTTATTTACTAATGCCAGCTTGGCATGCTGTTTTGTCTAGTTCGGTTAGATGAGGCTTAGTGTTTGCATAGCGGGATAGTGTGTTATTGCTGAATTGTTTGCTGAATATTGTTATGGTCCATATGTGCTTATTTATTTTCAACCTATGAACTCACCAGCGTTGGCTGACTTTTATCATGTTTTTCTTAGGAAACTGAGGTGTGTTTACTGAAGGCAGGGCATGGTGATGGTCATAATAATTAATGAAAATGTTTTTATTGTTGCGTTAACTCTGAAATTTGGGACCACTTTGTTAAATGGGCTACTTTTTATCTGAAATGAATTTTATGTAAGACAATATGACTATGAATATGTAATGTATTTTACAACGGATTTTTAATCCGTTCCCTATATCTTGTGTAGTGATTATCGATTTAGTAGCACCAAAAGTGTATGCTTCCGCAATATCTAAATTTTGGGGGTGTTATAGATTGGTATTCAGAGCCTAGGTTATAGAGAATTAGGCTTATAAAAACCCTAAACTATAACCGATTTATGAAAAACTTTTCCTTATGACCGCCAGATGCCTGCCAGCTTAGCTTGCTATGATTTAAGCGTTATTTGCTTTATATGATTAAGTGTTATGATATGCTATTTGAGTATTTTATTAAGCATATATGATATAAGTATTTTCTATATACTTACACGTGTCGGCGCCATATTTGTCACAGACTATGTCTCTCCCTTCCAATGCACATGATGAGGTATCTACTGCTGGACACACTTCTCTGTTGCGACGACCAGTTCCATTTGCGGATGACCCGTTGATGGAGGTTTTCAGAGCCGCTGCTCAGCCACCCATTCCAGCTCAGCATACACACACCACTCCAGTGTCTACCTCACCATATTTACCCCGCTATGTAACACCCCAAAAATTTGGCTTTGCGGAAGCACTAGAATCATGGGGTGCTACTGAAATGGAGATCATAACGCAAGGTTACGAGGAACCAATTTCACAATTTATAAAAAGGGTATTCATTTGTTTAATTTAATTATAAAAATCTTTATGTTTCTAGTTTGTTTACAAATTTAATGGTCCCTCAAAAACAAGTCGTAATCATTTGTTAAAACACTTTGGCCTTTAGTATAAATCCGCCGCCTTGCCAAGCTTTGCCACACTTGCTTCATTCTAGATACCTGAGAAAAACATGCTAAAAGTCAGCAAAAAGCTGGTGAGTTCATAGGTTTAAGTTTAAACAGTATTAACATAATGGGACCAACGGTTTCATTTATGAGCATTGAAATGTCACATTTATATTTTTATTAAGCTACCACTAAGTTCATGTAACCGAAGCTATAACAGGTCTGCAAGCTCTAGAAGCATGTAAATCAATAAGAGGCCCTGGCAAGTGTTTATCCCAGACACTTGTACTTTGATATGGTATACGCTCGTTTGCCTATCCGATCAAACCGAACGGGGACGTTACTCCCAATAGATCTATTTATAACATTCACGCTTCCTGTTGGGAATTAACGGTTCATGAAATTCGGGCAGTATGGGACATAACAGGACTTAGGCTAACTGCGCAATAATATTGGTATTGATTATATTAATGGTCCACAAAATTTATTTTGCATGTTTCTCAACCCATGTACATAAAACAAGTATAAGTAAAAAGGGGCTATAAACTCACCTTATTAATGGATGCAGTGAATGCAAGGATGTATGGCACCAACACGCGACCTATATTAAATAATCATGTCTCAGTTTCAAGTATTAAATTAAGTCTTTTCAGAATTTTAATCACAATATTTCAGAGTGCTTATGTTGTTGTTGTTGCTTGTGTGGCAGCAGGGAGGGGGTTTACGAAGGGATTTCCTAAGAAATGGTAAGGTTTGGCTCTACGAATGACTTAAATGTATGGTATGGGGAAACGAGGGAGTATTATAGAAACTTAAGTGTCGGAGTTTGAAAAGAAATAAAATGAACAGTTTATGGCAGGAATGGATTAAATCGGGATGTGATATATATATATATATATATATATATATATATATAACAGGAGGCGTTACACGTAGATAATGCCACATAAATGCCACCTCAATGCCACATAATCATAAAAATGCCACATAATCATAAACCGTGCCACCTAAGCATACTTTTGATGAGCATAAATTCGAATTTTACAACCATTAAAAGTCGGAATTAAAAAGTGGAGCTAGCAGGATTCGAACATGGGATGTCTCCAACCATAAACAAACATCTCAACCACTGGAGAAATCCAACTTTTGTTATTCAGTTTCCAAGTTAAAATTGATAAAGGCATTAATTTGAAGCACAAAAATCCAATAATAATCCAACACATATTATCCATTTTTAATTTTACGTAAAAAAATCCTGAGTTCATTCATATAATAATTTTTTCTCAAAACCCTAATATCATGTTTTCCTCTAATCCCTAAAACACATCGACATAAATAAAATTCAAAACAAAAACCCCAAAAACCTAAATCCTTAATTCGACATTAAATCATATATCAAACATCATCACCAGAAAGCTTAATTCGATGATCAGGAGAAACG
Organism: Artemisia tridentata subsp. tridentata; assembly: GCA_021014915.2. NCBI lineage: Eukaryota > Viridiplantae > Streptophyta > Magnoliopsida > Asterales > Asteraceae > Artemisia > Artemisia tridentata. The sequence continues at coordinate 339,287,489 of CP139502.1, read as the reverse complement.
TATATGGAATCGAACAAATATGATACCAATTATGGATGACAAGGTAATGTTTTTATTAATTTTCAGACACAAATAAAATTCATCGACATAAAACACATCGACATAAATAAAATTCAAAACAAAAACCCCAAAAACCTAAATCCTTAATTCGACATTAAATCATATATCAAACATCATCACCAGAAAGCTTAATTCGATGATCAGGAGAAACGTATATGGAATCGAACAAATATGATACCAATTATGGATGACAAGGTAATGTTTTTATTAATTTTCAGACACAAGGCATATGATTTTATTAATTTGCTTTATTAATGCTTTGGTTTAATCTAATCTTTTGTATATTCACATTAGTATTTAGAATTGAACTTAAAGCTACTGTTTACAGCCATGCACGCCAGATACATGTTGATCATCTTGGAGTTGTAATACAACTTGAAGTGCTATCACAAAAGGTTGCATCATGATTTTTGTTTTTTACTAATTCTGGATCATAATACTGTTATAATTGATTAATAATTTTTGTTTTTTTGTTATTTTCTGTAGGATTACATTAACATGATTCTGTATATACTCAAGTTCGGCTAACAAGGATTTGATGAGGAAGAAAAGAGTATTTTCATCACTACTTTTTATTCAGTGGTGTAAAGTGATGATTCAAAGTTTTTTTTTTTTATCCTAAATCATACCTCTTGGTTTAATGTAGAACTTGATACTTGCAGGATTGAAAATGTTTCCTAGCACGAAGAGGAAGGTGAATGAGGGCTCACATGTGTTTATAGCTTGAATAGTTGGTTGAAGGAATGCTTGAATGAGGTCTGACCGAGCGACTTTTCGCTGATGGATTATTGAAGGTATGTAGTTATTTTTTTGACTTGCTTCTGTAGTTGCTTTTTATATTAAAAATTACATATAATGTTTGTTTTTATTATTATATTCTTAGTTGTATATCTATAAACTATTTATTATTCTATTCTTAATTGTATATCAATAAAGTATGTACGTCTGACTGTTAATGATTAGGTGCAACTAGGTCAATCGGACCATTGAACACACTGACTGCTGCAATATATTGACCCAAGAATTTGTATATCAACAGCGTACGAGAACGCTTGAAACAATGGTTGTGATCTCCCAAAGTGAGGCAGGTGAGCACAATAATTTGTGGTGTCTGTGTAGAATACAAATACTTACGGTAGTCATATCCATAGAGTTATGTTTCAGTATTCCGCGTTTGCTTCTTTTTCATTCTCTATGCAGCAGCTACAGCGTCAACAAGTCACTCCCACTCACATCCAACAAGTGGTCGTCGTCGCCACACGCGCCAACGTAATATGATCGCTGATTTATTGAATTTGAATTACATAAGTGAAGCCATGATATTATTAAACCTAACCTATTCTATGTTACGTTTTTTCTCAGTTCAGACCAAAGACGCGTAACAGATTTCCACCCAAATGTCCCAGTTGATCCACCAAGTGCTGTGCATCGCCGAGGTTTGTTTATAAATATTGCCTATTCTTTGTTTCTTTCATTATGTTTCTACAATCTCTGTTTATTGTAAGTGGTCACATGTTTTGTTTTGACTTTGCAGGCCCGCCACAAGAGTATAAATTCTTTGGCCGTTGTGATCAAGTGTGCTGGTGGCACGAGTGAGCCTAAAGGATATAATAATAAAAACATGCTATGATCATCAGGACAGGCTCACAACAAAAGAAGCAATGGTAATATTTTTACATATAAATATTTTGCCAGTAGATTAGATAAATAACTTGACAAGTGGGTTGTTTGGGTCACATATTAGTAACATGTATCTGTTGACGTGGTAACATGTCGGGTTGGAAAGGTGCCTGCATATTAGAGACGTAGAAATTAAGTATGCCAGATACTGAAAAAAAACAATGTGTTACTTTTCTCCCAACTTATAATGGCCACTTTCTAATACTGAATTCAGAAACTGGCCCGGGGTCATAGGTACTTGATTTTGGATCTGGTACCGCCAAAGCATATATGGCCATTAAATTCTGATGGTGGTACAACCTTCTGATAGTATTTCTGATGAACATCCTCAGTATCAATTGATACTTAGGAATGATGAACATTGTAGGACTCTTAGGCTTTTTCACAACAGTCCATCATGGTCTATATAGCTATGTCACCATCACCTTCTTTGATCTCTTTCAGATGGAGGTTTCAAAGTCCAAAAACACACAGCTTGCTCAGCTATTTGAATCAGGATATGGAATTCATCATTCAGGGATGGTACGTGCTCATTGAGGTCTGACTGAGCGACTTTTCACTGATGGATTATTGAAGGTATGTAGTTATTTTTTTGACTTGCTTCTGTAGTTGCTTTTTATATTACAAATTACATATAATGTTTGTTTTTATTATTATATTCTTAGTTGTATATCTATAAACTATTTATTATTATATTCTCAATTGTATATCAATAAAGTATGTACGTCTGACTTTAATGATTAGGTGCAACTAGGTCAATCGGACCATTGAACACACTGACTGCTGCAATATATTGACCTAAGAATTTGTATATCAACAGCTTACGAGAACGCTTGAAACAATGGTTGTGATCTCCCAAAGTGAGGCAGGTGAGCACAATAATTTGTGGTGTCTGTGTAGAATATATACAAATACTTACGGTACTCATATCCATACAGTTATGTTTCAGTATTCCGCGTTTACTCCTTTTTCATTCTCTATGCAGCAGCTACAGCGTCAACAAGTCAGTCCCGCTCACATCCCACAAGTAGTCGTCATCGCCACACGCGCCAACGTAATATGATCGCTGATTTATTGAATTTGAATTACATAAGTGAAGCCATGATATTATTAAACCTAACCTATTCTATGTTACGTTTTTTCTCAGTTCAGACCAAAGACGCGTAACAGATTCCCACCCAAATGTCCCAGTTGATCCACCAAGTGTTGTGCATCGCCGAGGTTTGTTTATAAATATTGCCTATTCTTTGTTTCTTTCATTATGTTTCTACAATCTCTGTTTATTGTAAGTGGTCACATGTTTTGTTTTGCCTTTGCAGGCCCGCCACAAGAGTATAAATTCTTTGGCCGTTGTGATCAAGTGTGCTGGTGGCACGAGTGAGCCTAAAGGAAATGGATTTGCCTGATTCAATCCTTGCTTTGGAAGGACATTCATTCAATCCTTTATAGAAGGATAATTAATCTCGCTAAGTTTCAACTTCTCTGTATATATTCTGGGTTAGTTTCACCATCTATCATCCTTATGCAAGTTTAGGATATTACTTTGTTGGAGTTAATATTACCCCAGTTGTCTTGATTTGTTTACTTTTACTATTTAATTTTAACATTTTATCGTTTTTTTCCTGTTACAGTGACTCATCAACCATCAACTTATAACACAACTGATGCTATAACAGTTTCACAACCATCTTCTGGATATCAATATGCTTGGTCAGGTTCTTCTGATCAAAAGTCAATGGCTGACATTGTTAAAATATGCAGTTCATCACCTAATTCAAACAATCATGGTCATTTTTAGTCACTTGCCCACTCGGTTACGAAAATTGCTTGAAGATCTAATTCAAACAATCATGGGCAGTTTTCCTATCCTCTTTGGATTCTATCATTATTTTGATCAACCATGTTATTAAATCGATAGTATACTAACCAGGAGTAAAATATGGACAGGAAGTTACAGAAGAATGAAGGCATCGCTTCTAAAACACCAGTCTACGCAATTGAAGAATGCAATTCAGGTTACATAACTTTAAACATCAATGTTATATAATTAATCAATAATGTTAAGCATATTATACTAAAGATGCTTAAAATGTTTACTTTTGGGCCAGGCGCAACATATAAACTCTCTACCGACGGATTGGGAAGAGAAAAATGACTGAATACATCAGTTGTTTTCAAAAGTTCCACACTATAGCAATGTAAGTATGCATGTATATCGTCATTACAACTGAGTAGTTCCATTTTTATCATGCGTAGTCATAAAGTAAGTGGTTTTTCAATAAATTGCAGCAATTGTGTGAACTGAAATAAGCTACAAATCCTATAAGCAAACCCAAAAAGACATTTCTAAGCTGAAAAAGCAGTCTTAAATAATCAAAAAGCTCAGAACTAAAATTAATCAATTAAGGCAAAAATTGCATATTTAAACAGACTGAGGAGCACTTTATGTAGATAATTGTGCTAACAAGTGGAGTTTTTCCTCTATTTAAATGAAGGATTATGAATGGATGATACGTATTAGACTTTAGTTTTTTAAATGTAACGATTTTTGTAATAATGTTATGAAATAATAGAAGATCCCACGCATACATTTCTAGATTTTGAAGTAGCTTTTTTTAGTTCTGAATTTCTAACCGTTGCCTCCTTTGATAATCTGATTTTTTTATTCTATACTTCATAGACTGAGTGCAAAGGAACTTTTGCGATATCGCTTTATTACAAATGCTAAGAAGAAACCGAGACACTTGGAGAGAATCAGGTACTTATAACGGGATTTATTTGGGATGTAACTGATCTCAAACGGGTTTTATCAGTCCACTAATAGTTTCCAGTCAAATGTGCAGCTGGTGTTATCCGTAAGGGTGACCAATGGTCTGCTGCAATACCAGATGGCTGCTGCAACAATTTCTGGTGCACCTGTGTTGCATTCCTCAACCACGCAGGTGATCAACTCATTATTTGCTTCCAATTCCTTTTTAATATACCAATTTATTACTGTCAAAGTGCTATATTGCTGAAACAACCATCGTTGGGTTTCTTCTAGATTTTAAAGTAGTTTTATTTTAAGTTCTGAATTTCCAACTGTTACCCCCTCTGATAATCTGATTTTTTATTCTATACTTCAGAGACCAAGTGCAAAAGAACTTCTGAGACATTGCTTTATTACAAATACTAAGAAGAAACCGACACTCTTGGAGAGAATCAGGTACTTATAACAGGATTTATTTGGGATGTAACTGATCTCAAACGGGTTTTATCAATCCACTAAAAGTTTTCAGTCAAATGTGCAACTGGTGCTATCCGTAAGGGTGACGTGTGAATGTCACTGTCTTTTAGATTTTCAGTATATGTTGCTCTTATCTGCTCTATTACTATATATGATTTTATTTTATTTTTTTTGCATCTCATTTGCGAAAATGTTGGCGGAATATAGTTTCTTTTGTCAAAAGGAACATCCACTTTGTAGCACATCATGGCCCTTTTAAGATTGTAATGTCTATAAATATTTGAATCTTACTTCTATTTATCTAATTGATTTAAAGGATGTTGCGTTGAAATCCTTAAAATACTTTTTCCAAAATTGATGATAAAATCAATACCATAGCTCATTTTTCTAATTACCCAAAGTGGTTAGGTGAAAATACTTTTTTGTTTTTATTGGATTTGTGATTATTCTGTGGAATACGATTAGAAGATAATGTTATGTGATGATGAGCTTTCGTTTGCTTAAATCAGCCGTATCTATCTGTCAAAAGCTGGAAGCTGCTGGCGTGGTGAACGAGTTAGATATTCCAGGTATGAAATTAATATGCTTGTCTATAATCTTAGAAGTAGAAAAAATGGGCCGGTTAGGTAGGTTCACTTAGGGGTCTAAACGGCTTTGGGTCATTTTGGGTTGGACCATAAACAGTTTTTGTCCATTTATGGTGAAGATGGTTACAGATGTTATACATATATACAGTTAATGTTTTTAATTTGACCTGGTTAACCTTTTAGAGATTAATTCCCAGGATTGACCATTTTGTTATAAAAACGTGATCCAACATGTACAAAATTTTAATTTTTTTTCATTCACACTATCACCAATCTGGTGGTTAGATTGGGGTATCTTGTCAAAACATAGACTAGATAAGGGAATCTACGGGTGCAACTGTTACTGTTCTTGCTCAAAACCAGTTGCCGTTATGTGTATCTGCTCATGAATCGGATAAAGTAGTGCAGCCCAAGCTAGACATGCACCTGCCATTTCCAAGCAGCCCAAGCTAGACATGCACCTACCGTTTTCGAGCTGGCAACTGTCAAAAAAGACCTCGAAGATCTTCGTAAAGACTATGCTTTACTAGTCGCTGAAAAGGATATAGTTGTATTTGATGTAGGTATATGTCACGATGTTTGGGGATGCTTATCCAAGGATAGTATCTGTTCAGGTATTGCATCATTTTATTATTTGTTCCAAAAAAAAAATGCACAACTGGTGACTATATTATTGCTCTCTAAAATTTTACCTGATTGTGCTTATAAAAATAAAATCAGACCCTAATGAGCTTATTTAGTGCTTAATATTTAGCATGGAAAGAGGCTAGATCAGACACTAATAACTGATGAACAAGTTAAGGTGAATCTGATGAACTATGTTTCAGGCAACAAATAAGCACTCATTAAGCTGTGAATTGAACTTATAACTGGAAAATAGCATTTAACAATAAGCAAACAACTTATAAAATGAATTTCAAACCCTTTAACCTACAAATAAGCACTAGAAATGGCTTCAAAAACTGACTGATCAGGTTGTTATTGTGAATTAGGTTCTGTGACAGATTTTTAAGAACATTGTAGTAAAAGACTCTGCATCAGGTTGGTCAAAAAGGTTTGGGTTCATATGATATTCTACACTTGAAGGGGTTGTTGCTGGTATAGATAGCATGGATGGCAAGGTAAACTATGTACACTCTTAAAGATATTATAAACTTATGTAACAAAAAACTACAAATTGTTGTTATACTGATTAAGGACTAATAAGTCGTCGTTATTTAATGCCTGAAAGTAACTTACTTCGGCTCATTTGTAGTGGCTTGCATGATCACAATGGTCGTTGAGTTTAATGCCTGAAAGTAACTACCTTTCTCACTTTCTTAACATGTTAACTATAGGTACATTTACGGTAGACATATAACTTATGAACACCTTTTTCATATGTTCAAGTTTAACAAGAATTAGTTACCTGATTACATATACTCTGGAAGTTTCTATATATTTTCTACTCATCCATGTGTGGTGAATGCATGTCATTGATCATGCCCACGTAGTGAAGAAGAGTGTCTCATCAGTTCATCCACACCACTAGACAAAGAACTAGCAGAATCACCAAGGACACGCACATATGTTTTGTTTGTAAAAATATTTACCAAACAAATCAAAGCTTTTCGATCTCTACAATTTAAACACTAAGGTATGCATGTTATAGCTTCCGCGGAGCAAATTACACCATCTCTCGGGGCACTGATATGCTGCTTGACATTTTTATTTTCTTGAATTGCAGGTTACTTCAACATATTTGTTGGTGATCTTAGCCCTGAGGTCACGGATGCTATGTTATATGTCTGCTTCTCTGTCTATACCAATTGTTCGTAAGTACCATCTAGCTCTCTCTCTATCTCTCACACTCTCATGGACATGGTTTTTCATATGTATTTTTATCCATTGTAGGGATGCAAAGAAAAAAGCAGCAGCCTCCGCTTCTCATTCGCAAGGATCGGCCTCAACTGCTGTTGATCCTGGTCTTTATGAGACGTTGCTCACTAAATGGACAAATGTCGCGGCCCCATTATTTACCCAAAGGCATGAAAATGCTTCATTTATGAAAATAAAAGAGCAAGAATTAGAATTGGAGAGACTGGGCTTACTCAACAACGGAAAATTAAAGCAGATAGACTTTAATACGAGAGACGGCATCTTCAGTTTCAACGTGAACAAATGGAATGGCAAAAACAAGAAAAAATGGAGAAAGACGTCATCTACTACATTACATCTCATGAGTATTTGACTGAGAAAGCACTAGAGAGGTGCTTAACCTTGAAGCAAAAAATCAAGAAAAGCTACAATTTAGACTATTAGTTTAAGTTTGTTTTAGTTTTTATCGTAATGTTTTTTTAGTTGAATTGTAATCTTTTAGTTGAATTGTTATTGTAATGTTTTTTTAATTTTGAATGAAATTTTAATTTAAAAAATACAGTTACGATCAACATTGTGGTCACCTTTAGCAAATTGTGGTTGTGTGTAGTATTGGATAGAGAAAACTGATGTGGCGCTGATGTGGTAAATGGTGACCACAATCTTTGTGGTTGCCATTACCATCGGCCTAAACATAGGCAATTTGCTAATATCTATAAAGAACTATGTGAAACTACTTCTTGAGACTTGCAACCCGTTTACACACCTTCATAACCTTTCCAAATCTTTTACACACCTTCATAAGCTTTCCAAATCTTTTGGTACTCAATATATGAGTTTTCACACCTCACTCTCAATTTCTTTTATAGTATGACAAATGTGTGTTGTATTTCACAGTATCTAACATCCACTTTGCAAAGTATGACAAGCTATGTCGGTGAAAGAAATTTGAGACTCTTGTGTTATGTTTTATCTTCACTCTTCATAACTTATAATTAGAGGAGTTGTTAATATTAATTTTGACCTGGAATGTTCAGCACCTGAAGTGACGTACAAGCTTGGATATGTGTAACGTCACTTAAATTTAGACGTCATCAAGTACAAGATATGCAATTACATGTGATTACTTTGAGAAACATTGTACATTAGTGTATATGCTAAATTGGATTGATTAAATTTGAATTTTGATTAGATGTTTTTTACTTAATTTCACGTAACTCATGCATTACTCACTCAAATGTAAACAACACAAAATACTAAAGTTGATAATAACCTTTTATCAACTATCGACATTTCATCGACACTTTAAAAATGCAAATTACTAAAATTGAACAAAAACAAAATGATATAATACCCACAAAACATTCAAAGGATACTCACAAGTCATGCCCGCCTTTAGGCGGGCTTTGGCCACTTCCTCTCGATATCAAACCAACACACTGTTGTTAATTTAAGCAAAAATTCGGTCTGAGACAAGTAGACATTTAAATATTACAATTAAATAAATCTATACTACATAGTAATGATTACCTACAATCAAAATACAAGACTATATATAATTAATAAACATATATTGTAAATGTATATCACATGTAGCAAAAAACAATGTAAACTAAATACTGCATCAAAAGATACGGTTACATAAATGCATGCAACATATGCATTCGGAAATGTAATATAAAAAACCAAACAAAACTCCAATCCTTTCAAACCGTTCCTTTTAGTCAGCATATACAAACCAATTATACAACTAGACATTTAAGTAAAATCTATACACTCTAATATGTACATTAATGAATACCTATTTTAAACATACAACACATAAAAAAAATTAAGAGTAAATTACATAAATGGTCACTATGGTTACTGAACTTTTTTTTTTTGACATACATGGTCACTGAAGTTTCAAATCGTTACAGATTCAGTCAACCTTAGTAACCATTTATGTAATTTTTGGACAAACCATAGTGACTGGATCTGTAACGATTTGAAACTTCAGTGACCATGTATGTCAAAAAAAAATTCAGTGACAAAATGTGAAAAAATGGACAAACCATAGTGACCATTTATGTAATTTACTCAAAAATTAATAAGCGTGTATTTTGAATTTACAAAATATGTATTCTTATACAATCTCTTGCAAGCTACATGTATGTTGTATCCACCAGTATTAGAGTTGCAAAGGGTAGAAGTCATGTGGGACCGATTATTGACATTGTTGTCTTAATCCTAAGATATTGCATAGGATTTTGATAATCGGAAATGTGTCTGATTCAAGTGGCATCTGAAGGTCGATCGAGTATAGTTGATATTGAAGATAATCTGGTAGCTGTAGATAAAGTTTCACATAGACACAAAGGAACGGAATGTGTTACCAATATTCGTTTGAAGAGGCTGGCGCAGGAAAGTCCCATTTGTCTCAGAGGTACTGTAGCACCATAAGTTTTATCTTGATCATTTTATCTTTTTTTTCCTATAATTTACTTATGTTATTATATTCAAATTGATACCTAACTGATCGCCCATCTTAGTTAATTTTTAAATGTGGCATAAATGGTGTTTGGGAAACGGGTCAAAACACATGGTTTTGTAGAATGGTTCTATTTGAATATACCAGGTATTGTATTATTACATAGCTGAACATTCATTGTTTATTAATTAAAAAACTATAGATGTATATGTTTTTGAAACTGCAACAGGTAAGGGTCCTCAGAATATATCTACTGTGATGGAAACCTCCATGTTTGAAAGTGACACCCCAGGTAGAAGTTCCAGAGTCCATGTTTTGAATGTTGGAACTCAGCCAGAAGGTAGAATATTGGTTAACTGCTTTTAAGTACGTCAAGTTCTTGCAAACTCAAATTGGTGTTCTCAAACATATGGCCTTACTTCCGGTAATCATCCATGCATACAACACTTTTTCATACACAAAACACATACATATTTCATGAACATTTAGCATATGAAAATTCTAACATATGTATGTTATCTATTTTTATAATGATTATTGTTTATTAAAATGTTGGTAATCTTTATTTACAATACTATTTACTGTACTAGCTAAAGAAACTTCTAATGGCAATGTACATCAAGAGCGGTTAGATAGGATATCCCGAATGTCTGAGATCGAGGACCTACAGGCACCACGTGAGCCTCCGGTCGTGCCACTTTGTATAAAGGTTTGAATTTTAGTATTTTAACTACTAATGTCTTAATGTATTTTATCTCGGTGTGTCTTATAGAAGATTTTTATCATTCACTTACAAAGACCAAAAAAAAAAAAAAAAAAAAAAAAAAAAAAAAAAAAAAAAAAAAAAACACCACCTACATAATGCTAAAATAAAAAAATAAAAAAAAATCCCGTAAACTAATACCATCAAAATATTAGATAAAACGCAAATGCAACCCAAAAGGTGGCAGAAAACATTGATATTAGTACCAAGCGATGTAGTGGCATTGAACGCCTTTTATGGAGAAACCGAAAGCCTTTCAGAAGAGTAGTAAAACACGTATAGTGCTCGAGGTTTTTTCTCCATTTTTTCATGTACAGTCATAATCTTGGGTTAAATGGGAATTCAGTCATAAGTAAAATATGCTAATGATATTCATAAGTCATGAAACACATGCATTTGACAAAGGAATATACACACGCAAAAACAACTACGATCGTTTCAAACCATAAACAACCGATTTAACATTCCTTTACAAAGATGGGAAAAAAACTACATAATACTAAAAATTTTAAAATAACAAAACAAATCTTCTTCTTTTTAAAAAAAAAAAAAACAATTAAAATGTACGTCAAACTCGCCTTTTCTTAAATTTTTTTAAATGTAAACTAATACCATAACAAAAATAAACAAACTCGACGTCCTTAAAAATAATTTTCCGTTAACTAACACCATAAAAATTACTAAAAATTTAAAAATAACAAAACAAATTTTCTTTTTTTTAAATACAAAAAACAATTAAAATGTACGTGAAGCTCCCCTTTTCTTAAAATTTTTTAAACGTAAACTAATACTACAACAAAATTAAATAAAATCGACGTCCTTAAAAAATAATTTTCCGTTAACTGACACCATAAAAATTATAATTATAAGTCATGCCCGCCCATCGGGCGGGCTTCGACATCTAGTATATATATATATATATATATATATATATTATAGTTGTGCAATTTGATCATTATGTCCAATTGTGTAGGTTTTTGAAGTAAAACTTAATGTAAGTGCAGTTTATTATTTACTAGTTTAATGCTTTGAGAAATTGTAATAGAAGGTTAATTTAACAAGGCCTGATTTATTTTAAAAGTAAACAAGATCCTTATTGTTATTAATAATTTGTTATGACTTATTTCGTATAATTTATGAGTTTAGAACAGTTTATCTCGTCAAATTTGTTTACGTATGGTTCAAGTGCAACATTTCATTTTCTAGTTTCTCGTTTATGACATTATCTAGTTTTAAAACGATGAGTATAGGGGCCAATTTTATACATGTTCGAACGTGCATTATAGACTATGCTTATTATGTTTTTAGTTTGTTATTAGTCTCTCAAGTTTTTAGATTGTAATAACAAGTGTGTATATGTACAAATTTGGTATCCTTTTTCGTCTATGTTTATAATTGTAAAACGACTTTCTAAATGAAAAGTATAAGCTAAATGGTTACATTATGATTGTCAAGTTTTTAGTTACGGCTATTCAAGTTTTTATGCATATATATTAGTCCAATGTGAAAATTTATTGCGTATACGGCTATACAAATTTATTTCGCGATTAGTATATATACGTGTTTCTAACAGTTTGTTACTGAAGGCATTTGTTGGGCTACGGCCCAACTGAATTTGAGGAGGAGGGGGAAATGTGTCGCTATTGGGTTGGGTCGATCCACTAGTGATCACTATGGGCCTGGTGGGCCGAGGGGGTTCCTGGCAGACTACGCAAATAGGCTAGAGCAAGGAGGATTTGAGTTGAGCTTGTGTTTTGAACTCTAGGTAGGCTTTATTTGTTGTGGGCTTGGCCTGGAAGTGAATACTCAAACTTTACACAAACAAGTCTAAAAGACTTTGTGTTTTTCCTTCCTGGGATTTCTCTTGACCGACTGACTACTAAAGGGGAACTAGAAATTTGCTTCTTGGCTAAGGTTTGGGTTGAGTACTACTCAACTCCGAAGCTTTGGAGTTTCGGTGTTAACGAAGGACTTTGGGTTTAGCACATCTCTATGTTTCGACAAGGAGCAAGACTCATTTCGAGGGGAACTTAGTTCTCATGACCAAGAGTGTTACTATACCTCTTATATTAAAGCCTACATTTCCCGTTAAAAGGGTGTACTCTATTCGAGTATTATTAGCTCTTTGGTGGGTTTGTTTTGGGGCGAAATGGTGCTATCCTGTTGGGGTTTGGGCTTTAGGTTCGAGTGGGCACATTCAAGACTCGAACCGAGGGTACAACCCTCAAGGTTTCGGGTTTAATCTTGACACGAATTAGCTTGGCCAGAACCTTTGATTTTCCAGCCAATGGTTACCACCAAAACACCTTGTTTTGGGGTGGTTATCATTCGGTTAAGGATAGTCAAGGTGTCTACCCGGGTTACTAACACTAGCTTAACAAGAAATACATCCTTCTGAATGGTTCTTTTACTCGAATCCTATTGTCTACCATCACTAATCCAAATTTAATACATAGAATCCATGGTTCCGGGTTTAATTTGAATCACCACATAGCCACAACGACTAACAAATTCTCAACCTATTAATCGAATTCTAGTTTTTCCTAATTCCTACGCCACATTAAAGTAACAACAACAACTTTTAACAAGATTTTCTTAAATGAAAATCTTCACTTCTGGGAAATTTTAACAACCGGATCTAAATATAAACAACCACTAAATTATCCTTTTCTTAATCGACTTAAGATTTACATAAACATAATGATATTAATAGATTCGAAAGGAATGCAAAGTTTATACCCTAACGATGGATGGATTGAGATTCTTGGACTCGGCAGAACTTCGAATCGAACCCCCGATTAAATCTTTGGCTTCTTCAAATCAATTCCCAGTTAATCCACTTGTTTTGACCTTTGCCCCCTTTTTCCTCTTTGACTCTCAAGAGTCTTGGGTGATTGTATGTCCTTGGTGTGGATTAACTTGATTTGAATTAGCCATTAAAAAGGGAAGATTGAGAATAGGTTTATTTCCTCTTTATTGGCTTCGATCTTTGATGCATCCAAAATGAGCAATATTCGTTTTCCTTTGGTATCACCAAGACCTACCCGTGATTGCTACTGGGGAAAGAGGGTAAAGAAGATAGTGACGGGGTTGACCAGATTCTAATCTCAAAATTACTTTTGGGTTTGATGGTGAAGATCAAAAGATTGATGCGTGGGTTTATGGGATTCACAGAAAAAAGGGGAAGAAGAGATAGAGGCGTTGGATTGTGTGTAAGTGGGGGAGCGTTTTAGTTTTCTTTTTTTTTCTTTTTTTTTATTATTTTTTTTAAGTATTGGGTTAGGTGTTTCTTTTTAAGTATAGAATTAAATTGAATTAAGGAGTGAGTAATATTATACTCGTATCTCGCTGTACTGAGTTAAACTTGGGTCAATCCCGGAACCGTCAAAATTATGGGAAAGTAGGTTTTCAGGGACGTTTATATAATACCTGAATGTATTTTGAGTTTTTATGAATTCACAATAATTTTTCTGAGTTTTAAATTTATTACTGCTTAGATATTTGTACGTGTGTGGTGTCTTTCTGAGTAAAACTGGGATTACCTCCCGTTTTTACTACATTATAGTAGGTAAAATGTAAGATGAGATAATTTCACTGTTCTTGGTGAGATTTTCGGGTGACACAATGTGCAGGTCTGTTTTTCGTGATAATCATATGGATGCCTAATCTGGTGATTTGGTCATAATAAACGAACTATTATGAATTAATCACTAAGGAAAATTTACCATTTGTCACATCCTCCCCGTCTTATGAACGAAAACCGTCCTTGGTTTTCACTTAGAAATAGCTGACGGGTTTGGGGTTTGAAGGTTCTAGTGTCTTTGGTTCTACTTTTCACATCTCTATGTGAATTCAGGGCTTGGTGAGTGACGGTTGAACCTCGATGGTCGAGATATGTATTGAAAGTTCTAGAGTGCGGAAGTCTTTCACGATGACTATTCCCATCAAGGCATGATCCTCCCTGAACTAAACATAGGTGATCAGGCTATGCTTAGTTGAGGAATGATGATGCGATGCCGGGTTTAGTTACCATGGTATTTGGTTTCTATCGGTTTGGAATCACAACAAGTTATCATAAGTGTACTAGTTAATGAACAAGTCCCAAAAGTGATGGAGATAGAAAGAGAGGCATCATAATATCTTAATCTCAAAAGTTAAAGAATTCGCCACAGAGAGGTTCATACAAAACAACATTACAACATGTCTTTTAAGGAAGTACAATTATTCGAGGAAATACGACCTAGGAGAACCTAAAGGTGGATGTTGTCATGCGAAGAAAAGATTCCAAGCTGCATTTCCACTCATCATGCCATTTGGGTCTTGGCCGACCCTCTCATTTCCACTCCTCAACCCTGGGCAATTATTCCTGTAGTGTCCAATCATTCCACACTCGAGGCAGGTTGTGTTGTTCCTTGAGTCAATTTCATGAGTGAAAGCCTCGCAGTTCTTAGTTCGATGGCCGACTCCCCCGGAATTTCCACACTGCATGGGACAAGGTTCACGATGATGGAACGGGCACACATTACACTTAGGTAGGTTTCCAGCATATCCTCTATTCATGCTGGTACCTGCAGTAGGGGTAGTGGCCATTCCTGATCGCTTGTCAGAACCAACATTTCCTCGACCCTTGGAATGATCTTCCCATTTTCTTTTGTGTTCAGCCGCTCTCCCAGCATTTGTCCTAGCCGTTGCTCCTATCGGCTTGTGGGCCACATTTGTGGGTCTTTGGGGCTTAGTGGTCTTGGAGGTAGTGTCATTTTCCCCTTGTAACGGGGGAAACCTTCCTAAGTACCTTTCCTTTAGCCGAGCTTCCGTCCGGGTCATCTCGGGGCTCATTGGTGTTTTCCCTTGATGACGTGCGGTAGTATTGTCACCTCGTACTTTGGGATTCCAAGATTTTTCCTCCATTCTTTTGATTTCACTGTAGGAGCAGTACTTCCTACGTACCATTTCCTTAAAACTTTCCCATGGCATCACATAGGCAGCATCAATGCCTGTGGTCTTCAGATAGTTATTCCACCAAGTCTGAGCATCATCAGTGAAGGTGAGTGAAGCATACTTCACCCTATCCTCCTTTGCACAACCACATGCTTGAAACATGGCCTCCAGCCGTTCCATCCATCTGATCACAGCAATGGTTCCTTCAGTTCCATTAAGATTTCCAGACATGGCCTTTCGAAACTCCTGATAAGTGCCAGTGTGGTTGCTGTCATCCTTAGGTTTGGAGCTTCCGATCTCAGCAGTCATATTGTTGGCCTTTGCAGCAGCTAGGGTTGCTGTCACACGATAATTAACTAACATGCCTAGCATGGCTGGATTTATGATAAGCAGGTTTGCTCCGTTCTTAGCTAGGATAGTGGCAGCAATAGGCTGGTCATGAACGGCATCGGCTATCCTTCCTGTAGGATTCATCTATACCATAAAAGATGAGAATGAGTGAGATCTTAAACAGAGAGAGGAGATCATATGTGTTTTACAATTGATAAAGCACATTTTTGGGAAGAGCCGATTTTTAAGGAAACTATCGGAGAAGAAAGTATAAACGAGGTCCGTATTCTTACTAATATCCTAGAGTATACTTTGGATGCCTAGCTGGGTAAAACTTGAAATCTGGTAACAAGCGAAACTTACAGTCTTAAATATATGTCCTACTTCAAGTCTTGTTCGAGAGGCATTTTGTCCTAAATGGTTTAGTCAATGGTTCAAAATAAATATATCGGTCTGGGATATATTTCTAGTGAGAATTCCTTTAATACCTTAAGGCTCTTAAATGATTTTGCTTAGAATTTAAGTCTTACAGTAAATGTAGTAGTCTTACAGTCTGAACTCCTAAGGTGTCCCTGGTATCTTAAGGGCTAGATAATAAGTCATATTTCGGTGAACTTCACCAAGGCATGTCATGCCAATATCTATAGTCTGGGTGATAGCGTTTGATTAGTCTTTCGAGGTATGTTTTGGTGATCAATAATGTGTTGATAAAACTCCTTGTCCTAGGTTAGTTTGTAATCCCAAGAGTTCAGTGAAAAGATAGAAAATTTAAATTCTATGATTAGGATTCGGGTCATTTCGTGAGGCTTTAGGGTTTCTATTAGGTCGCCAGTTAATTCTAGTAAGCCTCCGGGTTCCTAAAGGTTTTATGGTTTACTTATTGTTTGTTTTTGCTAAGGGATCCTTCATTTGTGGTTGGAATCTTATGGGTCTTATGAACAGATGGAGGGTTATGATAGAGCATTGTGACATTCGGGGTATAATGGGGTCTTGTTAAAATTTTCGGGTTTTGTGGGTGACGTCTCGTAGTTTTAGATTTCAATCTTGAAAGGACGATGTCGACTGCCGCTAGCAGTCAATCAGTCGGCTTAGTGGGGCGTGGATTATCTAACCCATAAAGTTCTATTTTGGTAGGACCATGTTGACTTCTACTAGCAATCGGCTAGTCCGTTTGTTCAAATGTACAGTGTATTGTACAGGAGGAAGATTTAAGGGTCTTAATATAATTGTTGCGGTCCTTTAATGCTTTTTGCTATAGAGTCAACATGTGTTCTAGTTGCCTTCGGGGTTACAATATACTTAGTAGTTTATCGATTCTAAAGATTGGTCAGATTGACGCTGGAATGGGTCAGGATTGGAAAGAGGTAGTATAAGATCTTAATCGGCGGGGTTGTCTATCGATGGTCGAGAGCTGTGGGTTGCCTATTGAACTAAGTCGTAATAGGGGCAAGGTGAACTTCTATGACTTCAAGGTTGAATTTGTTCTTGTTGTCACTAGTACGGTTACTTAATTCTCATATTTCCATTTTATGAAATCTTTTGGGTTTCTTGGAATGGGGGCAGATGATTTACCTTGCGGCAAGGATTTGGGGTCATTGTTTCTTGTGTATTATTTGAACTAGGATTTAGGCTTAGTGATAGGGGCGTTGAGTTTAGTTGAAGGGA
The DNA here is from genome assembly GCA_021014915.2 of Artemisia tridentata subsp. tridentata. NCBI lineage: Eukaryota > Viridiplantae > Streptophyta > Magnoliopsida > Asterales > Asteraceae > Artemisia > Artemisia tridentata. The sequence goes on along the minus strand of CP139502.1, from coordinate 339,269,913 downwards.
TGTATTTGTTGGTGAGTGTGGTAATGGGATTTTTTTTTTTTTTTTTTTTTTTTTTTTTTTTTTTTTTTTTTTGAGGAACACCTAAAATATAGTTTGTTATTTGGGAGAGTATAGTGGGAAAATTTGGAGTGAAGTAAATTGGGTATATTTATAATAAAATGATTGGAAATCTTTAAGTAAGATCATAATTTTTTGGGGTTTTTGCCAAATGGTAGTTGTGTAAATTTTGGGGTCTTGGGGATTTTGTGGCTAAAAGGAATGAACAAAGCATTTTACAGGTTATTAGCGAAACATAGTCTATTGTTTAATAAGGCTGTCATTTGTCCAAGGATGATTGGGAGATTGTTGGGAAGACAAGGTAAAGTTTATACATCGCGGTAGTTTATGAAAGGAAAAGATTAAATCAATAATGGAAATATATAACAAAATGAACTTGTTACAGATTAAGAGTTGATTACAAGGTTTGAAAATTACAAGCTCACTAGTAAGATCCTACACTGTCTGAGAACTACTCAGTTAAGCAAATCACTACTAATCATAACTAAGATTGGCTCCTGGTCCTATCCAGGTGTCTGAACCTAAAAGCGTACTCCCCAAGTTGTGCCTCGACTTCAACAAGGCGAGTCCTTAATGCTAAGTTTTCATCACGGTGTGCCTGATCCGCTCTTAACAATGCTGCAACCTGAGCCTCGAGGATCAGCATCCTCCCATGCATCATCTGAGCTGCCTCTTGAGCTATCATCTGTGTCTGCTCAAGTCTACCTAATCTGTCACCTAAGTCAAGGATGTCTCAACTGTTGGAGTGTGTCCTAGCATAGATTCGGCTAAAGTCTCTATCATACTGCTCGAAACGAGCTGGATGTAACTCGTCAAATAAGTCAGAGTGGAGACCTAGTATGTCAGTCTGCAAGTCTAGCTGGGTCTGAATCTGTGAGATAGTATCGGTCTCTGTAGCTACTGGTGATGCTACTGGGAGTGAGGGGTATGATATCTCTCTGTCATCCTTTATCTCATCCTGAGCTCTCCTTGAGCACTCTCCAATCTCAAAGGTACTAGGCACATCCTCTAATACTATGCTTATTCGGGGCACAACTGCTCTTTGTTCCATCCTCGAATCTAAATTAGCATCAATCCCTGTACCCTCGGTAGGAGCACTCCCGTCTAAAGTCTGTCCCACACATTCTGCTGAATAGGAGTCATTGCTTCTCCTGAGTCTCTGACGTGGGGGTGAGTGGGTAGGCGAGTGTGGTGGTGAGGTGGGTGGTGGTGATGTTGGAGTAGTAGGGGTGTCCATGTGTGAGCATACTGACCTATAAAGAGATGGGGATACTAGAAGAATATGAACAAGGTTTTGGGTACTCTTTGTAGTGTAAGGTGATGGTCTTGTAGATGGGCGTATGATTATGCTCGTAATACGGCGAGGAATAGTAAGGGTAGTTTGGGTAGCTGATGTGGTATGAGTATGTGATGGTGGTATAGGCTTAATGGTGTTAGGGTTTGATGTATGATGATCTTGAGGCATCTGTATGCTGGAATCATTTGAGCCTGGTGAAGTCTGAGTTATGTTGCGGGATGGCACAGTCTGTGACAAAATGGTATATGTGTGTAAGTATATCAGAATAATAACTAGTGTGGGTCAAGTGTATATAAATATATACATATAGTACTTATAGTACACTTAGTATGTCACAAATTATAACATGCAGTCAAGTCAAAATAAACCTCAAGCAATGTGGCAAGCAAGACAAGTGGCGGTCATAGGGACTTGTTTTTGAAAAAGTGGTTATAGTTTAGGGTTTATATGTACCTAGTTCTCTATAACCTGGCTCTTATACCAATCTGTAACAGCCCTAAAATTTGACTTTGCAGAAGCACTAGAATCATGGGGTGCTACTGAAATGGAGATCATAACGCAAAGTTACGAGGAACCAATTTCACACTTTATAAAAAGCGTATTCATTTGTTTAATTTAATTATAAAAATCTTTATGTTTCTAGTTTGTTTACAAATTTTATGGTCCCTCAAAAACAAGTCGTAATCATTTGTTAAAACACTTTGGCCATTAGTATAAATCCGCCGCCTTGCCAAGCCTTGCCACACTTGCTTCATTCTAGATACCTGAGAAAAACATGCTAAAAGTCAGCAAAAAGTTGGTGAGTTCATAGGTTTAAGTTTAAACAGTATTAACATAATGGGACCAACAGTTTCATTTGTGAGCATTGAAATGTCACATTTATATTTTTATTACGCTAGTACTAAGTTCATGCAACCGAAGCTATAACAGGTCTGCATGCTCTAGAAGCATGTAAATCAATAAGAGGCCCTGGCAAGTTTTTATCCCAGACACTTGTACTTTGATATGGTATACGCTCATTTGCATATCCGGTTAAACCAAACCGGGACGTTACTCCCAATAGATCTATTTATAACATTCACGCTTCCTGTCGGGAATTAACGGTTCATGAAATTCGAGCAGTATGCGACATAACACGACTTAGGCTAACTGCGCAATAATATTGGTATAGATTATATTAATGGTCCACAAAATTTATTTTGCATGTTTCTCACCCCATGTATATAAAACAAGTATAGGTAAAAAGGGGCTATAAACTCACCTTATTAATGGATGCAGTGAATGCAAGGATGTACGACACCAACACGTGACCTATATTAAATAATCATATCTCAGTTTCAAGTATCAAATTAAGTCTTTTCAGAATTTTAATCACAATATTTCAGAGTGCTTATGTTGTTGTTGTTGTTGCTTGTGTGGCAGCAGGGAGGGGGGTTACAAAGGGATTTCCTAATAAATGGTAAGGTTTGGCTCTACGAATGACTTAAATGTATGGTATGGGGAAACGAGGGAGTATTATAGAAACTTAAGTGTCGGAATTTGAAAAGAAATAAAATGAACAGTTTATGACCGGATCTAAACACACTCCTTGTGTTAGATAGATACTTTGAGTATATGTTAAGTAGCACGCGGAATTTACTACAAAGCACTTAGAAGATTTTTTGTTTGGTGATGTGTATGATAATATGCGTGTAATAGTAAAATAATAACACAATGTTTAACCAAACGATTAGCCTCAATATATTACGAGTGATCTAGAATATCACTAGGGTTTGACAACCTTGAAGCTCTTACAATGACTCGTACTTAGGGATATTAGAGATGTATATGAAACCCTAATTAGAATCTCCTTTTAAAAAGAACAAGGAGTCCTATACAAGTAAAACTATATTCGTATCAATCTATATAAATAAGATATACATCATATCTATTCTATATTTATCCATGCACGATTCTGTCTTTTATCTAATAAACGATACTAACTTCTTGTATCAACAGTACTAACTGATTTAGTACTATTAGTGTATTCTTGAATGATCTTCAGCAGTACTAATTTATGTATGAGCAGTACCAACTGTTGGTTTAATTCCCAACAATCCTCCCTAAACTTATGATTTCACTGTAACTCATAAGTTTTTTGAATTAAACTCCAATGTTGATGATGTAGGGAATTCTTTCAAACACTCATCTTCAATCTTGAATCACATCCGAATTAGCTTCTCTTTAAATCATTGAAGAAATCAAACAGCAAGTACTCCAACATAATTAATCCAACATAACATCATCAGTATCAGTCAGTCTTTGAATCATGCATCAATCAATCATCTGTTTTGAAATATAATTCCTCCCCTGAGATTCAAAATCATCTTGAATCAACAAATCTGAATCAAACAAACAATCTGATCTTCAAGCATTTTCCTCCCCTGTTTGGAAGAATTCTCGCCATCCCTTGAATATGAACAGCCTCCAATATGACAATGTGTACAAGTGTCCATCAATTCATAGTAGTTTCAAGCTGCTCTCATCACTTTCAGATGTGTAACCTTCTGAGAGAGGTGAATCATAGAGCATAAACTTAGTTGAAAAGCCAAGTTAAAACAAGCAGTACAAACTAGTTAAAACTAGCAGTACAAACTGTTTAGAAAAAAATTCAAAAGCAGGATAAACTCATTATGGATTTGAAAACATTTTTGTCCACTTATAGTTTTTAGCAAACTATCAGCTATCAACGGATTTGATATGTCTTTACCAATAGCCGTTTGCTTTGGACTAGTCAACTCTTTACTCTTAGATATGGTGAGTTGATGACCATCCAGTTTTTGGTAAACTGTCAACCATAAACGGATTTGATTAGTCTTTACTAGAAACCGTTTGATCTGGACTAGTTGGTTCTTATGTGGGTTAGACATGGTGAACCAATTACCATTTGTTTTGTGACATGATCTCACACTTGACATTCCAAACCACCATACTTTCCAAAGCACAATCCATATCAAAAAGCTTTCTTAACCTGAATTGTTAGTCCAAAACCAAAGAAAACACAATACAAAATATTTCCTTTTTAACAGTTATCACAAATGACTAACAAATTTCCATAAGCAGTACCAAAAATTACTAAGCAGTACAAACTATACAAATAGCACAACTAGCAGTACAAAAAAAACACTGAGACATCAATCTTTTGAAGGATTAAGCATCCCAATACCTGTTATCAAGTACTGAAACCTTCCTACATCAATCCCTTCTTCCTGAGTATACCCTTGAGCTACCAGTCTTGCTTTGTTCTTGATAACTATACCCCTTTCATCCTTCTTGTTCCTGAATACCCACTTAGTGCTAATCATTCTCATCCCCTTTGGTAGATCAACCGGAATCCAAACCTTCTGAATTTTAAATTGAAGCAGTTCTTCTTGCATTGCTTCAACCCAGCTGGATTCTTCTAAAGCCTTGAGCACATTTTTGGGTTCTATCTGGGATAGGAAACAGAAAAACATACATTCATGCTCATCTTTATGATGTTTCTCTTCATACACAACACTAAGAAATCCATGATGATCTGGTCCTTGTGTTTGTCTTCTGGTCTTCACTCCAGATGGAACATCTCCAATGACATTTGTAAGTGGATGATTCTTATGAATAGATGTTTGAGGTGTAGAAGGAACATCATAATTCATTGGCATGTTGTGCAGCTCCACTTCTTCCTCAGAAAGACTACCAGTATCAACTGTTGGTTCATCAGAATGAAGATTTGAACCATCAGTACCTTCTTTTGGCTCAGCAGTACTAGCTCCATTTGTACTGCTTTAGGGAAATTCAGTTTTTTTTATCAACTTGTCTAATGTTTTCATCATCATTCTTCTCTTCATTAGCATTCTTAGAAGAAGAAACACTCACTGGACTATCTTCCAAAATTGGCATCAAGATATACTCTTCATCATCTTCTTCTGAACCTGCATAATGGTTAGTATTTGTACCTGTAACAGGCACATAATTCATATAATTTGAAAGCATATCAAGATCAAACAACCAATCTGGACCAGAACCTGCAACATTTTGTATATTCTCCTGAAATTCAATGTGCAAATTCTCTTCAACATGTTTGGTTCTTTTATTGTACACCCTAAAAGCTTTGTTGTTCAAAGAATAAGCAACAAAGAAACCCTCTTAAGATTTCCCATCAAACTTTCCTAGTTGGTCTTTGGTATTAAAGATAGTGACATGGCAACCAAAAGGTCTCATGAAGCTTAAGGCAGGAGTTCTACCTCTAAAAAGCTCATAAGGAGTCTTATTGTGAGGTTGCACTACTAGAACCCTATTCTGAACATAGCAAGCAGTACTAACTGCTTCAGCCCAAAATGAAATAGGCAACTTAGAGTCAGCTAACATTGTCCTAGCAGCCTCTATTAAGGTCCTATTCTTCCTTTCAGCTACTCCATTTTGTTGGGGGGTTCTAGCCACACTAAATTCCCTTTTAATACCCTTCTCTTTGTGGTATGTGCTTAAACACATACCTTTTCTTGACCAAAACCGGACCCAAATAGACCAAAAACTAACCAAAATGCCAAAAGATATTGTGTTTTTGTGTTTATATATGTGCAGGCAACGGATAAACGAAAAACGACAAAAGACAAAGAAAAATCCGGAAAACACGGGCACGAGACGTGGAAAAGATATTTATAGAGCCAAAGCCGGGAAAGATTCGTCAAAGATAATATTTTTTGAAGAATGGCCCTTGGATTATTTAATATTGGCAAAATTGGTCCTTTGATTAAATTTGAAGTAATGGCAGAAATGGTCCCCGAACTTTCATGATTTACACCTATGGTCCTTGTGTTTAACTAATTTTGTCTAAGCTACAAACCAACCGGATCCAAAAGAAATAAACAAACCCATCTATTTATCCCACCGGCCCAATTCACTAACCGTATCCCCAAGCCCACTCACCATTAAAACCCGACCCACCCTCCTAAAAATAATATAAAAACGGGGTCAAACCCCTCTTTCCGGTCAAAATCCCAATCGATCGAACCCTAATTCACTACTTATCTTCTTCACTCCATCTTTTCCTCCTTAATCCGCCTCTTAATCCCAACCATCACCATCACCTTCGCTACCAGCCAAACCTTCACATGACCTTGTCTTTGGTCCCCTCCCCTCCACCTCATCAATCCGAGGGCTACAAAGAAGATCAACGATCAAGAATAAAAGTTGTGGGGAGCACGAAATGATCCAAGGGTCAAGGAAGAAACACAAATGCACGAGAGGAACACACACACTGAAGAAACACACTCATTCTAGGGTTTTTCTATATTTTTAGTATAAATAGAGGGTAGTGGTTCGGTAGCAGATTTTTTTTCTAGGTTTAATTTAGCATTTTATTTTAAAAGGTACTATGTATTTTATTTTCAGTTGTAATTTACTCTTATTTTAATTTAAGTCCAGTTTTTGTTTCGTTTATTTTTTAGTTTATTCACTGCTATTTTATTCTGCTTTTATTGCTTATATGATGATCGATGTTAGTTATAGATGTAGTTCATATCTTAGTTTAAATGAATGAGTTGCTAAGTTTAAAAGCTTGTAGTAGCTTATTTAGCATTTTAGCCTACTGATTGAATTGACATAAGCTGCTGAGCTTCTTTTTGAGTATTAAAAGCTTGTAGTAGTTTTAAAGTTTGTTTTTTTTACTTGTTGGTTAGTTAAAAAAAAAAAAAAATCAATCAAAATTTTTTTTTTTACTTGAGTATTAATATTTTTCTTGTTTGCCTGTTTCATATTATTAGCTTCTGATCTTGCCTAGTTTTAGTTTAGTTTAATTAGGATTTGGATTTTAATTTTTGTTTTTCAAATAGATCACTAGATAGTCTTAATCTGTTTGTGATTTGGATCTTGGAGTTTATTTTCTGTCTTCTCATTTACTTTACTAGTTTTGAACTTTATATTTTGTTGAAGAATTTTGGTTATTGATCCTTTATGGATCACAGACTTTTGTTGTGGTGAAATCTATAGCTGTTACTGCAATGAGCTTGTTAGTTGATGGGTAAACAATTGATATCAGTTGTCCTATATTTTTAGTCAAGAAAAACCAAGAAAAAATAAAAATATAAAAAAACTGACCAGCCTGGATTCGAACCCAGGTCTGTCAGTCCACAAACAAGCAACCCAACCACTGCACTCTTCACTCTTCTTAGTTAAACCTTACAAAATTTTATTTAAAACCCCTTTTATTTTTTTTTCTTTTCCCTTTTTAGCTTATTGTGAACTGTTTGCTTATTTTCGGCTTATTTAAAAAAGCATTTTCATTTTTTTTATTTTTTTTAGCATTCTGGTAGTTTAAAGTATTTTAGAAAAAAAATTCAGAATTTTCTTTTTCCATTTATTATTTTTAATCAATTATTTTCTTTTAAATAGTTTTTAATTTATAAAAAATTATTAAAAAGTCAAAAAAATATTTTTCTTTTTTTTCCAAAATTTTCTTTTGTCATTTAGAACTTAGGAAAATTATTTTGATATCCGTAGGGTTAGTTTTTCAATTATTTTACGTTTTACTCGTTCGTAGTTTCCGGTTTACGTTATTTAATTTTCGTTTTAGTAGATATTAGTAACCAATCAACTCTCGTCATTTCAAGCATTTTAATACCAAACCGAAAACGATATCCTCAATTTCACGCCTCGCTGGGACCACGACCCGGGTACACGCTTATCCGGTTTATTACAATTGGTTGTTTTTGCGTTAATGGTTTCAAGTTGACTTTTCTTCGTGAGAAGTTTGACTTGTGATTACTTTGACCAAATTTAACCTACAATCAATTTTTGGCGCCGCTGCCGGGGAGGTGTGTTGCGACAATATCGTCACGGTTTGACGATTAGTGACTTGAAGAACCTTCCTCGTGAAGTTTCGTAAATATCTTGTGAATATTTTTTATCCAAAAATCCAAAAAAAATGAAAAATCCAAAAAACCCAAAAATATTCTTCTTTCCTTTTTAACCTAATGTTCTTGGTGCATGCGCACACGTTCTTCTTCGTCATCGAGTCCCTTTCTTGAACTCGTCGCAATTCCGCGAAGACGTAATCGTAGACGTGCTGCCTCATTAGTCGAACCCGAGATTCGTACTAATCCCGATCCTCCCATTACCAAAATGGCCGAGGATCAACGTACCATGCAAGAGTTGCTCCAATGTCCCACCGTGGGATACGGAGATGCTATTGTTATACCCCCGATTCAAAACACAAACTTTAAACTCGAAACCGGTTTAATACAACTTGTCACGGGAAATCAATTTCATGGTTTTGAGAGGGAGGATCCCCACGCACACATCCGATGGTTTAACCAATTGACATCCATACACCATCATAAGGATGTCCCTCATGACTCTATCAAATTAAGGTTATTCCCATTTTCCCTCGGGGGGGGGGGGGGGGGCAGCCCGGATTTAGCTTGAAAAAGAACCCCCTCAATCGATCCATACATGGGAAGATCTCGTCAAGAAATTCGTGAATTATTTCTTTCCTCCATCCAAAATGACTAATGCCAGGAATGAAATCACAAATTTCAAGCAACGATTTGATGAAAACTTTGGTGAGGCATGGGAACGATTCAAGGATCTCCTACGGAAATGCCCACATCACGGTTTCTCGGAATTACATCAAATCGATACGTTCTACAATGCCTTAACTCAATCAGATCAGGATTCACTCAACGCAGCCGCCGGTGGCAATATTTTGAGTCGAATGCCGAAAGATATCTTAACGATTATCGAAAACAAATCCAAAGTTCCCACTTCACGAAACAAACCGGTTGTTTCGAAAGTGAATTCTTCTACCTCTTCTTCTTCATCGGCCCATCCATCGGAGATGGCCGAGCTTGCCGATGCTATCCGGATGATGATGAAAGAGTTTAAGCTCCAGAATCAGAAACCGGAGCCCGTCAAAGCAGTTACAGAAACTTGTGTTATATGTGGTGGTCCCCATCCTTACTATAATTGTGCAGCTACCGATAGCCAAGTTTGCAATGCTACCGTAGCAGCTGCAAACTACAATCAAAATGAAGGATTTCGTCCTCAAAATGCTAGTAACCTAATGGGACCACCCGGTTTTCCACCCGTTCAAAACAACCAAAACCGTTTTCCTCAAACCATCCAATGGAAGGACCGAAGACGTCCAACCTCCGGTTGTCCAAAAGTCTAAGGATGTGCTTGAGCCCGAAAAAGCTCCCATAAAAACAACACTTCCTTATCCATCGAGATTGAATGATCAAAAGCTCCGCGAAAAAGCTTCAAATCAAATGGAAAAATTCTTCCAAATCTTTCAAGAATTGCATTTTGATATAAGCTTCGCGGATGCTTTACTTCTGATGCCTAAGTTTGTTTCCACCATCAAGAGTTTATTGAGCAACAAGGAAAAATTAATTGAATTAGCAAAAACTCCGTTAAATGAACACTGCTCAGCGGTTCTCCTAAAAAAGCTTCCGGAAAAGCTTGGAGATCCCGGAAAATTCCTCATTCCATGTGAATTTCCGGGGATGGTTGAATGCTACGCCATGGCCGATCTTGGTGCAAGCATCAACCTAATGCCGCTCTCCGTTTGGAAAAAACTTTCTCTGCCCGATTATACCCCCACTTGCATGACCCTCGAGCTTGCGGATCGGACCATAACCCGTCCACTTGGAATAGCCGAGGATGTCTTTGTCAAGGTTGGGAAATTCCATTTTCCCGCCGATTTTGTGGTGGTTGATTTTGATGCTGACCCCCGGGTTCCTCTAATTCTCGGAAGATCATTTTTGAGGACCGGGCGGGCTTTGATTGATGTGTATGGAGAAGAAATAAATCTAAGAGTTGATGATGAAAAAGTCACGTTTCAAATCAATCAGAACTCTAAACCGCTAACCACCAAAAGCAACGTTGCTGTGGTTCATCAAAAATCTGATCCCGTAATTGCTTCCAAAAGAAGTGATTCGATTCTCTCAAGATTTGCGGTTAAGAGTATGTCTGAAAAACGTGCTGAGCTAAAAGCTATGAAAATTGCACCCGGTTCAACCAAATGGTTTGAAAGTTGTTCCGCGGATGTTAAGAGTATTCTTGATGATGATGAATCAGATTCGAAGATCACAACGGAAGTGGTGTAAATTGCTAGCTCTAAGAGCACACCACTTGTCCCACCTCCGGAATCGATTTATAGAATTGAGATTGTTGAACCAAACCTTTCCGACTCTTCCCATCCTTCTCCTCCGATTGAGGGAAGTGATCTCTCGAGGGAAGAGCTCGATGTGTTCTTTGATGATGCTCCAATTTCGCCGGAAATTGTTGAGACCGATAGTGATCCCGGGGAAGATGTCTCGTTATTACAAATGAAATTTGATGAACCATTATTTTCCCTTCCCCCGGAAGATGTTAAAGAAAAGACGCCTAAATCCGTTCAAGTTTGTGATTTTAAATCAGAAGAACAAAGTAGTGGCAGTACCACTTCTAGTATTGATTCTCTTCTTGAGGAGTTCGCCGATGAACTCGCTCACATCGATCCAATCCCACCGGGGGATGAGGACGATGACTTTGATTTTGAATCTGACTTAAGAGAATTGGAATTTTTGATGAATCGTGATCCGTCTAAATGTGATTCTTATCCCGAGGAGTTCGCCGATGAACTCGCTCACGACGATCCACTTCCATCAGATGATGATGATCTCTTTGATTTTCATGCTGATTTTAAAGAAGTTGAAAATATTTTATACCATGCTCCATCATCTGATTCTTAACCACCGAGCTTAATGATTTACAAGATGATGATGACCTCTTCGATTTTGGGGCCGATCAAACCGAATGGAGAAATCTTTTATATGGGAAACCTACTGATGAAAAAGGCCCTAAAATGGAAACCATAATTGAGGATGCTACAATTGTTTCTAATGACTTATCTCCTCATTCTCCCGAGGATGATTCCTTTTCTCCATTGAGTCTCCCATTGAGTACCCTGCTGAGTTTTCTTGTGAAGACAAAGTGTTTAATCCAGGCATACTCGATGATGGTAAAATTCATCCTTTGATGAAATTGACTCTTGATAAGAATTTAAAGTTTCCCGCCTCATCTAAAGAACTTTTAATTCTGGAGAAAAATGATTCCCCTCTACTTCTTTCCCCTCTACTTCTTTCTGGTCAAAAACTCCCGTTCTGCATGGAGTTGTCTCTGATTGAAACTTTACTATCATTTCCAGCCGGAAATGAAGACAAAGTTTTCGACCCCGGCATCACCGCTTTTATCTTCTAGAGCCGTGGGTATCTCATCGGAGTGGAACTTTCATATGCTTCAATGTTTATCCAAACATCTTGAATGAAAGTCCGATTGAGATTATCTTTTCCACTTGCTCCCCCAAGGACAAATAAATTCGGGGTCGAGTCAAGCTACGTGACTTGGTTATAAAAAAACAAAGCGCTTCGTGGGAGGCACCCCATGCTTATCCATCTATCTTCTTATCTATTTTCTAATAAGTGTTGTGAGGAGGGCTCCCTCTTCCATTTCTTGTGTGTCGTGTTTTTCTGTGCTATGCCCAGGTTTGCCCGAATTATGAAGACTCTCGTGCTCGTGGTTGCTTCTCTCCACTCGAGTTTCATCATTCGTTGCTTATCCGATATCCTAAATCTTATCGTTTTACATCTATCTTTTGGCATAATTAATAAACGGCCTTAGATTTATGTAGGAGAACCCTTACCTTTAAGACATTGAGGGCAATGTCTCATATTAGTCTGGGGGGGGGGGGGGTAATCTTTCGATTTGATTTTTGCTTTTTACTCAAGCACCCCGTTTTTCCTCAAAATTTGAAAAAATCCAAAAAAATGAGAAAATTTTAAAAATTTTTGCAAAAATATAATAAATTTTAACATTTTGTTGACTTTCCGCTGGTGAGAGTAGGAATAAAATTCTGACTTGACCGGGCGTGTTGAGCCCTAGCTTGTCCCCTTAACCATTTATAATCTATAAGCTCGTGCTAGTCTTTTACACAAGGAGCTATAAAATGCGAATTCTTTTTAAGAGTTTGCAAGTTCCCGTATCGACTTTATATATGCATGGCTTGATTATACGGCTAAGCATTCGCGGATCTTATTATTTAAGATTTTAAATTTGCAAAGAACGAAAAATGATAGAGTTTATTTAGAAGTTAGATGCTAAGCGTGGAGTAGTTGGTTCTCTTTAGAGCTCATCAAAGTTACTTATGGCCTTTTGCTCCCGCAAAATTGTTTCACCATATATAACTGTAAGAATAATTAAAGATGTTAGGTTTTGCCGATGATTAGTTCTTGGTCTTCTTAAAAGAATCCTTGTTTTGAAAATTGGGTACACATCAAGGTTCCTTAATAAATAAGTTTAATAATAATAAGTTAAGTGCTCTAAGCCACGGATTCGAGATCGGGCCTTGGATCCTTATTTCCGGAAGGTGTAAGGTCTTGGAACTAAACCGTGAAGGTCCGTCGTTTAGGGTACGCAAGTGAAAAGTCAGCTTAAAAAAAAAAAAAAAAAAAAAAAAAAAAAAAAAAAAAAATGAAAAATGATGAAAAATAGAAAGAAAAAGAAAAAAAATGCAAAAGTCAAAAATATAAATAAAAACCTTGATGTGGACCTCATTTTCAAAAGCAACGGTTCTCGAGAGAAGATTGAAAACTACTTAGCGTCTTAATTTAGTATCTTTATCGGACTAAAACATATCGAAACGAGAATATGAAGAAATTCATTTCTCACAAAAATAAAATAAATAGAGGAAATTAGGAAAAATGGGAGCAAGAGGTAATTACACAAGTAACTTTCATGGGTAGTGTTGGCATCTAACTTGTAAATAGACAATGATTTCGTTTTTAAGCTTAGTTTGGGGACTCGTGAAAAATCAGGAACGACGAATTTTATCCGTATGGTCACTTCTTTATGAGTTGTGTTTCCTACTCGTTGAACCTAAAAGTTATCGTGAGATAATGATTGTCAACAAAGCCGTCACTTGATTAAGAGGAAAATATAAAAAATAGAATAAAAGGAAAATCGGGGAGTTTTTAGAACTTAAGATTTCTTAATCTCTTTTGAAAATTTTGCTACTTCTCAAAGTTAGTAAAAAGAGATTAGAAATTTTTCGATTTAAAAACGTGTTTTTATAACATTGCGTGAGGACACAGCAATATCTTAGTCTGGGGGAATTTTGGTATGTGCTTAAACACATACCTTTTCTTGACCAAAACCGGACCCAAATAGACCAAAAACTAACCAAAATGCCAAAAGATATTGTGTTTTTGTGTTTATATATGTGCAGGCAACGGATAAACGAAAAACGACAAAAGACAAAGAAAAATCCGGAAAACACGGGCACGAGACGTGGAAAAGATATTTATAGAGCCAAAGCCGGGAAAGATTCGTCAAAGATAATATTTTTTTTGAAGAATGGCCCTTGGATTATTTAATATTGGCAAAATTGGTCCTTTGATTAAATTTGAAGTAATGGCAGAAATGGTCCCCGAACTTTCATGATTTACACCTATGGTCCTTGTGTTTAACTAATTTTGTCTTAGCTACAAACCAACCGGATCCAAAAGAAATAAACAAACCCATCTATTTATCCCACCGGCCCAATTCACTAACCGCATCCCCAAGCCCACTCACCATTAAAACCCGACCCACCCTCCTAAAAATAATATAAAAACGGGGTCAAACCCCTCTTTCCGGTCAAAATCCCAATCGATCGAACCCTAATTCACTACTTATCTTCTTCACTCCATCTTTTCCTCCTTAATCCGCCTCTTAATCCCAACCATCACCATCACCTTCACTACCAGCCAAACCTTCACATGACCTTGTCTTTGGTCCCCTCCCATCCACCTCATCAATCCGAGGGCTACAAAGAAGATCAACGATCAAGAATAAAAGTTGTGGGGAGCACGAAATGATCCAAGGGTCAAGGAAGAAACACAAATGCACGAGAGGAACACACACACTGAAGAAACACACTCATTCTAGGGTTTTTCTATGTTTTTAGTATAAATAGAGGGTAGTGGTTCGGTAGCAGATTTTTTTTCTAGGTTTAATTTAGCATTTTATTTTCAAAGGTACTATGTATTTTATTTTCAGTTGTAATTTACTCTTATTTTAATTTAAGTCCAGTTTTTGTTTCGTTTATTTTTTAGTTTATTCACTGCTATTTTATTCTGCTTTTATTGCTTATATGATGATCGATGTTAGTTATAGATGTAGTTCATATCTTAGTTTAAATGAATGAGTTGCTAAGTTTAAAAGCTTGTAGTAGCTTATTTAGCATTTTAGCCTACTGATTGAATTGACATAAGCTGCTGAGCTTCTTTTTGAGTATTAAAAGCTTGTAGTAGTTTTAAAGTTTGTTTTTTTTTTTACTTGTTGGTTAGTTAAAAAAAAAAAAAAAAAAAAAAAAAAAAAAAAAAAAAAAAAAACCAACAACAACAAATCAATCAAAATTTTTTTTTTACTTGAGTATTAAAATTTTTCTTGTTTGCCTGTTTCATATTATTAGCTTCTGATCTTGCCTAGTTTTAGTTTAGTTTAATTAGGATTTGGATTTTAATTTTTGTTTTTCAAATAGATCACTAGATAGTCTTAATCTGTTTGTGATTTGGATCTTGGAGTTTATTTTCTGTCTTCTCATTTACTTTACTAGTTTTGAACTTTATATTTTGTTGAAGAATTTTGGTTATTGATCCTTTATGGATCACAGACTTTTGTTGTGGTGAAATCTATAGCTGTTACTGCAATGAGCTTGTTAGTTGATGGGTAAACAATTGATATCAGTTGTCCTATATTTTTAGTCAAGAAAAACCAAGAAAAAATAAAAATATAAAAAAACTGACCAGCCTGGGATTCGAACCCAGGTCTGTCAGTCCACAAACAAGCAACCCAACCACTGCACTCTTCACTCTTCTTAGTTAAACCTTACAAAATTTTATTTAAAACCCCTTTATTTTTTTTTTTCTTTTCCCTTTTTAGCTTATTGTGAACTGTTTGCTTATTTTCGGCTTATTTAAAAAAGCATTTTCATTTTTTTTATTTTTCTTAGCATTCTGGTAGTTTAAAGTATTTTAGAAAAAAATTTCAGAATTTTCTTTTTCCATTTAGTATTTTTAATCAATTATTTTCTTTTAAATAGTTTTTAATTTATAAAAAATTATTAAAAAGTCAAAAAAATATTTTTCTTTTTTTCCAAAATTTTCTTTTGTCATTTAGAATTTATAAAAATTATTTTGATATCCGTAGGGTTAGTATTTAATAGATTTTACGTTTTACTCGTTCGTAGTTTCCGGTTTACGTTATTTAATTTTCGTTATAGTAGATTCTAGTAACAAATCGACTATCGTCTTTTCAAGCATTTTAATACCAAACCGAAAACGATATCCTCAATTCCACGCCTCGTTGGGACTACGACCCGGGTATTCGCTTATCCGGTATATTACAATTGGTTGTTTTTGCGTTAATGGTTTCAAGTTGGCTTTTCTTCGTGAGAAGTTTGACTTGTGATTACTTTGACCAAATATAACCTACAATCAATTTGCAAAATTCATCCATAACCCTATTCTTAAATTCTGTTCCATTATCACATTTGATTATCTTAACTTATTAGCTAGGTTTTCTACCTCAACTATAAACGACTTAAGGATCTCACTAGTCTCATCCTTAGTTCTCAAAAAGAAAACCCAAGTAAACCTAGAATAATCATCAGTGATAACCAAACAATATCTTTTAAAATTCAAGCTGTTCACAGAAGTTGGACCAAACAAGTCCATATGAAGTAAGTATAAAGCTTGATTATTAGAGTTATGCAACTTTGGCTTACAAGAAGCTCTGTGTTGCTTACCTTTAAGGCAAGAAACACAGGTTTGGTCATTTTAAAAAGTCTTGTTAGGTAAACCTCTTACCAAACCATTTTTAGCAATTTTGTTAATGGTTTTGAAATTAACATGACCAAGACTTCTGTGCCACAACATTGACTCTTCCAATGTAGCTTTTGCAACAAGGCAAGTAAGACCTTCCTTTGGGAACAAGTTTATTCATCTCAACACTGTATGTGTTACCCTTTCTGGGGATTTTAAGCAATACTTGACTTTCATCAGGTAGCTTGAAATCAGGAGAAAGAATAAGACAATCAGTATCAGTGAATAATACCTTGTTCTGTTTATCACAAATTTGTGATACACTAAAAAGGTTGTACTTTAGCTCTGGTACAAAATACACATTCTCAAAGTCTAGATTACCAGTTTTAATTACACCTTTACCAGTAATCCTTCCACCAACACCACCACCAAAGACAACTGGTCCACCATCCAAGGCTATGAAGTCTGAAAGGTATGACATGTTGCCAGTCATGTGCCTTGAACATCCACTGTCTGAATATCCTCTATCTTCTTCACCATTTGTAGGATGTTCCTGCACACAAAATAAAGGTGTTAGTTTCTTTTGGGGACCCAAGCCAATACTGACTTGGATCTGCCTCGTGCATCAATATAGGAATATTTATTGAAAATCATCGTGCATCAACGTGGTGAGGCCTTTACAGCATTGCCCCTTTGACCCTTAACACTCAAGTGCCTAGCAGTAGGATTTGCTGGTCTAGCAGTTTGAACTGCTGACCTAGCCGTTGGAACTGCTTGTTTAGATTTAGGCACCCATTTTTGATTGGTCATAGCTGTTTTTGTAGGATCGATTACTTCGAGCTTGATTGAGCTTGGTCTAAACAAGAACCTCTGCTATACAAGTGTTTATGCGGAAACTAAACAGCAAGTATAATAAAGAAGAAAACTCTAAAGGATAATGATCCTCTATAGATCAAACTATGAACTAAGAATTGTGTTCTTGAATATTGAAAACGTTAAAGGTGTTAAAAGTGTACATAAACTCATAGACGGATATATCTTATATACTAACAAGATGACCTAACCCTAATCCGTTCTACAAGTAAACGTGTGAAGAGATAAACAACAATCTCTTCTAAAAATAAATCTTAACAAACATTCTAAATATACGGATAACAAATAACACTATCCGCAGGAACAATACTATCGGCAGAAACAAGATAACACTATCGGCAGCAATGAGCTTTCAGCAGGAACCAAAGCTATCGGCAGGAACCAGCTTTACACTATCGGCAGCAACAATGAAACTCTTATTTCCCAGAGATCCTAACAGTTTTCTTATAAAAATGCCTTTTAAACTGTTTGTGCATGATTTGAAAATTGTTTTGCACTTGTAACAGTTTGTGTGTTCTTAAACCATCTGTTTGGTCTAGCAGTTGGAACTGCTGATCTAACATTTGAAAATGCTTTGATGCCTGATGTAATACCCGAAATTTCAAAACATGCAAAATTACCAAAATACCCTTGTAATTTAAAATTTCACTTAATAATAGAAAACACCAAATAAATCACAAACTCTTGGAAATTGGCAACATGTGAAGTACGATAATTTTTAAATGAACATTTAATTTTCTAAATGTCCTAAAAATACTTGTAGCATCACTAAAAATATTATGGGCCGAATATACATTTTAATTATGTATTTATGTTCTTTTTAAATAATTAAATTTGTAATACAAATAGATAAATGTTATATAATTTGAGAAAGTATCTTGAAAATCAGAAATTGATCCTAATTGATCACCTTGGGCCGAAATTCTTTCACTCACCTCATTATATCACACGGTTTCAATTATTTTTCCCGTTTATATCTCAAAACCCTAACCGATCAAACATTAAACCCACAAATCGACCACCACAAAATTCTACAAGTTCTTGGCATTTTTCCTGGATTCTTTGGAGTTAGAAGGAGGCTAGAAAAATAGGAGTTCGAATGATGGAGGCTTGATTCACTTGGTTTTGATTTTTGTTCGAGTTTAATCCTAGCCGAGAGGCGCAAATTCTCCACACCTCATTCGATCATTCTAAAAGCTATCTGGTATTTTTGTGACTCTCTTTACATCATATATGATCTATATAAAATGGTTATAATGATCCATGCATGCTACTAAGGTCGTTTGAAATTAAACGAACCAAAAACCCTAAAAGATCACATGAACTAATGAACCAGTTTTCTGATCAGGAAATTAGACCGACTTTAATTAATTGAATCTTGATGATAACCAAGTGTTTTTGGGATTTTCTTGAGTCTAGAATTAAATTCAATGAATGATCTTTCAGTAGAAATTAACCTTGTGATTTTTAGAGGCATGGAAGACCACTTTTTGATTTTTAGAAAATTAAGTGTCAAATCGAATTCGTATGTCTGGAAAACCAGTCCGTGTTTTTTATTTATCATTTTCAAACCATGATGAATTAGAAGGTTTCCTTTGATCTGGGTAATATTCGATATGTCTACTAGTTACTGGAATTTTTGTAGAATTTTATAAATTTTCTAGATGGAGTAGTGAATTAATTACTTTTCGGGTGTTTCATCAGATCCGATTATGGAACATGTTAGGGAATGGATTTTTCAGTCGTAACTATGCTAGTTAATAAAATCTGAAAAACATTAGGTAAATTACTAGGGACATATAGGGTTCTCTGGGAATTTTTGTGAATTTTATTTTGGAGTTCTAATATGATTCATAAATTATTTAAAACAGGTCCAGTGCATACGAAAAATATGTTAAAGTGTAAAGATATTAAAAAGGTGTTATTTGTTTATTTTCCAAAACTAAAGGGTTTAAATTGTTATTTTTCTAATACCAAAGGACTTAACTTGTAAAAAAACTGTAACTTTATAATAATTACATCTTATACCCTAATTTTATGATAATTGCATAATAGTCCTTAAACTTATCATAATTACATAATAAACCCTAAAAATTTGTAAACCTACCATAATAACCTTAACTTTATATAAATACTATTATGAACCCTAAGCTATTAATATTGTCACTTTAAACTTATTAAATGATAACTTTGAATGCTTCTTAAAAATGGAAACTTACTAATTGAGGAAACCTGCTATAAATGGAAAGTTACTAAAAATGGAAAGCCGACTAAAATGAGAAATCTGATTTAAATAAGGTATTAATAATAATACGACCATGTATTCGTGTAGATTCGCTGAAGATGGAGTTTGTTTCCGATCTTTATATTTCTAGATGTGTTTTCACTTGCGATATAAGGTACAGATATTCTACCCTTTCTCAGTAAGGGTGTCCTTCTCATGACTTTTGATCCTGATTTACTATAGGGTTCCCTAAGCCATTGCTATGTTCCCTTATACTTTGATTCGTTCTTCATGTTTCACTTACATCTGTCTATATTGGTTTGATTATGATCTGAGCCTTTTATTTGGGGCTTTCTTACTTGATCTATGCCCTTGCTATGCTTCCCTTGGTTTGTGAACCTTGATAATTGAGCCTTGCCATGTTCCTTTGATACTTGATGTGACTCGTTCGTCACCCTGTAACATGAATATTTGAACTACTTGATACTTTGAAGGATTATTTGATTTTGGTAACTAGATGTGAAAACCTTTCTGAATTATATATGAAAATGTGTGAGAAAAGCTATTTTAAAAGATGCGATACTACTTTTAAATGAAAGTTACTAAAAGTTTTTAAGAAAACTATTTTTGAGACCATCTTTATGAAAACCGTTTTGAAAGACCATTTTTATGAAAACTATTTTGTAAGATCATTTATTATGAAAACCATTTTTGAAAGATTGCTTTAAATGGACTTTTAAATAGAAACCTTTTTAAATGAACTGTTGCTATGAAACTTTGATTATGAACCTTCTGATATTGACCCTTCTGATATTGAACCTTCTGATACTTACCCATCTGATATTGACCTTTCTGATATTGAACCATCTGATATTGAACCATCTGATACTGAACTATTGATATGAACCATTTGATATGAACCTTTGATATAGACCTTCTGATATATTTGAAATGGAAATTTGACTTGAACCACTTGATATGAAATTTGAATTGGATACTTGGACATTTGGTACTTGACCTTGACCCACAGTTTGAGACTACGAGCCACCCACTAGGCATGAGGGTTTCATGTCCCTGTCATTGATGCACCGATGGCTTGACTCTAGGGCAGGAGAGTGATGACCTGTCCCGTCCCTTACTTGTCCTGTTACGTAGAGGAAGACTTTGGCCACCTGGGGCGTATGGATGCATCCTAGACTTGTTTCTGTATTCTTTTTCTGTTATATTACCTGTTATACTTGGTGACTGATGGTGTGTGCGATACACGTCTTTCACATCCTGGGAGCTAGCTACTCCACCCCTTGGAGGTATCCCCTCACCCTGTACTTG
This sequence comes from Artemisia tridentata subsp. tridentata, assembly GCA_021014915.2. Taxonomy (NCBI): domain Eukaryota; kingdom Viridiplantae; phylum Streptophyta; class Magnoliopsida; order Asterales; family Asteraceae; genus Artemisia; species Artemisia tridentata. Next base: position 339,249,275 of record CP139502.1, on the reverse strand, counting down.
GTACCGAGGTCTCCCCTCCGTACACCCTGATTACGTGATTTGATATTTGATTTGTTCTGGGCTCGTAGTGGATTACTGTTTCTGTTACCTTTTAACCTTGTACTTAGTATTCCGAGGTCACCCCTCCGAATACATACTTGACTTGATACTTGACTTGATACATGACTTGACTTGATATGACTTGGGCTCGGGTTTGGGATTACTGTTCCCTTTACTCTTATCTATTGTAACTGTTTCTTAATTCCTGATATATCTGCATAACCTTTATTTTTCTTTCCTGACTCTTGTTATACCTTGCATTGTTTCACTTACTTCACTATCCCATCATTACTGCCTTGTTATCGTTATATCTGTTCACTGAGCTTTCGTAGCTCAACCGCATTTCTTTTCCTGCGGCAGGTTTTAGTTTGGAAGCTGGGTATGAGTGGAGAGTACCTTGGCCTTAGAAGAACTTACTAGCTATTGAAGATGACTAGAAGAATTTATAGTTAGATTTGGAAATTATTGTATTATAACCTTGTAGTTTCAGATTTTCCATTGTAAACATTGAAATTCAATTGTATTATTTATGTCATATGCTTGTGTTTGTTCTGATATGAAACCATTATTGTGACATCTTTACCTTTGTCGGGTCGGGGTGTTACACCTGACCTTAACATAACTGCTCTAGGTGACATTTTATGATTCACATTAGGGTCAGTCAATCTAGTTGGACTGTTTTGAGTTACCCTAGCATTGTTATTCCTATTCACCCTTGAATTCCCAAAAGCCCTCTTTTTCCATGGGTTTAAATCACAATAAGCAGCTAAATGGTCAAAATTTCCACATATAAAACATACTTTGTTTTGCATCACAAACTCATCTCCTAGTTGTTGAGATGTTAAACCATTCCAGTTCCTCTGGTTACCTCTAGGAACTGAAGAACTATGGGTAGACCTATACATCTCAGCATACTTAACACTTTTCCTAACTGGTTTTATGTTTTTAGTCTTAACCACTTTAGGAGCATGTTTAACATCTACCTTAACAACATTAGGTTTGACCTTAACCTTATCATCCTCATCATCAGATGTCCAATCCTCAATGGTTGGTGCATCTGAGTCCCTACCAGAGGACATCTTTTCCTCAGAAAGAGATTTATCACTTGCACTAACATAAGAATCATCAGCCTTAACAAATTTAACAGGATTCTCACTTATTTTAGCACCATATCCAGGAAAATCCATATCCTTAAACTCTTCTAAACCTGTATGAGACAAATCAAGTCCTGGAGGGACAAACATTCCTCTATTTGGGGGTGCAACTGACTTGTAACCTAAACCAGATTTAGCTTTATTAAGTATTTGACTCTCTACTATTTTTTGTACCCCTTTTGAAGTATACTCTAGAGTGTCAACACTTAACTTTATATTTTCTTTTTCTTTCTTAAGTGTTTCTAGTTCATATGCAAGTCCACTCATCTTGTCATCTTTCAATTGCAAATCTCTTTTTAACACAACTATATCATCATTAAAGTTAGACTCATTCTTTCTATAAAAATCAAGTTGTTCTTCCAAAACAGCTAGTCCTCTTTTATGGTTAGACAGACTAAAAGTTACTTGATTAAATTCTACTCTAAGATCATCATACTGTTTCTTAAGAGTTTCATAATCTTTTAAAGCAGAACAGGAATTTGAACATTTTTGAACAATATGTACCTCTGAGTCTGAGAAAGCCATTAATCCCAAGTTGGCTGGTTCCTCCTCCTCTTCCATAAAGCTCCAATCAAAACCTGCTCCATCCACAGCCACCATTGCTTTGGAAGAAGTATCTTCCACATTCACTGTTCTCCTTCTTGCTGACTCTTGAACCCTTGACCCTTGTTATTTTGCTGTCTTGGGCTCCTACATTCCCTGGAAAAGTGTCCCATTTTATGACAATTTTAGCACTCCACTTTGGACTTGTCATACCCAGCAACATCTCTTCCATTGAAGGTAATCTTGTTCCCAGTTCTTTGATAATACTTCTTAGCCCTAATACTTATCAAGGCCAACTGCCACTTTAAATCCATAGCTTCCAAATCATCTTCAGCAATCTGAAGAAGGTCTTCATTGAAGATTTGAGACCCACCAGATTGTTTTGACACAAATGCATATATGGTCTCATCAGTTAAGCCAGCAGTACTAGTTTTTACACTAGCAGTGCTAACTTTAGGGCTAGCAGTACCAACTGCTTCTTCATCTTCAGGACTGCTATTGTTGGAAGATAATAAGAATGCAGTGTTTCCAGAACTAGTACTAGTGCTTCCTCCCTTCCTCACCTTTTGTTCAACAATCTTGAGATTGTTGTACAGCTCATTCAGTGACATCTTTCCAGTTCTGGCTTATTGCTCCAGACAACTACATATGTGTTCCACTCAGTAGGTAGACTATTGAGAAACTTCATATTGAGATCTTCTTGTGGAATCACAATTTTTAGAACATTTAGCTGGCTGACAATCTTTTGAAGTCTATTAAAGATATGATCAAGTGATTCAGAGTTTGAGGCACTAAAGTTCTCATAACTCTACTTAAGTAGGGTTTTCTGTGCCTTCTTGGTGGCTTCATTACCACCAAATCTCTCCACAACTGCTTCAAAAAGTGTCTTAGCAGTCTCATAGTGGCTAAAGTTTAACACTTGATCATTAGGAATTGCCATGAGTAACAAATTCCTAGCCTTCTGATCATTCTTCTTTTTGACTCTCTCATCGTTTGTGACTGGCTCAGTGTTGAGCTTTGTGGTCTTGGAACCATCAGCACGTGTTTCCTCAGAAGTAGTTGGTTTGAAGGAATCACCATTTATAATGATATCCCATAATGCATAGTCTTGCACCATGAAATATTGCTATATTCTGAGCAGCCATAAATCATATTCATTCTGTTTCAGCATGGGGAGTTTAGTAAGGATTGAGGTTTGAGGTGTCTCCATGTCCATCTTCTTTGTTGTAAAAGAGTAAGTACTTCTGGATCTTCTAAATAAAAGTATCAGAAACCTGGCTCTGATAGCACTTGACCGGATCTAAACACACTCCTTGTGTTAGATAGATACTTTGAGTATATGCTAAGTAGCACGCAGAATTTACTACAAAGCACTTAGAAGATTTTGTGTTTGGTGATGTGTATGATAATATGAGTGTAATAGTAAAATAATAACACAATGTTTAACCAAACGATTAGCCTCAATATATTATGAGTGATCTAGAATATCACTAGGGTTTGACAACCTTGAAGATCTTACAATGACTCGTACTTAGGGATATTAGAGATGTATATGAAACCCTAATTAGAATCTCCTTTTAAAAAGAACAAGGAGTCCTATACAAGTAAAACTATATTCGTATCAATCTATATAAATAAGATATACATCATATCTATTCTATATTTATCCATGCATGATTCTGTCTTTTATCTAATAAAAAGTACTAACTTCTTGTATCAACAGTACTAACTGATTTAGTATTGTTAGTGTATTCTTGAACGATCTTCAGCAGTACTAATTTATGTATGAGCAGTACCAACTGTTGGTTTAATTCCCAACAGTTTATGGCACGAATGGATTAAATCGGGATGTGATACACACACACACACACACACACATACATACATACATATATATATATATATATATATATATATATATATATATATATATATATATATATATATATATATATACTAGTTTCTAAGCCCGCCCGATGGGCGGGCATGACTTGTAATTTACATTTTAACTTAGTCATGTAAGAATATCAGTTATCTTGTATAGTTATAACTTTATTTATTCATGTACGGATATCAGCTATATTGTATAGTTATAATTAACAGATAGAGTCATGTAAGTTGGTATTATTTTATTGATGTTTGAATTAAAGAATGGTGAGATTATTTTTGTCGTTGTATATAATATTGAGTTTGCTTTAAGTTATATTTAGAATAGCATTTGAGTAATTTTACATATGTTAATATATTGTGTTCGTAGATGTGATAGATGGTCTCCCTACCATAATATATTAACAGACATGGAATATAGGTACTTGTTGCAGTTCACCATTGATAGATTGAATCTCATTACCCATACAATAGGGTTAAAAAGAAACTTTATCTTTTTCGAAAAACTGTTGAAACTAAGAACGTGCTAAAATATAGTTTCTTGGATCGTTTTGAGCCTTAGGGTTCAACAATAACAATGAATATTAATACACAGCACAATAAGAACAAATCAATTGTTATTGACACAAAGTTTCTCTTTAATCACTCTCCACGCCTCAAATATTATTTGATCAGAATAATACGGTTACACTTAATTTGTAACAGGAATCAAGAGATTTGTTGATCCCAGATGAGCTTAACGATCTTGTTAATTACTTTAGATATAAACCTAAAGCAATAGGTATAGAAACTGCTCTTGAATGATCTATTAATTACTATGCGGAAACTAGTAATTAATCTTAAGAAGAATTAATAATCAAACACAAAAGAATTCTCAAACAACACTTCAATATATTTAATACGGCTGCTCAAAAGCAACAGGGTTACAAGATAACCTTGAAGTGATCGAATTACAAAAGATATGTATGCTAACAAATCGTATCCTAACCCTAACCCTAGATCCTCCTTTTATAGACTTAAGGAGTCCTAGTTGGTTACAAAAACTTTCTATACAAGAATAATATCTATTCGTATCTTTACCATAAACAAACTATACATATCTAATAAGCAGCAGAATCAAAACTCTAGCAGCAGAATCTTCTTAAGCTAGCAGCAGTTTGACACTTAGCTTATTTCATCATTCGTCAGATATCATCAGCAGCAGAATAAATATACTAGCAGCAGGATGATTATGCCTAGCAGCAAAATCATACTTAGTATATTTCTATTAACACCATGAGCAGCAGAATAAAATACTTAGCAGCAGCATCTTCAAAGTAGCAGCAGTATCTTTTAAACCCAACAATCCTCCCCTAAACTTGATATTTTCTCCCAAAATATACAAGTTTCTTCTAAGCACAGATATACACAAAGAGGATGCTTCCAAACACTTACTGCATTGAAGTCTTTGATTTTAGAATTTTTCTATACTTTTCTACCAACTCATAAGCTTGATGATCTGACAAAACTGCTCTTTGTAACCTCAACTTTCCATGTTGTAACATCTGGGTGATAACAGCATTATTGTTGTTCAAGGGATAGTCTTTCTCCACCAGCATGTATACACCTACACCTCTACCAATCAACTCATGTACTCCACATGATTGATATAGATACCATTTATGAACCTTGGTTGAGCTTAACAAATCTATCCATTCAATATCTCTCTCATCTGGCTCAAACATATTCCTCAAATAATAATAGTGTAGCCTTTCATAAATCACATCTGGTCTTCTATCCCCATAATTTTCCTTATATAACCTCCAGAGCTGTACTATATCATCCCTATCCATGTAATGCAGCATTTGTGAAAATCTAATAAACTTCTGACATAAACCATTTGATCTCTTGATTTCCCACCATGCTTCACTACCATCTTGAACATCATGTGTATAAAAAATGATTGGGTACTTTGATTCCAAGGGAACTGCATTTGTTATCTCTAGTTCTTCTTGAGGTTTATGAACTGTAAAATCCATAATCCTTTTCATATCATCTGCAGTTACTTCTTCAGCTCCATACTCATTAGCATTTGACTCCTTCTTACCTTTAGAATTGCTTTTTGAATCACTCATTACAACAGATTTAGCTCTTTTCTTTTTCCTTCCAATAGGCTTTAACCTTATTTTTCCTGTTTTTTTTATCCCAATAGTAGATTCAAGTTTTGTCTCTTTAGCATTCTGCTCCTCAACAACTTCTTTTTCCTTCTCAGCTTCACCTACAACCTATTTCTCTTTCACTATCTTTTCTTGCACAACTTCAGTTACTTCTTTAGGCCTTGTAACTTGAAGTTCTGGATTAAGATAAGCCCTTGGTTCCACTCTTCTTGTAAGATTCTTAATCTCAGCATCTGTTAAAGGTTCAATTGGTCTGTTGAGTCTTGCATGAGTCTCATAGTAAGACTTTGCAATACCAGCTCTACTCATCCCTCTAAATGCACTAGGCCTCCAATAAGCATGGTTTCTCAGATACATCTTCATATAGTTGTACTCATCAGTTTTTAAAGGTTTCTTCTTCTTGTACACTCCCTTTTTCTGATTTTGCTTCTTTCTAAATACTCCAAGCATATCAGCTATAGCATCTTGTTGTTCCTCAGGAGTGTACTTCTCTCTTTCCTCCTTCTGAGTTTTCATTGCCACTTCCCAATCCTCTTATAATTGCCTTTGTCTTTCCATTTCATCATCTACTTTCCATTGAGCTTCCATTCTCCTAGCAGCCTCTTCATCAGTTTCACTTTGTTGTTCTTTGGCAGCAGCATCCATAAACTTGAACTTCTTCTTTGGTTCTTCAACCAAGATGCCCTTGCCTTTGTCTGTTGATGAAATGGTTAGTTGTACAGGTTTGGGTGATTGTGCAGGTTCTCTTATTACAACTCCTTTGACTTTTGGTTTTGTAGGTGTTGGTTGTTTCATTGTAGCAGCAGGTTTAGGTTTTTGTGGTGATTGTTGTTGTTGTTGTGTTGTTTTAAGATTCAGCATGACTTGGGCTATAGGAATGGTATCATCATCTGATTCAGCAGCAGAACCCTTTTCTGAACCAGCAGCAGTATTCTTCAGTCCAGTAGCAGAATGTCCTGCACCAGCAGCAGAATCATCCTATGTCATCTTCTCACCAACATCAGCAGCAACATCACTTCTAACATCTTTTCCAACTGTTTCAAGTACCACCTCATTCCCAGACCTATCATTGACCATAAAGTTATCTTTACCAGAACCAACATCCATATCCACATTACCCTCATTCTCAGCAATACCAGCAACACTTTCATCTTTTTCCATGTCAACCTCCCCTTGACCCTTGTTCTCCTCTTCTTCATTCCTCCCCTGTTTGGGAGCATCCTCCCCCAAACTAGGTTTGGATTTCTGTGAGTGTGAAGTTCTTGATCTTTTCATCCCCTCAAGTTGTTTAACCCTTTGCCTCAACCTTCTGATCTGAGCACCTTGAGAAGATTTCACCATGTGTAGTTGCCTTCTGAGACCAAGAACTTGTTTTGACAATTTTGTACAAGTGACCGTCAATTCATTTAAAAGTTTAAGAATGTCTTCACCACTTCGGTCTGTGTTACCTGACCCGAGAGGTGGATCACCAGACTTGACATTTTGTACATTTTCCATCAAAGTCTCAGGTTCAGTTTCAAGTCTAGCCTCAACACTTTGACCTGTGTTACCTGGTCTGAGAGGTGTATCATAGGCAATGTCATGTTGTACAAATTGATCCATCAATTCCTCATTAGTTTCATATCTGTCCTCATCACTTCGGGATGTGTTAACTTCCCTGAGAGGTGAATCTTTGGACTGAAACTCAGTCTCAATCCTAGATTGAGCAGCTGAGCCCCCCTTTTTAGCCATTTGGCTGGGGTTACCATCATGTGCATCAGGTTCATGAGAACCCTCAGTAGTAGATGTTGCCAAGGTTGGGGTCTTATCTATGTTGACACTGGCCTGTTCAACTTCTAAGTTAGAAACAATAGTGTCAGCCCCTTCCTTCATGCCATCTCCATCACCTATGGCAGCCTCATCTACTTCCATACTAGCACTAGTCTGAGGTAACTCAGTGCTCTTTTTTTGTGAATGCCTAGGTGTTTGGGTCTTTTGGGGTTCATTTTGAGATGATTCACTTGTATTTTTAGGAGTAGGTGTGTGATGGGAAGTTTTGGGGTTTTAAGCTTCTTCACCCTGAGCAACAGCAGCAGCAATGTTTAAAATATGTTGGGACAAAGGTGTAATAGTTCTAGAAAATCCAGTCCCATTCTTTCTCAAGTGTTTAAACATTTTGGTTACAAGCACAGAACTTTTATAATGCTTTTCATGTTCAAAAGGTTCTTGTAATTGACTATCAATGATTAATTGCAAAAACCTTGGATAAATATAAAAATTTCCAGAAATATTCTATTTCAACCCTTCAAAAATCATAGACGAAAAATTTAAATGGTTGTCCTGTAGCCAGACAAATCAAGGCTGATGCTTGAGTTGTACTGAACTCATTCCACCCAGTTGTTTTAGGGCTAATATAATGTAGAATGGTATGAATAAGAAATTTCCATTGTGGGCAGAGGAGACGTTTGAAAATTTTTAATTTAGTGTTTGGTCTCTCACACCCAATTTTGTCAAGTTCCTCAAAAATAGTAGAAGTAGGAAGGCAAGATGTTGCTTCATCATTTGCAAGATGAAGAATTCGTCTTACAAATGTTTCAGTAACAACTATTCTTTCTTCATCTACTGTGGCAATTAACATTTGTTCCCCATTTTGAGTTTCAGCCATAACAGTCGACCAAAACTGTCTCATGTGGGATCTATATATAGTTGGATTAACTGTTAATGCATACCTAATTGAAGTAGCATTAAGAAAGTCAATGACTTCAGTAAATCCATCTGCCTCTGGGACCTTCTGAAGAAAAGCTATTTGATTGTGTTCGGCGGAGTAAGTGCGTCTTGACATTGTGAATTAGGGTTTTTATTTGGGGGTTTTTGATCGAATGAGGAAAAGAAGTGTTAGGGTTTGAATTAGGTTTAATTTTGGGCGCACAAAGTTATTGGTGAGATCGAATTGGGTTTTTATGCCGTTCAGATCCACTTAGGGCTTTATTCGCGCCAATTTGCAAAATAGTCCCTTCACTTTCAAACCAAGCAGCAGAATCCAATGGTTCAACTTTGAGCAGCATAACCTTTAGCAGCATAATGGATTCTTTCAAACACTTATACAATTACCCAAAATAACTACCCAACATTTTGGTCAACTCCACAAAAATTACCATAATTAAGTTAATTCCAGCAAGGAATTAATTCCTAATACCAACCCAATGAATTAATTCCTAAAACCAACCATGCATTTAATGACTTTAATGCACCATTGGTTCTATAAAAGACCTTAAATTATCAACACCAACTCCATCACATATCATAAAACAATTTTCCAACACAATGAATCCTTCCCCATCAAACGTTGTGGAGATTTCATCTGATTTGTCTTCAGACTCAGTTTCCGGAGGATGGAAAGGTTATTTTCCACCAAACTACACCTCAAGCTCAAGGAACAAAACTTCAAAGAAAAAGGTTGAAACAACCTCCTCTGATGAAATTTCAACAGATGAACTACCAACTCCCCCATCCTATGTGAATGATTCATCCTCTTCTTCTGACTCATCTGATGATGATGACCTCCAAGTGCTATCAGTCTTACTAACAAGTGAGATTGAAAAGGCTGCATCATCAATGAGTATGATCCCTGTGCCTGTGAAGAAGCAAAATCCAAAGCCAAGAACACAAGTGCTAGGACTCCCTTGCCTGAAGGTGTCTGATGCCATTGGTGGCAGAGGAGTCCACAAAACCATGCCTGATGTCCAAGGGAAAGGAAAAAGGAAGCTAGAATAGTTGTTTTGTGTTAGGTTTGTGTTTGGTTTTGTTTTGTGTTGATGATGTTGCCATTAAGTCCAGGATGAAGAAACTTTTGCTTATGTAATGAATGCACCACTTAATGAATAAACTTTTATGATCCTTCATCTTATTGTTTAGTATAACTTGATCCCATCAATCAACCATTCCCATATGACTTAACCTGCAAAAGATTAGTCCAAAACCACAAAAACACAAACAAGAGTATCTCACAATAATCACAAGACAATCAACAGAATAACCAACTTAGCAGTAGACAACATACAGACATAGCAAAGACTAGAAACAACTTATTTGATTAATAACAGCACAAATCCTCAAAAACTTTTTACAAATCATACAGAGATAAGATTTTAAAGATTGATCATACCTATACTAGCAACTAAAAATTGAAACCTACTTACATCAAAACTTTTTGTAAGTAGATCAGCAACATTATTGTCAGTATGTATTTTAACCACTTGAATTAACTTTTTCTCATAACAATCTCTAATAAAATGATGTCTTATCTATATATGCTTTGTTTTAGAATGAAAAACAGGATTTCTTATTATACACATTGTGCTGTTATTATCAATATAAATTTTGGTGTTCATGAAATTGTACCCATAATCCAAGAGTTGATTCTGAATCCAGAGTACTTGTCCACAGCAACTAGAAGCAGCCACATACTCAGCTTCAGTTTTTGAATTTGCTACCACAGTCTGTTTCTTGCATTGCCATGAGATTAACCTATGTCCAAGGTATTGACATCCTCCAGTGGTTGACTTTCTGTCCAAACTTGCTCCAGCATAATCACTGTCTGAGTATGCTACCAAATCAAATGGTGAACTATTAGGATACCAAAGGCCCAATTTTGGTTGACCCTTTAGATACCTAAAAATTCTTTTGACAGCATTCAAGTGTGATACTTTTGGGGACACTTGAAATCTGGCACAAGCACACACAGAAAACATGATGTCTGGCCTTGAAGCAGTCAGATACATCAATGAGCCAATCATTGATCTATAAAGATGTACATAAACCTCTTCCCCATCTTCATCCTTGAGCAAAGGTTTGTTGTTGTACATTGGTGTCTTAGCTGCCTTTACATCATTAAAACTAAATTTCTTTAACCAATCAGCCACATACTTGTCTTGACTGATGAAGATCCCATCTGCTGTCTGCTTAACCTAAAGCCCCAAAAAGAATGTGAGTTCTCCCATAGAACTCATTTGAAATCTGTTATGCATGAGATTCTCAAATTCTTCACAAAACACCTTGTTTGTAGACCCAAACATGATATCATCTACATAAATCTGAACTAGTAGGATATCCTTTTTGTCTTTCTTGATGAACAAAGTTTTATCAATGGTTCCCCTTGTGAACCCATTAGATAACAAAAACTTGGACAAGGTGTCAAACCAAGCTCTAGGAGGTTGATGTAAACCATACAGTGCTTTCTCCACTTTATATACTCTGTCTGGAAAGTCAGGATCTTCAAAACCAGGAGGTTGCATCACATAAACCTCTTCATCAATCTTTCCATACATGAAAGCACTTTTCACATCCATTTGGTACACAGGAAAGTTCTTGAATGAGGCATAAGCTAAGAATAGTCTAATAGCCTCTATCCTTGCTACAGGAGCAAAGACCTCATCATAATCTATTCCTTCTTCCTGGGTGTACCCTTGAGCCACTAGTCTTGCTTTGTTTCTCACCACAATTCCTCTTTCATCTCTTTTGCACCTGAACACCCATTTTGTACCAATTGCCCTCTTCCCATTAGGCAAATCAACTAGTGTCCAGACTTCTTGAAGCTTAAACTGCAATAGCTCCTCTTGCATAGCTTCAACCCAACTTGAATCTTGCATAGCTTTGTGAATATTTTTGGGTTCCTCTTGTGATAAGAAACAGGCAAACTTGCAATTTTGTAGGTCCTTGTGGCTATTTCTCTGATGCAATGATTGAGCAAATAAACCTTGATGGAGTAGATCACCCAACCCTTTTGTTTTACTTCTGGTTTGTACAGCAGATTGTACATCACCAATTATCTGCTCCTTGGGATGGTTCTTATGTATCCTTGTAGTTGGAGTTGGACTGACTTGAATAACAGACTCCATATTTGTCAAATCAACTTCTGCTCCAAAAACATCCACAACATCATCATCTGTGTCGTAGTAGATTTCCTCCAATTCAGGAAAGTCAACATCATCATTAACACGTTTATTAAAGTCAGCAACAGAATCCTTAGGCATGGCAGCAGAACCACTAGGCTTAGCAGCAGAATGAGAGGTACTACTGCTAGGCTTAGCAGCAGAATGATTTGGCTTAGCAGCAGAATGGGAGATACAGCTGCTAGCTTTATTTCTTGAACTTCCATGCTTTGTTGACTTTTCAACATTCTTGCCATCATTAGAAGGTTCATCATCACCTTCTGCATCATCCTTTGGTACTTCCTTATGAACAACATCATCTTCAGAACTCTTTCCCTCTTTATTTGTTGGTGTGAAGAACTGATTAAACTTCCACTTCTCAATCAAAACAAACTCCTCTGCAGATTCATCCTTCTTTGATTGTGTACCTGCATTGGGGTTAGTTTGTGTTCCTGCAGACATGTTAGTAGAACCTGCCAACATTGGTTCATAATTCATGGTCTTAGTCAAAGAATCAATGTCAAAGAGCCACTTAGGTTCTGTTACAGCAACATTTGGGGTATTTTTACTAAATCTAACATGCATATTTTCTTCCACATGTCTAGTTCTGCTATTGAAAACCCTAAATGCCTTGCTATTAGTTGAATATCCTACAAAGAAACCTTTGTCTGCTTTCTCATCAAACTTGACTAGTTGGTCATTGGTATTTAATATAGTGACAGGACACCCAAATGGTTTCAAGAAATCTATCATAGGTTTCCTACCATGAAGTAATTCATATGGGGTCTTGTTATGAGGCTTAACTACCTTACTCCTATTTTGCACAAAACAAGCAGTGTTGACTGCTTCAACCCAAAAAGTAGTGGGTAATTTTGACTCAGAAAACATAGTCCTAGCAGCCTCAATTAATGTCTTATTCCTCCTTTCAGCAACACCATTTTGCTGAGGAGTTCTAGCCACACTAAGCTGCCTTAAAATACCTTTTTCCACACATAACTGATTCATTACATGATTCTTAAATTCAGTTCCATTGTCACATCTGATTACTTTGACCTTATGATTTACTAGGTTTTCTACTCTAGTAATGAAAGCCTTAAGAATGCCAGCAGTCTCATCCTTAGTTGCTAAGAAGAATACCCAAGTAAACCTACTAAAATCATCAGTGACAACTAAGCAATACATCTTCTTATTCAAGCTCTTCACAAAAGTTGGTCCAAACAGATCCATATGCAACATATACAAGGGTTCAGAAATAGAGTTCACCACTTTGGACTTACAAGAAGCTCTGTGTTGCTTTCCCATCTGACAAGCAACACAGGTTTCAGAATTTTGAAATTTTTTTGAAGGTAAACCTCTTACAAGGTTGCCTTTAACCAATTTATTTATTGTTTTGAAATTTAAGTGACCCAATCTTCTATGCCAAAGCATGGATTCATCAATGGTGGCCTTTGCAAAAAGACTAGTTAAATCTCTTTTAGGAATGATGTTCTTAATGTCCACACTATATATATTGTTTGTTCTAGGGACTTTAAGTAGTACTTCAGAATCATGAGGCAACTTAAAGTCAGGAGACAAAACAAGACAATCAGTGTCTGTAAAAAGAACAAAAATCTTTTTGTCACACATTTGTGAGACACTAAAAAGATTGAACTTAAGTCCCTCTACAAAATACACCTTTTCAAAATCCAATTTTCCTGTTCTAATAGTACCTTTACCTACAATCTTGCCACCTTTTGGATCATTGCCAAAAGCAACATAACCACCATCAAAAGCCTTAAAATCTTCCAAGTTGCTTTTGTCTCCAGTCATATGTCCAGAGCATCCACTATCAAAAATGCATTTATCCTTTAGCTCCAATTGTAGATTGCCCTGCACAAAAAGTAAAAGAATTAGTTTCTCTTTGGGACCCAAGCCATTACTGACTTGGATCTGCCTTGTGCATCAAAGTAATCATATTTATTGAAGTCCATTGATGCACTGCTGTGTCTGGTTTTGGGTTTCCATACCCAGCAAGCTGAGGCCTTAACAGCATAGAAATGAGTGCCCACAACAGTATCAGTAACCACTTTTGGCTTAGCAGCAGAATGAGAAGTACTGCTGCTAGCTTTAGCAGTAGAAAACTCTGTTTTCTTTGGAATGGGCCTTGGTGGTGCAACAGGAGAAATGGTCCTAGAAACACCATTTCTTAACAAAATCTCCCTAGGAACCATGTTTCTTTTGGGATGTGGGTGAGTCTTTCTAGCAAAGTTCCTATGGTTCACCCTAGTATAATGGTTCCATACAGGTTTTGGAGCACTAGTTTTCTTAGGTATTGAATAATAACAATCTTCTTGCAAGTGCTCAAAACTACCTCAGCTGTGACATGCCTTCTTAACCAGTTCAAAGTCACTACCTAACTTGTGTGAGATCACCTGGTGCAAGTTTCTCTGGTTTCCTCTGGGCAAGTCACAAGTCTTCCTAGGATAATCTCTAGGTTTATCATCATACTCAGCCACTTTCCTAAAGATTCTACTTCCTAGCACAGGTTTAACAAACTCAGTATGTCTGACTTTAGGTGCAATTGGTTTAACATCCTCTAACCTTTTAGCCTTAGATGTTGTTTCTACCTGCTCATCATCACTATCTGATACCCAATCTTCAATGATTGGTGCATCAGACAATTTTTCATCAATCTTAGGTGTACTAGTCTTATCAGATGTTTCATTGTTACTTGACTTGTTTCACCTACAGATTGTGCAGCTAACTCAGATATAAAGGACAATTCTTTCCTAGTTGGTGCAAAAGCACTTTTAAGTGGGGGAGCCACTTCATTGTATCCTAGGCCACATCCTCTTTTAATCATCTGAGATTCAACTGCTTTATTTGCTAGAACAGATGCATATTGTTGTTTATCTATCCTAACAACATGTTTTTCTTTTTCATTTAAAGCTGAGTCTCTAGCTAATTCAGCTTCTTCCACTCTTTTATTAAGCATGTTAATTTCACATTCTTTCTTAATTAGCTCAGTTTCAAGAGTATGAATTTTATCAGCATATTCTCCCTCAATTTGCTTAAGAAACTCAACCTTGTTTTCTAAAGATTTTAAACCATGTTGATATCCTAAGTTATCAAGTTTGAGTTTATCAAATTCAACTCTTAAATCATCATACCAAGATTTCAGTTCCTCTAAAGTATCTGAACAAGATTTAAATGAACATGAAGATTCATTTGATACCTCAGAGTCTGATCCAGAGGAGGAGTAACCCATAAGAGCAAAGTGTTGTTCTTTGGGTTCTTCATCAGCTACCAGTGCATAGTTGGGACCATCCTCAGCTTGGTCACTCCAGTCAAAATATCCCAAGCCATCACATAAGACCATAGCAGTAGTAGGTTTAGCTTCTTCTATTGGAATCTGCCTTGGATTTTCCTTAATCTGCTTTGGTGCTCTGCACTCCCTTGCAAAGTGCCCCTTTCTGTGGCAGTTATAACACTCAAACTTTGATTTTTCAAACCCTACATTGTTCTGTCGTCTAAACTTGAGCTCTCTTCCAGTTCTCTTCAAGAATCTTCTTGCCCTCATAGTCAACATTGCAAATTTCCAATGCAAATCCATCTCTTCTAAATCATCAGGATTAACTTGATCTCGATCCTGACTCATTACTGGAGTACTTGTAGTGAGTTCAGCTAAGTAGGCACAAATAGCAGCATCACTAATGGTGTCACTATTTGTAGAACTAGCAGCAGAACCTTGTGAACTAGCAGCAGAACCAGTATGACCAACAGCAGAATGAGTTTCTTGAATATTCCCAGAAGCCTTGTTATTAGAAGACATAAAAGCAAGGTTGTTTGAACTTGAAGAACTGGTTGAACCCTTGACTTCAGTTTCATAGACCTTCAAGTTGTTGTACAAATCATCCAAATTCATGGTTTCAAAGTCAGACTTGTTCCTCCAGACAACTGTGTGAGTATTCCATTCTGGTGCAAGACTCCTTAGAAACTTCAGATTTATATCTTCCTATGCAATATAGACACTCAGAAGCGCCAACTGACTCACCAGCTTTTGGAATCTGTCATAAGTACCATCAATACTTTCATTGCTTGAGGCAGTGAAAGTTTCAAATTCGTGCTTTAGCAAATTCTTCCTTGACTTTTTGGTGGCTTCATTCCCACCAAACCTGAGTTCAATTGTTGCCATCAACTCCTTGGCAGACTTGGTGTTGCTGAAGCTCAATTGGTACTCATTAGGTATCCCCATTAAGAGAATAGTGTGAGTTCTAATCTCCAGTTTCCTTTGAGCCTTTTCTTCATTGGTTTTGATGGGCAATACAGACCCATCAGCACCAGTCTTAGGCAGAGTATCTCCAGTTTGTATGATTTCCCACATTGTGTAGTCACACATCTTCATGTATTGTTCCATCCTCATCTTCCAAAGTTCATATTCTCCAACCTTGAGCATTGGAACCTTGGATGCAGTAACCATATGATGAGATTCAGACTCCATTGTTGATGATGAACAGATCTGAACTTTTCAAAATTCTTCTCGGTATCAGTTTCTAGATCACAAGCTCTGATACCACTTGTTGATCCCAGATGAGCTTAACGATCTTGTTAATTACTTTAGATATAAACCTAAAGCAATAGGTATAGAAACTGTTCTTGAATGATCTATTAATTACTATGCGGAAACTAGTAATTAATCTTAAGAAGAATTAATAATCAAACACAAAAGAATTCTCAAACAACACTTCAATATATTTAATACGGCTGCTCAAAAGCAACAGGGTTACAAGATAACCTTGAAGTGATCGAATTACAAAAGATACGTATGCTAACAAATCGTATCCTAACCCTAACCCTAGATCCTCCTTTTATAGACTTAAGGAGTCCTAGTCGGTTACAAAAACTTTCTATACAAGAATAATATCTATTCGTATCTTTACCATAAACAAACTATACATATCTAATAAGCAGCAGAATCAAAACTCTAGCAGCAGAATCTTCTTAAGCTAGCAGCAGTTTGACACTTAGCTTATTTCATTATTCGTCATATATCATCAGCAGCAGAATAAATATACTAGCAGCAGGATGATTATGCCTAGCAGCAGAATCATACTTAGTATATTTCTATTAACACCATGAGCAGCAGAATAAAATACTTAGCAGCAGCATCTTCAAAGTAGCAGCAGTATCTTTTAAACCCAACAAGATTCTTGAAGTGACTAACAACTCTAATCTAGTCTAGGCGTTTACAATTTACTACGCCCTAGACACACACACACACACCTTTAGATTACATTGTGGAAGACTTATTAAAACCTGTACCCTTGATCTCTTTATATAATAGAGATTTAGTGTTTACAAAAGATAAATACTAAAAATAAAAGATCTTCGTAGTAATCTTGAACTTTCATCTTTTGTCACTTTAAGCCCTTTTATTTCATTCTTCTATTTATTTTGTCTCATCAAATCTAGAATCCCAACAATCTTCCCCTATTTGATGATGACAAAACAAACAAAGTCGTGTACGAACTTCCCTAGACGAAGTAGAGAAGTTGAGATGTAATCATCTCCCTGAATGAAACAAATTTTTTCTTCCCCTTAATCCATGCCATGCCACTCCATCATCTCTTCCCCTTTTTGTTATCAACAAATAGGGTACGTATGAAAATATGATCTTGACCACCACTAACCAATATCACAAACTTCCAATCCAAGTCGTCCAATGTTTCAAATTGCCCTCCATGAAGCTCAAATACGAATAATGAATCCAAAACAATAGAAACTCCAACTAGCAGTAGTAACAATGATCAACAGTAGCAAAAATCAAACAACTTCCCCTCGAGTGGTGCATGTACATCAAATGATTCTTCAAATCTGTAGACTTTATATATTGTTGAAGAAAACTAATCATTACCAATTTGATGCTGAAGTAGAATAAACCAAC